>JALMGF010000386.1:0-437624 GCA_023333645.1 Sceloporus occidentalis
AATGATTATAATATATATATATATTAAATGGGGCATCTACCTGGGACAGCGCCAATAAGAAGTGGAACAACCTCCCAGCAGAGGTGTTAGAGGCTAATACAGTGAGGGGATTTAAACATGCATGAGATAGACATACGGCTCCTGAATCTAAGACAAGACCAACGACTGATTGAGGATTGAGTCTTTACAGCAAAAGAAACGGGCAGACTAGACGGGGGCCGATCTGCCGGCAGATTCTATGTATTTTCAAAGTTTTCCAGAAGAAAAACAGGTATTGTCGTATTAGCGCAGGAGAAAATAAAATATTTACACACAGGCCTATACCTTTCTTTGTGTAGCTACATAGTTTAAGAACCTCAGAGGTCTCTTCTTCAGATGGAACCTGTTGGCCTGATAAAAGTAATACAGGAAGCTATACCTAAATGCATTGTGTACATGTATGTAATGTATGGGTATATTTACATATTAAGGTTATTTATATAAAGGCCTTTTTGTCCATTTACGTGACAGCAGCTGCTGAGAGAATAAAATTTATTTAAAAATTTATATATTTCTTAAAAATCACATTAGGTGACAGTCAAAGGTGACACTGACAGGCAAAGGACGTGCCCCTTTAACATCTCAAGCCCTTGCTGCCTAAGTCACAATGCCCGGCCAATCATATGAGAATATACTGGTTTTTGCGTTCCACGCCTCTTCTAGAACCTCAGCACCGCCCTTTAACTGGTCTTCTGGTTCTTTGTAACACGCCCACTTTGCGCCTTCTGAGAGGTGATTGGCTTCTGCTGCCAAGGTCACAGGACATATACAACAAAGTAGGTGGGGACCGACGTGAGGGCGTGGGTGAGTCGCTGGCGTTATGACGTTTTCAGGCACGCCGTCGCGGTTGGCTCCGCCCCCTTTCATGGCTGCTGCTCCTGTGTAGAGCGGGAGCCGGGAGGGAAGGACCCGCTTAACCCGAGCTGCAGCCGCAGGTGAGAGGGGGCAGGGGCCGTCCTGTGGGTCCTTGGTGTAGCCATAGTTATGCACCTCATAGGGGCTTTTATGTGTTATATACCCCACTGGCCACTAAGGGTGCTGCTGAGGTACCCCACAGCCCAAATTTTACCTCAAGTTGCTCTTCCTCACATTTACCCCCTTTGCATGGTCCTGAGTGCCTCTCCCCTCTAGTGCGGGACACTTGTGGTTCTGTTAAAGGGTTGGGGCAGTTTATTTTACATACTCACAGACCCCCATGGTACTTATTTGCACTTGCCCTCGCCCTCTTTGGCCCCCCCATGGACAGCCTGTATCCTGCATCCCGAGACTCCCATCCACACCCAGCACTTAACCCAGTGCCCAGGGTCCTGCCAGTCTGCATTGTGTAGGGCAGGGAATTTTTTCTGAAAAGTACTTACTCTTCCACACAATGTTATAAATGCAAATACAGCTCGTGCATTTTAAGATTATATATATATATATATATATAATTATATCATATAATAAATTCAGATTTTTTAAATATTTTAAATATAAAATGTTTAAATATATATTATAATTTTTAAATATTTGCATTTGATATATATATTATACAATTATGACTAAGTATTTGTGCATTTTTATATACTATATATAATAAAATATTATGGCAAAATATTTAAAATTATATTTTAAAAATATGTACATTTTTCTTATAGGTATATATTGGTCCTGTGTGTGTGTGTGTATATATATATATATATATATATATATATTATTTTTTTATTTTTTTTTGTCTATCTTTTTATGGCTTATTCAGAACTTTTCGGAATTCAAAGTGCTCTTAATGTATACGTTTAGCTACATCTCGGAACGCCGGTTCCATCCAATAAAGACGCCGTGATGGAAAGAACCGGGCTCTGTAAATGAATATAAATCTGTCCTTTGTGATCTTATTTCTCCAAGCCTGTTCTGTATATTGTTTGTTACATTTCGAGAAATTAAATATAATTGCAAGCAAGTTTTCTTTACTGAGAGGGTGGTAGATAAGTGGAAGAGCCTCCCAGCAGAAGTGGAAGAGGTTAATACATTTACACTGGTTATCGCTTTCTCTATGTATAGAACCTATATGCGCTCCTGATTAGGTATGTTCCTTGGTGAGAGTTTCGTGACGAGCCGCTACGTGATGGCAGTGTAAGCAGCGCTTTGTTATCTCGCACAAATCCAGCTCTTTTTTTTTTTTTTGCCGACAGTAGCGAAACTCTCTGTCCGGAGTAACATAAAGCATTTTACGCTCTGTCTCTCTCTAGATGTCATCCCAGTAGATCTTTTCGAGGGAGCCGGGGGCTGCACCCAGCTTTGGGACTCCCTCCGGTAACGCCTCGCACATTCCAGCCCCGCGTTTACATTCAAGGCCCATTTATAACCCGCAGCCAGAATGTAATCGACTGCTGGCTGTTTGTGGCTTCTCGCCTGGGCATGACTTTAAAGCGTTACACAGCAGTTTTTTTTTTTATTATCCGTCTGCACTATAACCCAGAACAATAAAGACGACGGAGAGACAATCGCTTATAGAATGTAATAAACTATATTGATCCCTTATGGAGAAAAAAATGCTTAACGCTTTTATCAGGACTGAGTCTCCTTTAAGGATTGCCGTGCTAGTTGTCGGGTATCGCAGCCCCTTTGTGTGCGTTGATCATATGGTGTTTACATGGACCCCCCCCCCCCAAAGAGTTGTAGCCAGATGACTAATTTCACTCCATTGCTTCTGTGCTGGAAGATAACAAATATATATTTTTATATATATATATCGATGCGACACGTGTTCTGCACGTATTCTGGAATATCGCTAAAAGTGGTGCAAAGATAAGCCTTCATTCCCATCCGTGTTATGACATCACATGCGGTGCCGTATGCAAATTCACCACACGTGCATAGAGTGCCATGTGATGTCACAGACGGACCCTACAGGTTTTGAATAGATATTCAGTATATTGATCCAGTGACCGATCAGGTGACTGGATCTGCTTTATGACCGAGTTATTAGAGTTGACTCTCTAAACAGAGGAGACTAGGTGTGGAAGGCTGTCATGTGCGGGGGGCCAAAGGGTCCTTAGGTCTCTCTAGCCTTGTGGGGTGGCTTCCACGTGACCACGGTGAGGGGTCTTAAGTGTTTAGGGTTCAGTTGCTGAAGGTCACGTGGTCATTGAAGCCTAATGTCTTTGCTCACGTTGGGGTTCCCTAGTCTGCCATGAGACAAAAAAAAAAAAGTTTCAAAACTATGGATTATCTGTCCGGTATAAATAAATTTGCAACATGATAGCACAAACCAGACCACAGGCTTTATTTTTAGCCTCTCTTAAAACCCCACCGGACCGTTGTAGCGTTGGCTTTTGTCTGCTTTGGCATTTATAAAGTTAATTGCCTCTTTAGCATCGAGTAGCTGGTAACGGGCAATTAAAAAAAAAAAAAAAACTTGGCGCTGCAAACAGCTTCAATATTCCGTGACGGAACGGCCATATTTTGAATTCTAGCCGTTTAGTTACAGTCACGATAGGGAATTGTATGGAAGAAATCTGAGCCGGCGTGGACTTCAGCCAGGGATGGGACTCTAGGGGCCGGAATGATTCTTCTTTTTTAGAGACGGGAAGGTATAGAATTCTATATGGGAAGATTTGGGCCACCGTGGCTAGCTTGCTTTCAGAATATGTCCAACCTCAGCATCTTGGCCCTCAAGGACTGAGCTGGACATCACGGCAGTTGTGAGAATTTATGATTCCAACATTTTATGATTCTTTATTTAAAAAGAAGGTTCATTAAAACCTGTATATGGTATTGATTTGAAGAAATGTACGCTTTCCTGCTGACCTCAAGGTCACTGTTGTAGTCGATCATGTGATAGAACTTTCTAATAAACCGAAGTTGATCGCTTTATGGCAGTGTTTAAGAAGTCCTCATGACGTTCTTCCCTGTAGACCTTCAGCAGTTGGACGAAGATTGGAAGTCTCGGTAGGAAAAGGATTTAACCAAAAAATACCTGTTTGAAACATTGTACGTTAAAGCGGGAGGGATACTGTATCTACGGATTGTACAGTACCTCAGGAAACAATTGTATCAAGTAGGACTAGTAAAATAACGAAGGACTTATTTTAGGACATCCTCTTTTAACCAATTTCTGCCTCTTTCGTGGTGTGTTTTGTTTGTTTATCTGTATTCATTTAATTCCTGCGAACCAATAATTCTGATTGAGATTTTTCCGTTTCCTTCCCAGGAACACTGTCTGATCTTCCCTGGTATCGCCTAAAGAGGCTAATGGCGTCATCAGCTACCGTGCCTACCGGCTTTCACTATGAAACACAGTATGTCGTGCTCAGTTATTTGGGGTTCCCCCCGCTAGAGAGGACGGCGGGACAGCCCCAAGCAGCCAGCGCTGGTGAGTAACGGGACGAAATCCATGGGAAGGGGGCTTCCCGCTGCTGTATGCTTCTGAATCGAATATGGACATTTAAGAAACGCCCCAGGACAGGCAGGCGTTTGCTGTGAAAACATCTGAACTGGATTCCTCCTTTTAAAGCTGCTGTTCCACTAAGACAAGCCATCGATTGCAAATAAACCTCATCAGATCTGAAGTTTTAATTCCTTCCCCTAATTGTTTAATCACATAAACTAAATTTTTAAGAAGCTTTTTCGGTTACTATGGCAACAATCAGTGGCTGCTTTTTGTGTCAAAAGTGGACCAGTCAGTGGGAACGTTCCACGGGTTGCTTTGGAGATTGCACGTCTTTTACTGCTGCTCCTTATGCCAGTCTCTCTGGCTCTTAATTGCCCCTGCCTTCCAATGGTCTAGATACAGTGTGGGTAGATATTGTCACCCCCTCCAAAGCGTTGTGCAAGAACGTTACGCCGCCCTGGCGTTTGGAAATCCTCTGCGCATGCACAGATGCGACAGCAGAATTAGTTCATGCTTTGCGGCTGCTTGTAGATCGCAGGTCGCTGTTTGGTGTTCTCCAGCCTATAGAGACCTGCGTTTATGCCCACGCAGTGCGTCTCTGGCTCGTGTTACTAACTGAAATTGAGGGCGTTCAGGGTTTTCTTTAGCCAACCGCAAACAAGGCTCTTTATATTCGGTGTGGCGGGGGCTTCTGTTCTCCCTGCGTTTTCTGCTTGGCTTCTTATTCTGTCTGACAGGCTGTCGAGTGAAATCAGGCTCTCCCGGCTCGTTGAGCAGTGGCACACAAAGGCTTCCCAGCCTCGCAGAGAGCTGCTTACTTCTTTACCGATGCTCAGGTTTCAAGCCGTCCTCCATCCATGAAACATGGCATGCAGTGTATGCGGACATGTCCTCCTTAGAACGGAGTGACGGCAAGAGGTCGTGGCTATACAATATATTATAATCTGCGACCCTTCATTCACATCTGCCTTTGTTAGACTCCCTCCATTTCTTCAAATGTGCATATATTGTGACGCAGAGGACAATGAATGTTGGAAGAGAAGGGGTTAAAGTAACAGGTTGTGTTTAGTTACTAAACTGAGTGTTTGAACATTCTTGGATTCAACTCGGGCCTAATAATCCTAATAGAAAACAAATCCTGTTGAGCTCCCTCTGCCAAAGGGGCTGTGTTGGCCCCGTACAATGCATAGATCAATTAGAGTTCTTAACCTAACTAGACATTATACAGGGCCAGCCTGGTTCTCATTGCTCACTGGGGTTCTCAACGCAAAAGGGTTCAAGTGCACAATCTCCAGCTTTAGTGCGTAAACCTCACAATGTAATGTTTAACCCCCTCAATACTGTTTGTTTTTTAATTTTATTATTTTTATATATTTAAGTTTTATGTTTTTTTAGGTAATGTCGATGCTTCCATTGCAGGAGCTGCGCACCCACCAGTCCCTCCTGCAGCCAAGGAGGAGCTGGAGAAGATTAAGACAGCGGTAGAAGAGGAGCTGAAACGTCTGGAGGACGAAATAGCTGCCGGTAGGTGAAAGGACACACGGGACCGGTCATGCCTGACATTTTATACAGTATATGAAACATATATCCTTATTGTGTTTATAATAACAGCCTCGGGTGGAAAATGTTATACATTAAAAGGCATTTTATTTTAAAATCTCTTGCCTTTTAAGAGACAGCTGTCTACATATCGCAACCTTCCTGTAAGTGCCAGACTTTGAGTATTAAGCGTTTGGGTTAGATTATATATATATATATATATATATATATATATATATATATATATATATATATATATATATATATATATTTGCAGCAGATGTATAGATCAGAGGTTAAACGTAAAAGTGTATTAGGTGAATAGGTTGGGTTGTATGACTACCATTTGTATTAAGGTGTATCGAACAATTAACTTCTGCACTCAGAGAGCGAGTTTGGTCTTAGCCCAAGCTTTCGGAAACCAGTATTGAGTTTAATTTATTTATTTTAATGTGCGCCGAGCCAATTCCTTAAGTTGCTTTGTTTCTCGGCTTGTCATCCAGCCTTCCCGACCACAGGGTTTGACATGCACACCTCCCCCGTCTTTAGCCCAGCAAGTCCGGAAAGCTCCATCGAGGAATGTTTGTCCCAACTTTCTGAGAAACTGAGTCTGGAAATCCGCGATCCGCTGGACAAAGCCACCGATGCGCTCCTGAACACGTAGGTTCCTACAGCATGAGTGCCTGTTCTGTACCTTGTGCAAAATATCCCGCGCTCGGACTCCTTGTATGCATAGTAAACTCTCAGAATATACACTTCACGCATCTTGTTAGCTGGGCATTGTATCCGTTACAGATGATTAAAATAATGGCTAATTTTTTTTTAAGAAAAGACACAATTATGGTGAAAATCCAACCTGCAGTTTGTCACACCCAAGCATGCTTGAGTTGCGCCAGACAACAATAATCCGAATCATGACGTGATCCACATGACACACTCAAAACTACATAAAACTCTGTACCCCTATACATATTTCTTCATAATTTGTTTTTTTGTCATGTAGATAATTTCTAATGCAGAACTGTTATTTTTAATGAATAAAAAAAATACATTTCAAGCTATAACGGCTGTCCTAAGTTTATTAGCAATGAGCTCAATCAAACGGTGTCCTAATCTCTTTACAGGAGTCTGAGCTACAAAGTGTTCAAGAAGGAAACGGAGGACGCTGCCGCGCTAACCGCCGGGTGGAATAAGGTACCGCGCCATCTTGGGACACTTAATCCCCCTTTTACTTTTGTCCCTACGAGCAGTGACATTAAGTTTCTGCCTCTATCAGGAGGTCACTTAAGTTTGCAGACTGGGAGGGGGGGGGTGTTATGGCCTCAAGGTAACTTTATTGGGTCCCTTCCAATGGGTACGTACACTCTTGGCAGTTTAACCACAGGGTTAATATTGATTAATGCATGGTACCTGGTGCAATACTAATTTACAGTACCTATAAACCACTGGCTAGTTAGACAGCAGGATTAAAATTTATAACCCAAATACCTGTAATAATTTTTTTATTTTCACTTGACGTGCGCATTCTTCCATGCCAGTGATTACTGACCGTGCCTTTCCCTCTGGTGATAGAAGTATAATCGCTGTCCTGGGGCTAAGGAGGTGCGCGCGTTCGGCTCATAATTAATTGGATTAATAAGAAAAATCAGTTCTCTCTCAACCTAGAAACACATCACACACACAGCAGTCCTAGTTACTTTTCTGTTAAAAATTAGCTTTATTAATGGGTTTAGCTTACGTTTGCTTTTTTCCCACTTATGATAATATAGTGTTTGCGTCAACGAAATACAATATATATATATATGAGATAATAGCATAATCTTCTGGCGTGTTGCCACGTCGGCTATATCATGGTTAAAAGCGTTGGCTCCAGAGGCAGCAAAGCTATTTGCAGTTCTTTTGGATAGTTTGTTTTGTGTGGCATTCTGTATAGCCGGTGCTTTTGATTCATGTGAAGATGCCGCCGTCCCCCTTCTTTTCCCGCGTAGGTTCTGGTCCCGCTTGTCCTCTCGCAAAGACTTCTCCTGGAGCTCACAAGACGAGGCAAGCCGTGCCTGGAAACCCTGGTGCAGCTCAACGTTACGTACATAGAGGAGCTGTGCGCGGACTTCGTTATACAGCAGGGAGGATGGGTACGTGCTGCTACTCAAACTAATCAACGTGAAAAGTAGACTGGGGGGGGGGCGGTTATTACTTGATTTTTTATAGACAAACCCCTTAAAAACAAATTGCAGACCTTAGTGTGAGTGGTGGAGGCTACGGTTTAACAGTGAGTGTGAACGATACAGAAGCCATGTCTGCTTTTGATGCATACAACATGCAGCGCGGTGCAGGTTTCATGAACGGTATAAGACATCGGTCATCTTCCCCCAGTATGGGGCGACGCATGTCGTTACTAAGGTTACTGGTTATTTTTTCTTTGGTTATATTGCTTGCTGTAAAAGGGAAAAGGTGGAAAAAGCCTCCCCCGTTCAGAGGCTGTCTGCTGGGAGCACGCATGTGACATGTTAGCGTGTTCTCCAGCCGTGACTGTACGTACGCCGCCGGCTTCACCTTCATCCCCTGCAGATTATACCGGAGGATTAGGGCAGCGATTCCAGCAATCTGGCTTTCACTGCGCAGAAGGTAAAGCCCCAGATGCGAGGCAGTCATTCCCTGATGGATTAAGCTGCGAGCATTTGATTTTTGAGATACTCGGTAGCGCTGTCTCTTGCGCAGACCCTCTGCTTACACCAATGCGCTTCGGGGCATCCCTTCTTCGGACTGCGCTATAGACACTCTCACCTCATCCGTACCAATCGCCAGGTTAGGCTACGGCATGCCGAGGGTTAAGTGCAGCAGAAGACACTTTATATATAATATGGGCTGTTTGATAGTTTGAACTCTTAATTCCATAAAGAAAATGTTTTGTTTACTTCCAGAAAGAGAATTCCCTCTGAATATAAAAAGTGAAGCAGGGAAGGAATTGGCAGAAATGGCATTGCGGGTTCATCGGGTTGTTGGGGGTTAAGAAGCCCCTATGACTTATTTATACGACTAGACTAGAATGATGAAAATTGGAGAGTTGCAGCAAAAAAAAATCCTATTTTAAGCTTTGTACACACTTAGGAAAGATTTTATTTAAAATGCTTGAGAAATGCGTTGGGGTTTGGCCTGAAAGGCGTGAGGTTCATCAATTAATCAGAGATTGTGCGGCTTAAACGGGGCAATTCCTTCTTATCTGGCGTTTTTAATCTACAGCCACGCGTTTCGACTTCAGCGGCAACTTCCCGTAAAAGACTTCAGGTTATTGCGGGTTCTTCGTCTGCCGCCATCGGCTCAGAGAAGGCAAATTATCTTAGCGTTTCCTATTTTTTTTCTTTTCTTCTAATGGTCTAATTTTGCTTTAATGTATTCCGAAGGGTTCCAGTCTTGCGCATGTTCAGTGCTGCGATTACCATCATTCTCGGCCAGCAGCTGATATAGAAAAAAAATTCAGACATTATGTGACAGTTTTTTTTTTTGTTGTTGTTTAATTTTTATTTCTGGCTGGCCGGTGCTTGCTCTCTAAACGCCGCTTCCCAGCACTGCTTTGGCATCCGCTCGTTGTTTGCCCTGTAGCTGAGTCACATCTTAAACAAAAGTGGGTCGCCGTGCACGTGCCTGCGCGCGCTCGCCTCCCGCACTCCGCTGCTCCCGGGTGCAGAGCAGACGTATTGCTGCTTCTTACACTTCCACTGGAAGCCACAGCCGCCTGACCTGGTAAGAGAACACTTACTACCGACTGTCAGCTCTTGTGCTCCAGTCTCATGGTATGATAAAGAGGAAAGAATTCAACACCAGCCAAGGAAATATTAAATCCGCCGCGTTCTCCGACCTTTTACGTTTTCGGTAACGCGGTAACTCTTTAAATGCCGGATGGCATTTCCTCTACAGCTTCAAGCTATGAAGCGGTTAAAGGCTTGTTGACTAACTTCACGTCGGTGCCTCAGAGCTGCCGTTCGCATTAATTAACCCTTGCTGCATGTTTTTGTACATAAAGTTTTTTAAACGGATTTCATTTTTTTATTTAGACCAATGTTTTTTTGTTGGTTTTTTTTTTTTGTATTTTTTTTTTTTTTTTGGCTGCTTTAGGTTTTTAGAATGTTTCCGCGTTTCGTCTGCCCGGGTGTTTTTATTAGGATCCGGTCACATGCATTAAAACTGTGACCGCGTCAAGGTTGGATACGACGTTTTCCCGTATAGAAAGGTTAAGCCCGTTTTTTTTATCTGTTATCTCCCAAAATATTACTTTATTGTTAAGGCGACTTCACACCCCGGCCCAAAACTCTGCTTTATTTCTGCTGCTGTGTTGCTCCTTAAACACCCTGCGTAGCTCTTTAAACCGGTGGGTAATGAATACATTTGGTGACGTTAAGAAAGCTCTTCTGTGTTTGCGTCGGGTCTGTCCGAGCGATTTATTTATTTATTTATTTTCATGGCGTGTAGATCTGCAAATACAACACGGATAAGCAGAAATAACATGTGAGACTTCCCGTGGAGGCAGCGTGTACACAAGCCTCAAGGTTAACTAAGGGAAATTGCCTTTTAATGGTAATGTAACCCCCCCCCCGTTTAACATTTTTACCGCCTCTAGAGTGTACACGGATTCGCTTAATCACCCTTCTTCCCATAAAAGGGTTAATTTTTCCTTCATTTCATTTAGTTTTTTTGCTTTTAATACTTCCTTGACCTTCAGAGAGTTTTCTCACGGTTGGGCGGCAGAAATAATGTGACATCCCAACGGTTGCTGCATTATAGCCCGACAGAGCTAAACAACTACTCCTTTAGCCAGTTCGCGAAACGCGTTGCCGTTATACGCGGAGAGAAGTTTAACCCTTTAGCTGTTGCGTATTTTGCAGACTAACGGCAGGTCCGAGATCCGGGCTCTGGTTTTAACACGGTCGGCATGTGCGTCTCAAGCAAAAAAAAAATGACGGTGTGGCTGTTATCCGTATAAAATATTTATTTGCCCCCGATTTGGGGGGGGGGGGGGGGAGTACAGTCACATGGAAACAGATTGGCACAGATTGAAAATCCTTACCTGGGTCAAGGATGCAAAGAAACTCTGACCACCACCGATCAATCAATTAAGTCAAGGCCTGCAAAGTTGTCTGAGTGGCGTACGAGCCATGCGTGTACTACATACCAAATACTGCAGCTTCAGTACACGGGAGGAAGGACCTCTATATATTTCTTTACAGTGAGTTCCCAAATATTAAATCTGCAGGTAGATCCGCGACCTTTTATCCGAAGTTATACAGGATAGGTGAGTAGATCTCTAGGTGTTGTCTGCGGATCCTGACCCGGCAGGCTCTGGTTTAGAACTCTTTACTATCTGCCCCGTTGGATCCTGACCCGGCAGGCTCTGGTTTAGAACTCTTTACTATCTGCCCCGTTGGATCCTGACCCGGCAGGCTCTGGTTTAGAACTCTTTACTATCTGCCCCGTTGGATCCTGACCCGGCAGGCTCTGGTTTAGAACTCTTTACTATCTGCCCCGTTGGATCCTGACCCGGCAGGCTCTGGTTTAGAACTCTTTACTATCTGCCCCGTTGGATCCTGACCCGGCAGGCTCTGGTTTAGAACTCTTTACTATCTGCCCCGTTGGATCCTGACCTGGCAGGCTCTGGTTTAGAACTCTTTACTATCTGCCCCGTTGGATCCTGACCCGGCAGGCTCTGGGTTAGAACTCTTTACTATCTGCCCCGTTGGATCCTGACCCGGCAGGCTCTGGGTTAGAACTCTTTACTATCTGCCCCGTTGCGGCCGTTCGGGAAGCCTGTACAGGGTTTGGTTACCATGTAAGGCTGCTGGCAGCGAGCGGCGCTCACATTCCCGACACATCTGCTCCCCTTCGCGTTCAGACGGCTGCGGGGACCCCGTCCCTCCCGTCCAATCCCTTCCGCTCCATCGCGCTGCTGAAAACGCACTTTGCCTCGATGGCGCTCTGGGGTCTCGATAAACACAGCCTGGGGGGGTAGAAACATTTAAATACATTAAATTACAGGAGAGACGTTTATTTCGAAGGATGAGATCTGTTGGAACAAGAAGCCGTTCTCTAAAACGAGAGGGTCGGGGGCTATGTATGAAAGCTTTACTTTGCTGAGGAGATGGTAGGTAAGTGGAACGGCTTCCCAGTTGAAGTGGTAGGGGTTAAGGTTTGATTCTTTACAGTAGGAGATAATGTGGATGTGGGCCAAATGGGGCCGATCTGCCGGCTGTGGGTTCTGTGTTTCTTTTGTCATTGAAAAATGTGAAGTTTACTAAAGCAGCGGATTGTGATGATTCGGCTCCTGTATAGTTATCTGGTTTCCATATGAGGCCCTTTGGAAGTTTGTGGATGGAATCTGGATATTTATCGTAGATTCGGCAGGGCTTGTGTCCGTCACATTTTGTTTTAATCCCCCCCCCCCCATAGTTGAGCCAGAGCCCCTCTCTGACCTTGGGGCTTAAATAACTAAATGGTGCTTGTGTTACCAGCTGAAGCCATGACTGTATCTCTACAGGTAGATATTTAAAAAGATGAAGCGGGTGCCCCCCGCGTCGAACTGTTAGAACGTATAAAAGTGAAATGCCCGGTTCACGCCAACCCCCCAGCTTCCTGGGATTTAGTGATACTGCGTGTTATGTAACGGGCTGGACGTCTGCGGCCCCCGCGGGGTAAGCAGGACATTAACTGTTATTGCAAAAAAAATTCCAACGATTTAAGCAAAATTTCCAGATAAGAGAAAAAAAAAAAACCCACCTCTGGATTCTTTAAGCCTTCTCCGTATACTTTCACCGACCCAAACCCCCCCCCCCATCACGGAATATTCCAAAACTTTTCCATTGTTGAAATCATGGCTGGGAATGTTTTTTTTGGCAGAACAGATTGGGTTCAATTTGCATCTATATTGAGGGTTTTGTTTTTGGTCTGAAGGCTCTGGGCGCGTGTGATTTGGGCTGGGAGTAGGGCGCGGGGCAGTTATTTAACCTTCCCGGAGCGTAAGACGAGGTCGAGGACCAAGGTGGGTGGAAAAAATGGGCAGGTTGGATGAGCCGATGGCTTTATCTGCTGTCAGAAGCAGTATAATTATATATATATATATATATATATATATATATCCGCCAAGCCCTAAGCTTTAATGCCCGCTATCTAGGTAAATGCTAAAGCTCAGGGCAATAAAGGTGCACTTGGGGCAGAATCCAGCCTCGCGCGTTCACCATTGATAAATTGGATGGCAGATTGTAAACGTAATATGGAATATTGGGCATTTGTGGCAATCGTTCAAATCTATGGAAACTATGCAAGATTACGGGCTGTGTTACTGGGTCTTTAGGGGCCACGTTTTCGCGTAGGTGATCTTGGGCGAGATCTTCAGAAGAGGTACTTGGGTGGCGCGTTCTTCAAAGTGCGTTTTTATTGTCTCTATTTTATTGCCATTAAATTATTAGTTTTATGGAACAAAAATGTTGTTTTACCTGTATTTCAGTCATAGATAGAGCTGGATCCCTTACTATGCAACTCCCCGCCGGTGATCCAGGCAGCGATTCCAGGGAGCTGCGCAAGCACAGACCGGACCGTATATTAACTGAGAACGTGTTTACAGATTAAGGATGCAGTGTAAGGGTTTAGCCCTACGGCGCGATGTTCTTCGTCGAACGTAATACTTTGTTGCAGGGAAATTTTCCGCTCTCGCCGCTGCTGCACCGTAAGCCAACGGAGCCGCCTCTGCCAGCGCCAACGGGGGGCATTGCTGGTAATTCTCAGCTCCGTCGAGAGGCGCTTTCTCGCTTACTGACTGCGCAAGTAGAGAGTACTGGAGCCAGTAACTGACGTCAAAACATCTCTGGAGTCGGTGGAAACGCATCGTTTCCGAGACCCGGGTCCTGGGAGGAAACTATCGCATCTTAAACCCGTCCTAATATTACGAATCGGCAGCCTCTTGGTGTCTGGAATTGCTTGGCTGTCATAACGAAACCCCACTATAGACTTTCCGTTGTAGCCAAGAGTCTGGTGGGATGTAAATTAATATTTTTTTTTTTTATTATTTGGGTTACTTCTAAAGCATGCTGATGATCGTGAGAGCTCCACAGCTGGTTGTGGAAGCCCGGCAGATGTTGGGGCGCGAGCCCTTTCAGATGTTGTGAGGAGTGTAGTTGTATTCTCCACGTGTCCCCGAGCTGCTGTTCGGTTACAATATTTAGAGAGATTCTCTAATCCTCATTAAAGAATAACAGGTCTCTCAAAAATGAGAATGAGCGTCCACCTCTGATCCAACGTTTCGTGTTGTTTTCCAGGGCACGGTCTTCAGTCTGGAATCTGAGGAAGAGGACGCCCCGGGGCTAATCGCCGAAGACAGCAACGACATCTACATCCTGACCAGCGACAACTCTGAGCAAGTAAGCCCGCCGGAGAGCCTCGCCGTCTCCACCTGGCACACAGAGAGCTTGCCAACCTCCTTGGGTCCCGAGTCCTGGCAACAGGTGACCATGGACCCCGAGGAGCTGAAAAGCCTGGACAGCAACGGAGGGGCCGAAGAACGGAGCGAGAACAACTCTTCTAATTCGGACATAGTCCACGTGGAGAAAGAGGAGATCGCCGCGGTGATCGAAGAGGCAGCGGTGGTGGAAGGTAGAGAAGAGGAAGAGGTCGAAGTTGAGGAAGAAGAAAGGGAGGTTCTTGCAGCAACTTCAGCTTTGACTGAGGAGCCCTCAGCGCCGTTGGTGTCTGCGCCAATGGAGTCGAGGAGGAGCCCCTCTCCAGCAGTAGATCACCCGGAGCCACCAAAAGTAGACATATCGGTCAAAGGGGTATCGGAAAAAGAATCCCTACCCGTTCCTCAGGAGGCCAAAGAAGAGAGTCACGTGTCGTCTTCACTAGAAGCTGAGAAGCTGGAGCGCCCGATCTCTCCCGTAATCCCCCCTTCTCCCCAAGCAGAAGAGAAACCGATCCTCATCCCAGAAGGCAAATCCATTCTGATGTTCGGAGGTGCGGCCGCTGTTGCCGTGTTGGCGATAGCCATAGGAATAGTTGTGGTGTTGAGAAAGAAGTAGACGTGGCTTCTCTGGGTAGTTCACTTTTTTTTTTTTTTTTTTTTTTTCCCCTCAGTTCCCCCCCAATATGTGATGAAGCCCCCCTCTTTGTATGCTGGATGTCCCTCATACCCCCCAACCAGGTCTGCTTCGTAGGTGATATTTAAAGTTAACCACTCTTATTCTAAAACAGGTTTATTTTTTTCGTTTATTTTTTTTTTAATTAGTTTTTTTGTGGTTGGCTGTCAGGAACCACAAAGACGGACGATCGTCGTGTTGTGGAGGGGAGGTGGCAGCCTGAAAGTAAAGCCGTTTTGTAGCACCTGCTTGGCTAGGCTGTCGAAATTGTTGCCACTATTACTGCCGTTGCCCCAACGCAATACTGAATTTGCAGGAAAGCACTATAAAAGCACCTTGCAAATAATAATTAATAATAATAAAAGACACGACTGATCAGGCTACGATAAACCAGGTGTTAATTTTAAATAATCGGGGAGGCCTTAGTTAGCTTTGCAAAGAATGTAGCATTTTAATTTTCATTCTTTTTTTTCTTGTTTGCAAGAGGGCGACTTGGGCCCTGCCGCACCGGATTATGTTTTCAGGGCCTTTATAGAAGAATTTTACTACTTTTTGTTCATTTTTAAAAAAACAGCAATATCTATGGAAATATCCAAATGATCAAAAAAAATATATAGAAAGCGCTTTATGGGTTAACCTGCGAGAGCAGAGAATTAGTTGATATTTTTCCAAACGGGAGATTATTTTTATTTTATGAATAGAAAGCACTTATTTTGGGGGGGAAGTTAAACCAATTAAAGGAAAAGCACCACGGGTCGCCGGACTCTGCTGCAGCTTAATTGAGGGCCGCGATGTAAGCTTTCCAGGGAGCAAAAACACTACTTGGTGGTCTAACGGGGTAACTGTATCCACACACAGCCCCAGGAGCTTTGGCCGCTTGCTGTTTTCTTCTTCTTCCCTTTAATAATTAATTCCTAGGACGTCTGTAATAGATGCCAGTTAGCTTTAATAAAATAAGGGGCCAGGTTAGACCACCCGGTTGGCGTAAGACAGAGTCAGGGCAAACAAATGTTCACCCATTTGTCGCTTAGACGTGATGATGCGGCTTCTTACAAACAAAGGATGCTGGCTTATGATGTCATATCAAAAAGCCCTGCATGACGTAAGAGCATGTGAGGTCATCTCCCACACTGACTACATGCCTTTGACTGCCTGGGGAGGCAAAAATTCCTCTGCCCACCCACCGTTTTATGTCATTTTTTTTTACACGTGGCGTCTGTCCGGATGGCGATCATTTTGATTTGCTTGTAACTAGAATGAAATTTTTACCCATTTACTTCTCCGTTGTGTTTTTTTTTGTTTTTGCTGCACTGTTTCCTATTAACCCTTAGATGTAATTAATGTATTAGAAAATACATTAATATATATTTAAAAAGCATTTTTTAACAGTGATAAAGGAGCATGTTAAAGGTGCTTTTCCGCCTACGTTGTGGAATTTACTCCTCCAAGTATTCTTTAATCAAGAGAAATTTAGCGTTGTATAAAGTTGTTTTTTTTTAGGGAAAAGCAGATACAGATAGGCTGTTGCCATAGAAACTGGAAAACCATTTGTGTTTAAGACGTCAAGGGACAGTATAAAATGACAGATCGTTTACAGGCATGCCGAGCAAATAAACCTTAATGTTTGTCTTGGTGGAACAGCACCTTTAACAAACAGGAGTAACAATTCCACAAAGAATTTTCCGTAATTATCATGTATTTGGCTTAAATATTTTGCGATTCGAAGAGTATTTAGTCTCTTATAAGAGCTATAAAGGCATTAGGAGCAGGGCCGGGACTGCAACCCCTATAACAGACAGACAGCCACCATAGCTTTGGCCAGAAGAGTCCGACTGTGGCCCCTTATTTGGACCATATATCACGGGTTGTGTTAAAATAATTTCTGTCTCGCAGAACATCTTTAAAAAGGTTTTTTTTTTTTTTTCTCTGATTACTTTAACACTTGGCAACCTCCAGCCTGTCGGAGGGCAATGAGAGTCACAGGAACCACCACTCCTATCTCGCTCAGCTGTTACCCTGCCCTGGGCTGTTACCCTGATGAGAGCGACAGCTGAAAATATACTGTGTACAAATAATTCTAAAAATAAAATACTTTATTAATGAAGACTGAATCCTTTTCATAGTTTGAAATAACATTTTTTTTAACGAGGCTGTCGTTGGGCTTTTGTAAAACAGTTGGCTGAGAGTGATGTGATCCGGGAAGCCCCAAAGAGCAGTCTTATGAGCTGGGGGTCTAGTCTGCCCGTTTCTCCTGCTGTAAAGACTCAAACCTTAATCAGTCGTTGGTCTCGTCTTAGATTCGGGAGCCGTATGTCTATCCCGCGCATGTTTGAAGGGAAGTTTCCTATAATTTACTTTATTGCTACACTTTTATCGACCGGCAGTAATTTACATTCGTATATTCAGTTTGTGTGCAATCTTTTTCACGTTGTTTAGGATTTTATGTAAATTTAGATTTATCTAAAGTTATAGAAATCCCTGGAACCGGAGAGCCGTGGTTCCTATAAATAGTTATATATACATGCACGAGATACATTTATAATGTGTGTGTGTGTGTATATATATATATATATATATATATATGTGTGTGTGTATATATATATATATGTGTGTGTGTGTGTCTGTGTGTGTGTATATATATTATACATACATACTCTCCCTCTTCCTCTCTGTAGGTGCATAGAGGGGCCGGATCTCAGTAACGCCAGACACAAAGTTTATTAAAGTAAGCGGGATTTGTTTAAATTCAGCAAAGCGCCACAGAAAAGTGAAAAATAAGGAATTGTTAAACATTGGCAGTTTAAAAAACAACAAATTACATTTTGCTATTTGTACAAACACACAAAAGCAGCGAGAGGCGCAATACATCGAGAGCATTTGGCTTTGGCCTGTATAAAAAAAAACAAACAACTTAAATTTACATTGCCTTAAGTGTACAAAAACAGCTTATATGATACCTCTTTAAACAGTTCAGCAGTTTTTAAGATGATTTAATAACATTCTAGCATCTGTGTAAAAACCGGTGCAGGAATCGGGGTAGAGGAGAGTAATAACCCCCCCCTAGCTCTGTATACAGTAATAACCACCAACTCCCCCCCCCCCCCACGGGCGCTGTATACAGTAATGTCGGTCGGTGACAAAAACCTGGTTTTATCTTTTCTCCCAATAAACCCCCTTTATCTGCAGACCTGGAGGCGCCATTGTCGTCAGTCATGTGATATTTTGGGTGACTTTCCTTCTCAAACCCCACACTGAGCTGATGCTTTATGGCAGTTCTAATGAAGTCTGTTCCTCCATAGACTTTCATTAGTCTGGTGGGGTGATTAAGACTGAGCCATTCTATTGTTTCCCACAGGAAGCATGATAAGGAGTCGGGCTGTTTGGTAGATTTGGCTCAGATAGCAGATCAAAAACTCATACAAACGGCTAATATGCAGCTGCCTGAAAACATATTACGGGGCAAAAACTGTTTTATAAACGGAAACCGCGTAATATTTTAAATCTAGCAATTAATAAAAAAAAGGTGGGAGGTTCCCTTTAAGAACCCAGTCATCCTGTTAAATCGTAATATATATCATTTATAATTATATATATAAAAGAACACAGATGGCATTTCCCTGCCTCCTTTCACATTATATGGAGCTCGGAGGAAGCCGGACTGAAACGTCATTAAGTTACCTTCACAACTGCTGAGTATTTCTCGAGATCCTTTATTAATATAAAACGTTTCACGCCATCGAGCACCGGTACGGCAAAGCAGCCACAAAACAACGGATACAAAGACTTCTAAAAACATCAACATTGGGGGAAATTGTAGAAATGACCCCCCCCCCTGCATTTACGTGACCCCCCCCCCCCACCCCCGAGTCACTTAAATATTTTACATCACAATCGATGTCGTTGCTGGCCGGGAACAATCGCGATAAATTCATCCTCCTTAAATCTGTCAGCTCGGCGTTCACCTCTGCGAAGGGAGAAGAATTAACATTCAGCGTCCGCCCTGATATTATCTATCCATCGCTAAGACAATGTTTCGCTTATTTGAGGATTTTTTTTTCAGAATTGTGTTTTTAGAAAAAGTTACGTTTTTAGATTTGTTAATCCTGTTGCTGTAAAATAATCACCATAATCACCTTAAATAACAACAAATATTCTATTTATAAAAAATGTTTCATTCTAAAAAATATTCCTCTCCTTAATCATAAACCCCCAGTGCAGTAATAACCCCCCCAGTGCTATATACAGTAATCTAACCCCCAGCGCTGTATACAGTAATAACCCCCAGCGCTGTATACAGTAATCTAACCCCCCAGCGCTGTATACAGTAATATAACCCCCAGCGCTGTATACAGTAATCTAACCCCCCAGCGCTGTATACAGTAATCTAACCCCCCAGCGCTGTATACAGTAATATAACCCCAGCGCTGTATACAGTAATATAACCCCCCAGTGCTATATACAGTAATCTAACCCCCAGCGCTGTATACAGTAATATAACCCCCAGCGCTGTATACAGTAATCTAACCCCCCAGCGCTGTATACAGTAATATAACCCCCAGCGCTGTATACAGTAATCTAACCCCCCAGCGCTGTATACAGTAATATAACCCCCAGCGCTGTATACAGTAATCTAACCCCCCAGCGCTGTATACAGTAATATAACCCCCAGCGCTGTATACAGTAATCTAACCCCCCAGCGCTGTATACAGTAATATAACCCCCAGCGCTGTATACAGTAATATAACCCCCCAGCGCTGTATACAGTAATACCCCCAGCGCTGTATACAGTAATATAACCCCCCCAGCGCTGTATACAGTAATACCCCCCAGCGCTATATACAGTAATACCCCCCCAGCGCTATATACAGTAATATAACCCCCCAGCGCTATATACACTAATATAACCCCCAGCACTGTATACAGTAATCTAACCCCCAGCGCTGTATACAGTAATATAACCCCCCAGCGCTGTATACAGTAATACCCCCAGCGCTGTATACAGTAATACCCCCCCAGCGCTGTATACAGTAATATAACCCCCCAGCACTGTATACAGTAATATAACCCCCCAGCGCTGTATACAGTAATATAACCCCCCAGCGCTCTATACAGTAATATAACCCCCCAGCGCTCTATACAGTAATATAACCCCCCAGCGCTCTATACAGTAATATAACCCCCAGCGCTGTATAGAGTAACAACCCCCAGCGCTGTATACAGTAATATAACCCCCAGCGCTGTATATAGTAACAACCCCCAGCGCTGTATAGAGTAATATAACCCCCCTAGCGCTGTATAGAGTAATATAACCCCCCAGCGCTATATACAGTAATATAACCCCCAGCACTGTATACAGTAATATTATAACCCCCCCAGCGCTGTATACAGTAATATAACCCCCCAGGGCTGTACCAGCTTGGCCATTATTCTAGAATGGATTGCTGGGGGAAGATGCATTCGGACGGAGTGATCCCTGTGCATTCACTGCGCACGCTTGGAAGATCCTGAGTGAACAGGCATGGACTGGTGGGCCGCTAGCCGACGGTGCCCCAAACTACACTAATGTACAGTTACAAAAAAGAACTCACCTGCTGAGAGAGTTGTTGTAAATAGGCGACGTAGTTTGATTGGATGAAGTCGGCCGTGTAACGGAAGAAGTTCTGCAGGAGGTTGGGAACGTTGCACCCGACCTTCTTGGTCAGGGTCATGGTGACGGCGAGGATGGCCTTTTCCTTCTCGATACCAGGGGGCAGGTTTGGGAGGGCAGAATTGATCACCTCCTGAAACCGCTGCAATAAAACACATGGAGTGAGGTGGGGCGCGGGCAGAGGAGAGGGGCAAATCACCAGATACGGACAACGCTAACTCATAATCAATGAGTGGTGACATCGCACGCACATTCACGCTCACACCCCAGGTTCTACAAGCCCTCTTTAATCTGCATTAAGCGATGCCTAAAGAAAGGACCTTAGTATCCAGGAAGGATGCGTCCCTTCTCCCAACTAGTAAAATCAGTGGATAAAGAGTGTGAGTTTGTCTCTTTTATGATTAATTTCCCCCAAAACCACTTTTACACCCAATAAATTTTCATTTTGAAATCATTCTGTCGAGCCTGCAGTGACAATTACAAGCACAAGGGGGCGCATTTCTCTACTTGTGTATTATTTTTTGTGTATTATGTTTTTTTTACGTGACCTACCGTCTCGGAAAGCGAGTCACTGAGGAGACCTTCGACCACGCTCTCCACCATCTCCTTCTTTATTCTCCCCTCGCGGTCGAATTTGTCCCCCAGCTCAGCCAGCTGAGCCGCGATCCTCCGACACAATTCTTCGTCCACTTCTGTATCGGATGGGCCTGAGAAGAAGAAGGAGAAGAACATATGGTGTCCTTAGACCAGGTGACGACCTCGGCTTCATGACCTCAAAGAAGAACTACTGTTCTTCAAACCACCCAATAGTTTTGGAGTGATTTACTAATCGGTGGCTAAAGGTGGCACAACTAGAATCATCTAATCAACTTCCCATCTTAAAGTCCCCCCCCCCCCTGAACCAATCAACAGCAGTCAGCAAGCAGGTTCCGAAGACACAGCTGCCCTATCAATAAAGGAGAACCTGGCGTGTAACCTTTCTGGGTTCTTTAAGGTGATTAAGACGGCTTCTTGCCGACCCACCTTGCAAATGGAACACCGGGGAATGTCCGTCGGTCTGGAGCTCCCCATCGGAGCTCCGCTTGTTCACCTCCAGCTCCAGCATGTTGAGGGCGTAATTGTAT
Organism: Sceloporus occidentalis; assembly: GCA_023333645.1. Lineage (NCBI taxonomy): Eukaryota > Metazoa > Chordata > Lepidosauria > Squamata > Phrynosomatidae > Sceloporus > Sceloporus occidentalis. The sequence continues at coordinate 21,835 of JALMGF010000386.1, forward strand.
TCATTATCCGGAATTTGCCCCTCTTTCAGGAAGCTGAGGAGGATCAGATCCACGTTCACTCGCATTTTGCGGATTTCTGGAGGAGGAGATAGACCCAGAGAGTTAGTTCGGGCGAGAACCCACCACTGAATTACTCTACCGGGCAACAAGGACACTTAACCAATAGGAACGAGGGTTTATTGTGGAGAACAACAACCATCCAGTTAAAAAACATTTAAAAAGAAATAATAATAATAGCAGGATGCGTTAAACTAAGCCGACCCGTTACACCTATTCGGCGGTCGTTACCTTACCTGCATTGGACCAAGCGCCGCCCACCTCGCGTGCATTTCACCAAGCCCCACCCATATTTCACCAAGCCCCACCCACCTTACACACACATTTCATCAAGCCCCACCCACCTTAACTGCATCTAACCAAGCTCCACCCATTTTCACACATCCACCATCCCCCTTTGCTCATGTTCTGCCAATCTTTTGTCCCACCTAAAAAGGTGCCCATGCGGGGGTACTAGCGGTTGCGGGGGTACTAGCGGTTGCGGGGGTACTAGCGGTTGCGGGGGTACTAGCGGTTGCATGCAGCCCCTTTTGCACTTTGAAACCTGAACAGATGCAGGACTCCAGAGAGATAACCCCATTAAAATAACGCAAACTAGATGGGGGGGGTCACGCGTGTGCCTCTACACGCCATCTGCGTGGCTTAAGACACAACTTCCGATTTCTAAAACTGCAGAATATGCTGCCAATTTTCTATTATTTTTTTTTGTTCCCTCTACAAATATTGGTGATTTTATTAAGAATTTACTGAAAACATTTTTTATAAACTATTTTGGCGGCAAAAGCGGGTAAACTCGGTTTGAAGCATCGAGCCGACGCGGGGAGCACTACTAGAGTTTGTAAAAAGGGAATTTCCACCAATATAAAAAAAGACAAAAACATTTTTTTTTAAATTATCATTATTAAAAGGGAAATTCTCCAGGAAAGCGGCTGAACGCGTCGTAACAGATGTTCCGCGGGTTTTTTTTCTTCCACTGCGGTCTAGAATTGTCTAGAACTTCTGCATCCGGTGGGGATCACAGACCACAAAGGGAGATCCTCTGAGCACTTCCCTGCCATTGATTGGCTGCTTTAAGAAACCAATCGGTGGCGAGAATCCTCATTTTTATTATTACATTTTTATTATTATTATTTAAAAAAAAATACATTTGCCCTGAAAAATGATTTATCGGTGAATTGTACTGCGCTGAGGAATAGGACAGCGCTATATGTATCAATAAATAATAATAATTTATATCTAAGGGGATTAAGCACGGAGCGTGAGCCCCCCCCTGAAATATATATTTATTCATTTATTTTTTTTATTATACAAAACAGAAAAAAAAACAATAAATTTCAGTTAATATACAATTATTTGAGTGATACATAAAACGACGGATCATTCATTCACACACACATTATATATATATATTTATTTTTTATTTTTTTTACATTTATTTAAAATTACATTAAAAGGAATATAAAAAAAAATAAATAAATGCAGGGATACAAAAGCGACAAATAAAAAAAAAAATCACGAAATTTAAAAAAAAACACAAAACCACCACAAAATGATGCTTTTTTTTTTCTTACCTTTGCTGGGAAGAGAGTTCGGTTTTTACGTGGGCGGTGGAAGCGGTTTAATGCGTCAACTACTACTAGCACTCAGCCCAAGATATATATACCTTGTGAGACGTGGGCAGATTAATCATCATCCGCAGAAGCGCCGATTGAGGTTTCCCCGGGGAAGGGAAATCCCCCCCCCCCGCTGCCTGTTCTAACTCATTTAATACATAAATAAGTAAATTGTGGCTTTTTACCCCGGAGAGATGTCCAGGGTGGCCCCGGAGTCTCAGGGGTCTTCACCCCAATCTCAGGGTCTCCGGGTGAATTCTCACGGCCACACAGTCGGGAGCCGATCCCTTCGTAATCTACTGATTTCCGAGCGTCCTGATGGTGGGGTTTCTCACTGCTATATCACAGCTGGAATCCCTGCTTTACTACAGGTGACTTACTCCTGTACCTAATTTAACCTATGCTTACCTAGGAACCCTCAGGGTTCATCTCCTGCACAGCAAGCAGCTGTATAGATTAGCCTGGGACGAGAATGCGCCACCGCTGGCCCTTTAAAATTAACAGCGCCCCCCCCAACGGAAAATACATCCGCTTTTAATTATTTTTCACCAGAAAAGAAAATGGCTATTTTGGGATTTCCTAGCCACAGAATATGCAAATTTGGCTACAATATGGGATGGCCGCAGTGTACTACAGAGCCATTACGCGATCCACCACCCCCCCCCTCCGCCTGTGCCCCTGCTGGAAACCAGGGAGATCCCCCCCAACCGGCTCATTACCACCATATCCGCACCATACCGGGGAACTCTCAGGGGGGTAAGGGGCAGATTCTGGGGGTCACACACGCTGCGATCATATAGAAGACTCCCAGTTGGTGCTTTGGCTCCCAGTATGTTATTGGTTGATATCCCTGCTTGAATGCAGGGGACTCAATTAAATGCATCTTAAAAGAATGATCAAGGTTTCCATGACGACCGGTATTGGAGCCATTTGGGTAACAATTTTAGCGAGTCGCTACATAGAGTCTCCAGAGAAAGAAAATGATGATTATTATATTATATTAATATGCGCTACAAATACAAATATCTGACATTTTTTGTAACTAAATCCAGCATTTGAAATTTTTTTCCTGTTTGATCATTTCTGTCGGGAACACCTAATTGTCATGTGACACCCAAGCAGGCGCTGATAGGTTGAGGTGTGCGCGGTTAACGTGCTGAGTGGAACAGCAGCTTTTATTTTTAGAATGCTGTGACGTCATTTAAAGGGCCGGTAAACGATGTCACACGGAGGCGGGGATCGGGTCGTGGGCACCGCGGGCACCCGTTCTGCCAATAAGAGAAAGTGGGTGGCGAGCTGTGATTGGACGCTTAAGATAACGACCGCAGAAACCTTAAAATTAAGGTTTATTAGGTGGGAGAAGTTAAATCTGCCGCCTCCTTTATACAGCTTCTCATGTTGGTTAATAAACCCCCGATTCGCCTGTAGTGCCAACCTAGGCAGTGGGGGCGCAAAAACATTACATAGAAACACAGATCGGCCCCCATTCGGCCCCCGTCTAATCGCCAGTTTCTCAAACCTTAATCAGTTGTTGGTCTCGTCTTAGATTCAGGAGCCGTATGTTTAATATCCTCACTGTATTACCCTCTACCACTTCTGCTGGGAGGCTGTTCTACTTAATCCACCACCCCCTCTATAAACTAAAGCTTCCTTACATTCCTTACAAACGGTTCTAATAGTGACTCGGAAGGCAAAGATATTCTGAATGAAGTCACCTGTATTCAATCAGGGATTCCAGTTGTGATATAAGGCGAGAAACGCGCCAATCACGATGCTCAGATATCATTAAATCAGAGGAGAACATGAAGAAGTCGCTCCAGAACGCGTGACCCCCCGAGACTTGGGGTAAAAACCGGGGGACTCAGGGGGGGCAACACACAGGTATGGAGACGATAAAGCCGCCCGGCCCGACAGGAGACTCGAGTCTCATACATGAGCTCCAGGGACCGGCGTGTATAATACGTGGCCCCGTCCAACACGTGCGGCTAGCGTGTGCGAAAACACGGAATGCCCCCCCTGCCGGTACCCCGAAGCGTTAAAGGCGCAGACATCCCCCCTCGTTTGCCAGCAAATAACGCACTCACTGTGTATGGAGGCAGCCGGTCCGACTCCCGCTGCCCGCTCTGTTCCAGGTCTTCTTCCTGCTTCCTACCCGGCCCCCTTTTATGTCCACACACTCCCAGGCCCCGCCTCTTAAAGGAACAGTAACACTCCAACCTCCCCCCTGTGTATAAAAGCTCTGCTCTCCAGGACTCAGGGGGTTAATTACCCCTGTGAAATGCCCCCTGTGGAGCGTGATGGCAAGGGATCCGGGTATAACCGGTATAGAAAGCAGGGCAGGATGGATTTAAAACCGTAACCGCGCCACGTGGCGCCTCCGGGTTTACCGGCAATTCACGTTTTTCCTAAAAACCTCAATACTTTCTAAATGACTTCGAGACACCGGAGATATTAACCCTTTAATAGCCCGTCACAAAGATTCTATTGCCTCTAGAGCCAAAGACATTCTGAACGACGTCACCTGTGCTCAAGGAGAGATTTCCGCTGTGATATAGCAACCAGGGGATATGCGACATCATAATGTGTTAACCTCGAAACAAGTGATGTCACATCGTGCAGCGGTTACTATGGGGTTAATGTATGTCTATGAAATCCACAGCGGCTGCTGGGATTGACGGGAGTGCATACAGCGTCCGGTGTGAACCGATTGTTATTATTATATAGCCCCACAAATTCCCGCAGCGCTTCTTACAGTCCCTACGTTCGAAGGGTCTGAGAAAACTAGAACCGGCAGACCAAGACGGGCCGACACATTGGGCAGAGAGGATCCTGCTCCCAGGAGCTTACAATCAGATTTTTAAAATGAAAAGCAGGGAATTTTTTTAAAGCTCTACTTTAAAAAGGAGCAGAAAACGATGGAATGAAAAGAATCATCAGAAATAAATCTTTGCCAGAAATATATATATTATATAATTTTCTTCAGTATTATTCTTTTATCACTAATATCACATTTAAGCAGCTTACGAGAAATATAGTTCTTTATTATCTGATCCCCAATATACTAAACCAACACCCCGACTCATTATCATACTCTGCCTGTGGGGAACAATAGAATGGCTCAGTCTTAATCACCCAGCCGGACTCTCTGACTAATGAAAGTCTATGGAGGAACTGACTTCATTAGCATTGCCATAAAGCATCAGCTCAGTGTGGTGTTTGAGCCGGGAAAGTCACCCAAAATATCACATGACTGACAGCAACGGTCTGCAGATAAAGGGGGTTTATTGGGAGAAAATAAGATAAAACCAGGTTAATTTTTATATAAAGTACATTACATTTTGGTGTAAAATGTTGTGAAATTGTGAATCTCGGATTACACCACGGAGGAAGCGCGGGGGCTGTTGCTTCACTTCCACCCCGAGAAAGAGCCTGGAAGCTGCCTCTGCACTGATATAGTGCTTTCTTCATATTATGACATAGTTGCCAGCAGTCTCAACGTGTCCGGGACAGTCCTGACAAACTGATTTGTGACCTGCTCACCAGCTGGCTAAGCTAAAGTCCTACATCTAATGCTCACAACTGCGCATGCTTAAAGGGGCTTACACAGGGATGTAGCATATCGCAATGCGCCTGCTATGACATCACATCACACTAAGGTTTAGCGGACATGGATGTGATATCATCTGCTGTTAGACGCCAAACTTAAAGGAACTCAAGTATTGTACGTTGTAAGACCACAAAGTATCTTACAAGCACGTACACACACACACACACACACACACACACGCACACACACACGCACTCATGCATACACACACACACACACACACACACACTTTATTTGGGAACATCACCCCATTTATATCGTTTATTCGTATGTGAAAATAAGACTCAACGTACATTACTTCAGCCTACTGCCTCGTCTAGATGGTATGAAGTTAGAAGGAATGCGAGAAAGTATTTATAAAGGGGTGGTAGGTAAGTGGAACAGCCTCCCAGCAGAGGTGGTAGAGGGTAATACAGCGAGGGGATTTAAACATGCATGGGATAGACATACAGCTCCTGAATCTAAGACGAGACCAAGTAAGGTACGAGGTGTTATGGGAGGTTATGGGGTTTCCTGGAAGTTATGACAGTTTTATGACTATTTTTTTAACGGCTGCCAGTAAATCAGCTGAGACGATTAATCGGGATCATAAAATCACGCTGTTTGTTTGTTTTGTTCGGGTCGCGCTCCTTCACGCTGTTTGTTTGTTTTGTTCGCGCTCCTTCGCCGGCGCAGAGTCCACGAAGCCAAACTGTGATATCCGAGCCTCGACGTCCCGTGGAAATTCCACCAGCGTCGGTCCGTCAGGGGATGACTAAGCGGTTGATTAACTGTTTATACTGATGCAAGGTGTGGCTGCACACCGCGGGGCCCGACCTGCTGCTGGAGCGCAGGGACCGGCAAGTACAACCCTCTAACGGCCAATGGCAAACTGACAACTTGCCCGGTGATCCAAATACCACCCCAGACAAGAAGCCACTTTGTTACCCCCACGTCATACTTAATGTGTTGGCAGAGATATCTTGTTCATGCCTCCCTCACGATGTGGAGGCTTCCATGTACTTTACAGAGGGGTTAGTAGGTAAGTGGAACAGCCTCCCAGCAGAGGTGGTAGAGGGTAATCCAGTGAGGGTATTAAACATGCATGGGGTAGACATACGGCTCCTGAATCTAAGACGAGACCAACGACTGATTAAGGTTTGAGTCTTTACAGCAGGAGAAATGGACGACTAGATGGGGGCCGAATGGGGCCGATCTGCCACCAGATTCTGTTTCTGTAGTGTCCTGCCCGCAGGTTAAAGGTCCGCCGGGTGACCTGGTTGCCCACCGCCTGTGCTGCTAAAACAACAGCCGTTTTTATCTTATGTTGCAATTTTGCAGATAATGTTAAGCGGACCTTCGCCTCGCGGGGTCAGCGGGAGCCGCCGGGTTCTTACACAACCGGCCGAGCGTCTGACAAAGGGAAACTCAAGCGTAGAAAACGTGACGACAGACGAGCGATCGCCGTCTACAGAAACCAGAATATCGAGGGACGTTTTATTGCCCAGGTTTATCACCCAAGTCCTTCACATCTTTAGCCTTTTTAGGCATTTAGGGTAACAGCCGGTAACATACAGCAATAACATATATATATACACAGCGATCAGCCATATTATATATATACACAGCGATCAGCCATAACATATATCCATATATTACACATATAGCAATAACACACATATATCTATATATATATACAGCGATCAACCATAACATATATCTATATATTACACATACAGCAATAACACATATATATATATACAGTGATCAGCCATAACATATATCTATATATTAAACATACAGCAATAACACATATATATATATATACAGCGATCAGCCATAACATTATATATATATATATATATATATATATATATATATATACACAGCGATCAGCCATAACATATATCTATATATTACACATATAGCAATAACACATATATATATGATGAAAGTCAGTAATGACTGAAACGTCGACTTGACTTTGAATAAAATGAAATTGTCAATTTAAAGACCTAGAGTGCTGACCATCTTTTTGAAAGTGTTTTATATGGAAACTGCTGGTTACTAGCACCGGGCTTGGAATATTTGGAATGGTGTGCAATGGACTCTGTGAGTAAATATATATATATATATATATACATATACAGCGATCAGCCATAACATTATATATATATATATTACACATACAGCGATAGAAAGGAGTCAGAACACGCAGAGCATTGCAGTTTGGGGCTGCTGAGACCGGTCGGGGTGCCGATGCGCTGGATTTCTGATCCATTTCATGTTATTTTAATAGACAAAACTGCCTATTTTTATTTTTTTTAACTGACCTCGTTAGAGCCGGATTAGGAATTTCCAGCATAAAAGAGAATATCAGAAGGAAAGTACGTGCCATCAGAAGGTACGCGAGTACCACGTGCCAGCTGTACACCCGAGGTCTGACTCCTGGATCCATCAGCAAGTTGGATCACATTCTGGGATCGGAGCCAAGAACATCCCAGCCGATCAGACACCCAAACATACAGACACTCATCCAACGCACGCTCACACTCACACACACTTTTCCCTGGGACACACTGACCAGTTACCCCCCCTTAATTATTCCCATTGTCACAGGAGAGTGGGGCTTATTGCCCAAGTCCAGAAATAAAGACAAAACACGCAGATACATTCTTCTGAACCTTTATGTATAAAACAGCAACTCTTCTTTCAAGTATTAAAAAATAAGTTAATCGACAAAAAAAAAAAAGTGAAAACAGTGTTTTGAGCAAACTCTCGGGAGTGTAGGAGTTCGGGAAAAACGGACGGAGGGGGAAGATTCATACAGAGACGGGTCCCACGAAACAACTGGGACAGAGAAAAATCACATTTAAATGGACCATGTCACCTAAACAGCGCGCACACAGTGTCAATATAAGCGTAAAAGCAATTTATAGATAATTTTTAGGCAAATTAGGTACAGAGGAAGTGGGAAGAAACAATGTTAATTTGTTTGACCTCATCCCCTGTGACATCACAGCATATCATGGCAGTTGATTAGCATATGTGGGCGCACGATGATGTCACACAGAGGCAAGACACAAAAAAAGAGGTTCCTTTTGATCCATACAATGCATTGCGGGAGCCCAACGTGCACTTTATTCACACTGATACACGAGGAACGCTTAGGCGACAGAATCCCTTTAAACGCGATGGTTACGTGGCTTCTGAAATGTGTGGATGGATGAGCAACAATTCACATCACCCCCAGCCATGGCCGATGGGGCAGAGGAGACGCAGCAATGAGTTAAATGGTTTAAAAAAAAACAAAAAACATCGTGTCCATCAGAATGAGTAACCGGCGATGAAAGCACTACATTAATATTCATACAGAAATGTGATATTCGTAGAATTCTAAATTAAAACAGCTGGTCTTTGCAGCACAGAAAGGGTTAACATTCAGTCTTATCCTATTATATATATATATATATTATAAAAGAAACGCAGAACTGCCCCGGAGGCTATTGGTGTCCATTGCTTCCAGCGGCGCTAACTTAACCACCCCTAAAGTTCACAGATGCCCCCCTTAGGGGTTAATTAGATTACTTTTGTAAATCGGGGTATTTATTTCTAGCTTCTCCGTTCCTCGGCGTCACGCACGGAGTCGGGGGACGCGAACGCCACTAAAACCACCCCCTGCACTAATTCAGGGCTGTCTGGGAGAGGGTCGGCTTGACTTGCGCCTTTCACCGAGACTGTTGTGACCAAGTCGGCAACCAGCAGCAGCAAACGTACAATCCTACTTAACAATTTGCTGCAAAGACCACTGTGCAGTGAGGGGTTAAAAAAAAAACCAAAAACCACACACAAACACACACGTTATCTGTGAAATCAGTCACTTTGGAGCCACAATCACGACACTGTCTGTGCCAGGACATATTACATTTTTTTTTTTGCCCTTAACCCCCCGCAGTGCCGATAGGGTCTGCTACACACATGATGCTTGTGGCCTTTCAGCATTGCAGGGGTTAAGGCCTACGATAAAAAAATAATAATAATGGAAGAACAAAATCGGTACAATCTGCGGCTGCGAGTAGCCACGTTTTCTTCTTACAAATCCTTCAGGAAATCTCCTCCATTGATACATCGTCCCTGGTGGGGTTTTTTGTTGTTTTTTTTTTTAAAGGCAAATGTTAACCCCACGATTGCAAGCGGATTGTGATCGCAATCCGTCCTGTGATCAAAAGGGTTAAAAAGAAATCCCATTTAAAACAAGGGGCACACTAGCCGGATACTGTTAGCTGAGGGTGCTGGGTGTGGGGGTCCGTATATCAGGAGGCAGTGAAGACGGCTTTGCGTTGCACTTCTGATCACATAGATCTCAACAATGTCTCCGGCTCATAGGTCAGAAATAAAATCCTCTTAAAATATTTTTATATTTTTTGGGGGTTAAATAAATTATTCAGGTTAGAAAATAAAGTGAATAATAAATTATTTTTTTTGTCTTGGAGAGGCTTATAATTTTTCACTATTGTGTGATCTTAAAAAAAAATAAAAATTAAAAAAAACAAACAAAAAAAATAAAAAATCAAATCAAACTAAAACAAAACTATATATAAAAAAAATATATATAATTTTTCCCAAGCAGGTCACGGCAGCCTGAAAAACAGTCTGGTTGCCACCTAGTGGCCAAAAGCATCTCGACAGTTCCCAGGCGAAAGTCAAACGTGGTCATACCCAGCACCACTAGAAATGGCAGCATAATGTAAACCTGAGTTAGAACCGCGGCTTGAGCCCGTTCTCCGACATTCTGGAGGGCGGTTTCGTTTTACGATATGGCTCGTGTAACAGTATCTCCTTTCTGTAACGTACGGCAGCTGCCGGGGCCCGCCACGCACCGATATCCGCTCTGGAAGTGCCGCTCGACCCACGCCACGCGAGCAAAACGCCGTCGGGACGTCAGGAGCTCCTGATGTTGTCTCGGCAGTAAGAGGAGGATGACGAGGAGTTTTCAGGACCAATTCAAGTTGAAACCTTTAGATAACATGACTTCCTCGAGGTCTTTGTCCTCTTCCTTCTCGCGAAGTCTCTGCTCCTCCAACAAAGCCACCAAGGCGTCCCTCTGCTCCACCACGTCCAGCATCTCGTTCAAAATTCTCTTCTCGTCCGCCAGCTCCTGTTCGGTCTTTAAATGATCTGCGGAGGAGAGTAAGTGGCTTTCAGTATCTGGCAGCCCTATCTACGCCTCGTACAACATATCTTAACTCATTGCCCCTGTCTCATATCCTTAATGCCCTCCGCACACCCCCTGTCCTTACATCATGAAGGGAGCTTTGTATAAAAAATGACGACATCATTTCTCATAGACTTAACTTTTCCCATTCTTGTAGCGTTTAGCGGATAAATGCATTTTAGTGCTTCTATTTCCACGTGGGGCTAAACTAAACTATTATATTGGAAAAACACCATATATTTATAACCCTGGGTCAAAATGTCTTATTTTTGTGAGACCGGGTGTGATGAGGATGATGGGAGATGTAGTCTGATGATCCTGGCTACGAGCGGATGGCAGCCGTCGCACGTACCTTCCACGGCCATGCGTTCGCGCAGCTCCTGCTGCAGGCGGCTCTGCCGGTCTTCAAGCTCCAGCTCGCGGGCGCTGCGGACAGAAGGAAAACACATCTCAGCGACTCTCTGATCCGTGACCTCGGCTACCTGCGTTATCCAACGGCTCAAGTAGCCCATCGCCGGATCAAACGCCCGACGCTACTCTGTGGTCTGGCCTGGCCGTCGGCAGATTACAGAAGACATTATATATATATATATATATATATATATATATATAAAAAAACTGCTTCACTTTAACTGCTGGGATTTGAATGCCTTTGTAATGATGGGCGGTGAAGGGACTTTTAAACATTTAAAGGGACTGAAGTATTAGGGCTTCTTAATTTCCTCCTGGACCCGGAGAGAAAACCAAACATTTTTGGAACTGTACACTGTCCTCCCCCCGAAAAACTTACAATATCATAAGCTCAGATTCGTAGCGCACGAGTGTGTTTTTCTCCTGCACCAGGCGGAACCATTCTTGCATCAGTTTGGGATCATCTTTCTTACTCATGCCTGTAACACATACTGAAGGTTAATAAAGAAAGAAAAAATGGTGTGGGTATGTGGGGTATTTAATGCACGGGATGGAGCAAATAATAAACACAAAGCACAACATGATGAAAGATGAGCACACGGAACACGGCCAACAGCGGAACACGGCCAACAGGGGAACACGGCCAACAGGGGAACACGGCCAACAGGGGAACACGGCCAACAGGGGAACACGGCCAACAGGGGAACACGGCCAACAGGGGAACACGGCCAACAGGGGAACACGGCCAACAGGGGAACACGGCCAACAGGGGAACACGGCCAACAGGGGAACACGGCCAACAGGGGAACACGGCCAACAGGGGAGGAAGGGGCTCCATGTACAAACACAGGGGGTCCGATGCTGCATGACGCGGCTATGACTCAATGCGGTAGTTAATACCTTCTTTGCTTGGGCTACGGTGCAGACTGGATAAGGATTTTGCAGCTATTTGCATAGTAAGAAATACAGAAAAATACAAATTTGATTTTGGGGGGGGGGGCATGAAATTATGTACCCTCTTGATCTATTAATTCTCCAGCAGAAAATATCTAATTAAACTACAAATTTCATGGCTCTAAGGATCTGGTTTTCCACGTCTAAGTCTAAATCCATACGCTATTCCTATTGTTTCCTACATAGCTATTACTACTCAATAAAACAAGTTCCTTTAGCATGTCCTACTGCTCCATATACCCCAAGTAAGCTCCTTCTATAGCTCCATACAGTCTTACGCCATACAACCCCTCCTTTGGTTTCATAACCCAAGACCCTTGGATGGTCTAGAATACTTCCAACTATGAACAAGCGGCGTCTCTAGAAACAGTGGCATTATAATTAACAGATAATGGAGATCTCACTCTCCGTCCGTGACACCCTCATACATCACACAATATAACATATGCCCAGATTCAAGTCTATGGTCAAGTCTAAGTCTCATCTCCAACCCTACCATCCTCAGCATATGGAAGTAGTCTTAATGTTTATTATAAGATATTAATCAGTTTAAGGTACAATAGAAATCCGTGGCCGGAACCCTAATGGTCTAGTGAAAGGTAGCACAAGCCTTAATCAGGGGCGTGTACATTCGTTCCTCATGGGCAGAACCACAGTCCCCTAAGGGGACTGGATGAAAAGTTTACTGGGGCTAAATGTTGGCTACACCCATTTTTAGGAAGCCCCACCCAGTTGCTACCTACAGCCCTTTTACAAAGCCCGTTAAATCTGTCTTCATATGTGCTATTCCCTCCCTACGGGTTGGATATTATTTCCTAATTCCATGCGAGTGCCAGGGCAACACGTCTATCTCTTATATTCAGGAGGTTCAGACTTTGCTATTGTATAATTCACGGGTCACATGTAGCGCGCGGAGTCGCTCAGAGGATGGTAGGTAAAGCAGGAGTTGCATGTATGTAACGTCGGGTGTTATGCGACAATCACATGCCACGGGGCAGCGCGCGCTGGGAAGGCGATCTTGCGCAAAGCTACATTACCTTCGTGTGCACAGCAAGGGCAGAAGGAGAGAGGTCTACGGCGTGGAGTCCCAGCAAAGGGATCGACTTGAAAGAATAAGAATGGGACGGAGGAGGAAAGTGCGGGGCAGGCGTGAAACAGGTACAAGGGGAAGGGAAGAAAACAGAGAAGAGAAAGCAAAAAAGGACAGAGAGTGAGAGAGAAAACCGGAAACAACAAGAAGAAGGTTGGAAAATAAAACACGATACGAAGAAGTACAAGCATTTGCTCGGAGAAGGAGGAGGAGGAGGAGCCTCGAGTCGCTCGGATCCGGTGGGAAGTTTGCCGGTACAGTTTAATACCGCATTAAAGGTAACCTCCACTGGCTGATTATCCCTGTTGCTGCCGCAGCAGGGATCCCTGTAGATCTCCAATAGACTACAATTCCTATCACTTTACTGGAGATGAGGATAGGGGCTGCTCACACCAAGTGGCTGGCTGAGAGTCACTGAAGCCCACCAACTGCCTTAGCAAAAAAGGGTTACATTTGTATCAGCCTCCCTATGTTTTGCGCTTAACCATTTAAGAGTCTAATGACCCTCTAACGCCCTCGAATGATGAACCATCTTTGGAAGTCCTGACCCCTCATCAGTCTGGCAATCCCATGCGCGAAGCACCTGCCGACCACATAAAGAGCAGCGTGATGGTCTACGGACCCCGCCGCTGCTTAACACAAAGGGTCTGACGCAAGATGAACCGTTAAGCTTCCCTCCACACCTATCCATTTCATAGCTTGTGCTTAATTGATGTCAATGGATAATAAAAATAACAGGGGGGGGGGAGTGCAGTATGGGGTAATATACCTGTGTCTGCATTATAATTTAAAAACATAATAAAATACGAATCTATTATAAAGTATACAAATTTTAAAAACATATTAACCCCTTCCCCATTAAGGATCATATTTTAGCACTCCACAGCACAAAACATACATTATTCATGCACATTGATTTGGAGAGCTAAAATATAATTTAGCCCCTCCTGGCTGATGCCTCCTTGGATTCAGGTGACAAACATATCTCTCGACAGAGGATTCCTTATAATGACTTTAAATACGCGGCTTATTTCCCAGCCTCCATATGACGGCGGCAAAGGAGATCCTGATGGCTTATTATTCATTCGCTTCTTCTTTTTGAAGCCAACATAAAATGCCATATGTACGCAAAAGGGCATTTTATTCCTCCCCAGAAGTAAGATACATCGGTAAAAATACTGTTACGACAATATAAGAGAGAGATCTAATAAGGTGTGATAAAAATTGCAGGGGGTTTCACTCTATGAATACAAAGTTCTCCCATTCCCATGCTCCAAAACAAGCATTAACACGCAGGAAATATTTCAGATATTATATTAAATGTGTTATTAAACTGCTCGTCTTGCAAGGGTTGATGGGAGTTATGGTTCATTAAAAGCCGGAGACTTGTTCCTCTTCAGCCATTCTTACTAGAAAAGGGACAAGGCAACCCCTAGCACCAAGGAATCATAGGGCTGCATCAACTAAACCTGCAAGTAACTGGTCCTGTTAGGACTGAGGAGGTCATGTAATGACCGGTCTTCCTCTATTACCTATACATTATACAGGGCCAGTTCAGCCCTCACCAGAGAAGCCAACCGGGTCAGCCCATTTATAAATGTTTGAAAACATTGTTCTCCTGTAAGCTCCGCGTTTAGTTAATCGATCCCATTCTGGAGTGTCGGAGGCTGCCTATTCCTGCCTCTATTCCTCCCCGCACGGCACGTGGGAACACAGATTAATACACGGCACAGAATCACAGCATGCGTTGGTTTAGTAGCCAATTCACTGCGCATGTATGTCCGTGTAAACCTTTTCCGGGGTTCTAAAAGTACCTGTGATATTATCCAAACCAACATTAAACCCCATACCTATCTTAGCGCTATTTTGGCCAAAAATTTTGGCCAAAACTAACATTTTTTTATTAGCAGAATAAATTAGTCACCCTACATGACATCACGTAAGGCAGCATATGCAAATTAATCACTCTAGTTCATTTGCATGTAAGGACCTGTGGACTGTACCAGGACTTCTCAGAAGAACTTGGTGTGTAATTGGACTATCGGATTAATTCTTCTTGTTGTTTCATGATTAGGGGGGATTAGAGGGGAGAGGATTTTTGGGGAAGGAGGGAGTAAAGTAATATTTGGGGGAGTTTGCTGGTTAGTACTGGGGTGTGATTTGGCCATACGTACCACCCAGATGCAAATCGATGAGGTCACTGTAACATGACTCTCCCCAATAGTCTACAATAAGGAATCGGGAAGAACATTATAGAAATCCGCCAACCAGACAGACAGCAAGCATTGAATTCCAGAGATAAAAGTTAAAAGCAGGAGGAAAAAAACCAAGGTGGAGAAAAAAAATAAATAAATACAATCAAGAGAGACCATGCGCGAAATGAAGATAAAGTGGGAGAGGGAAAGTAATAATTGGGGAGATATGTTGAGAATTTTGAAAACAATGAAAATAACACATCAAGACAAGCACCAAAGTAGTAGTAGAGACAGAGATCAATGAACAGGCAAAAACACATGCAAGATAAACTGTGCACAGGGGTCTGGGCAACTAGTGGCACCTCCGGCCATTAAGACTTCAATTCCCATCATTCTCTCTCTGAGTAAGGCCGGATGGGCGCTGTTGTCCAACCTGGAATGCCGCAAGATGGAGAGGAAGCAGACAGGCCCCGCTCCGAATTGGCCAGGGCCCCGGGGGGTATTATGGCAGCAGCTTTTGGGCTTGGGGGACTGAGATAACGGAGGTTACCCAAGCGGATTACCTTAATGGGGCCGTGACGCAAAAATAAATAAATAAAATTACAGAAATTGGCACATTTGTGAAAAATGTAAAAGTGGCAGAAAAAAAAAAGCCCACCGCTGTCAGGGGAACCCCCCCCCAACCGGCTGGGAACTCCCAGAGCAGGGTATGCTTATCAATACATACATCAATAAGTATGTTTACGCAGGTACACGGAACATCGACCTAATAATCCCATTATACAGTGTTTTCTTTACAAATATTTTTTTTTTTTTTATATAAAACAAAAATAATAAATAAAAGGGTGAAGTTCCTATTTATGGACGATAAATATCAGCAGAATTCGGTTAAATAATGCTAGAAATCCATATAGATTATTCAAAGAGGGATAAGAATTTTCCATCAAGTAAGCAAAATCTAAACAAACAGAACAAAAAAAAAAAAAGACATAAAACCATTAATTAATTTAATCTCTTAAATTTAATCTCGCAACTAAAGCGCTCACGCATGGGATTGTCAGAGCAGAGGGATCCGCGGACGGTTCAGTGAGGTTACAGGGTTAGGTTGTTATTGACTAAGACAGTAAATCGCATTAAAAAAATACAGAAAATAAAAAATGATTATTTTTATTATTGATGATGATGATGATGATGATGATGATGATATCAGTGTGTCTGACTTTCCAAGACACCTCAAACACCCCTGTGAATTTCAGACAAATGTAACTGGCCAGGATCTTCTTTAAAAGGATTGGCTCAGAACGCTTCCATAGTAACTACCAAGCCATTCGAATCCTTCGAGTATATATCCACCTTATAGATCGATACCAGGGAGGTTTCTGATTGGTTGATACATTTTACTTTTTAGTCAATTAGAAAACTATAACTAAGATAAAATGCACAGGAATATCCTAACGATGACCGCTATAAGCAAGTGACCATATAAAAATACTTGGGTTGTACCAACACCAGGGGAAGGGGGGGGAAGTCTGGGGTGTTATTAAGCATTGAAGATTAAAGATGCCCCATTTGTAGGCTTTACAGAGTAGTTAACGTAATTAGTATCACAACACAGATTTATGGAAGGGTAATTTTAAAAAAAAAGGCTAATTGAAATTGTTAAAAAGTGCAAATTAGTGCATTTTTCACCCCTATGACAATTTTTTTCCTTGTTTCTGCCTTTTATATTTTTCCCCACACATTTTAACTTCAAAGTGGAAGAGCGAGAACCTGAAGGTAGTATTGGTTCGGAATAAAAAGGAACGAGTTCTGCCTAAGCAGCGGGGTTTCCTTCTTTGCCTCTGACCTCTAGAATTCCGATACACGCCATAGCTGTCTATAAACGCTTTGAGCTGCGCGGCCCTGTATCTCTGTCGCTCTTTTTTTCTTCTTTGTTTTCACAAGTTATGTGGATCCAAGTTCTCTCTAAGCCCGTTGATGGGACTGATGTCTCGTGACCTACTGGTTTTAGGAATAAATACGTAGGACGCGTCCAACCTCCATGACGGAACACAACGAAAGCCAAATCAGACCAAGACTTGTTGGATATATATATATATATATATATATATATATATATATATATATATATATATATATATATATATATATATAATGACCGCTATAGGGGGACAAATACCTGCTTCTCCGCGGAGGGCTTTCTCAACCGCCACACCTCGTTCTTCAAGCTGCCTCTGCTTCTCCTCTACTTGTTCTAATTGACGCTGAATAATCTATAGAAAAAGTGAAACCCGACAAAAATGTCTGTAAATCCCATGGGATATGAGAGCGAACGAGTACCATATATTGTGATATACATAAAGAATGCTTTAATCCCATCGCCCCGAGGTCTCGTACCTGTGCTCTGTGTAATCTCTTCAGCTCCTCTTGCTTCGCCTGCCGGCGGGCGGCCTTCTGAACTCGTTTTGTAAGCTTGGCGTTTAGTTCTTCTTCAGTGTAGGTTTTCTAACGGGAAAGGAGGAGAGTCACAAATCCTACGTTACATACGGAATAAAGAATCAGGGGTTCTGTCCTCGCTTACACTACCAATCAAAAGTTTGGGGTCACTCAAGGACAAGGACATTTAAATAATAAAAAAAAAATAATTAAAAAATATTTCAAATTAGTTTGCAATGTCTTCTAGAGAGAATAACACCATATGCAAATAAATGACCTGCAATGATAAATGGCTAATTTACAAATCAGGGACGTGATCTATTTTCCTTTTTCTTCACAGTTTTGCAATGCATGGGCTGTTTTCCAGGTTATTACACTCTAGCTATAGCCCTGTTTAGGTGGCGGTGCCCCTTTAATGCCAAAGGCAATTAGAACTAATAGAGGTTTGGAATGGATTGGCCCCGTTATCATCTTAGGCGCCAATTAGGCAGGTGACAAAAATGTACATTAACCAAAAACTACATAAATAGACAGCGGAACGATTTAGCATGCTCTAGAACTTAGAACATAGAAATGATTTGAATGTAGTAGTCATCGAATAGGGTTATACCAGTTAGACGACAACGAGAAGGGGAACGGAAGCTGCAGAACCCACCGCTCAAAGGCAGCGGAAAAGCAGGAGGAGGAATAAAAGATCCAGAGTTAAAAAGTGACAGCGAGGAAATTAAAATGATGTCACTACCTTTGATGAGTACGATCTCCTGAAAGCCAAGGCATGAGGCACATACACCGACTAACACAACACGGGGCGGAAGGGGTTGGGAGAAATGAAGCAAAATGAAATGAATACACATGAATTATTAATAAGGCATAAAACGCCTGCTTTGCGTCTGGAGCCCGCCGCGCGTGCGCGGGGGGGGGGGGTTACGAACCCATAGCTGGTTATACCATGCAAGAGACACGCATTGTATGACGCCATTTACGTTAATAGCAGGGAATATTCTGCGTGTCCCTCCGGTTTCTAAAGTACATTTCTGTTAGATTTAGATTTGAAAATATTAATTTCCGGTTGTTTGGTAAGCAGCACTCCGCGCGCGGACTCCGAGACAGCAAAGATGGTAAAAACGTATACATAAATAAATTAGAACAAAAAGACAGAAGCCGAGACGGTCGCTGGGTTAAGGGCCGGTATAGGGTATCTAGTATGGAAACGCAATATGGCAACCTACGGAATGGCCTTTGCCGGGATGTGTGGGGGTATCTATGGTAAGAACACCCGACGCATTGGTATTATATTGAATCAGCGTGGGGAGAACGTCAGGCTCGGGAATCGGGGTCCTGGTTAGTACATGCGCGGGTCACAAACACTATGTTAGCCACGGAATGAGCAATCACTATGATACAGAATCTAATCTAATCACATTAAGGATATTTATCTAGAAGCAGGTCCTAAAAAATGGAGCTATTCTGGTGCAAAGTGGGTTTATTACCGTAGCAACAAAAAACAATGGTCCAATCGACCGGAACATTCGATTGGCTGCTGCAGTCGTAGGATCCCTTTTAGAACTTTGCACGGGAATTGTGGTTTATAAATAAGCTACGAAGAATCCGATGCCTATACATCCAGGGGAAAGTAATTAAATAGACGGGGGGGAATAGGGGGGTATACAGAGCGAGAGGTCCCACGGAGCGTGAAAAAATATTTAATTGCGTTATGGTTAAAAAAGTGACTTTTCCAGCGGCTCTGTGAGACCATACATTAAAGGGAAGAATGCTAATGCTTTGATTAATCTACCTCTTCTCTGTACGGCTGAAACTCGAAGGGGTCAGGATAATACTGAGAGAATCGGAGGAGGAAAACAAAGAAAGAAGCATTACGTGATTTTAAATTAGTAGAAGAAAGAATGATAAAATAAAAAATTAAACACACAAATTATATATATATATATATATATATATATATATATATATATATATATATATATATATTACATACACATACATGCAGTTATTTCTATAAGGAAGGTCGGGGGGGGGGGTGATATTAACACAACGGCATCTGTTTCGCTGTAAAAGTCATCTGATGGAAACATCCACGGAAATCCTGGCCAGAAACTTTCTTTTTCTGTTTTTAAAATATGGCCATTTCTAGCTGGGAGGCAGAATGACAAGATGGCCAAGACCACAGAAGAGGACACCAGAAGCCATGCCGGGGGTAATTATGCACTATCCAGAGGACAGGGGCAGAGGTCATCCGGGGAAAGAGGCACGATACCAGAGTCACAGAAATCAAAAAGAACAGGGGAGGAAAAGGGAATTCTGAGGGCAGAATGCTCCATGATGTCACTGCATTAATCTCTGTGCATGACATCATACAGTATTATGTTGAGTGTGAGTAAGGGAAAGGGTGGGGGCCATTGCCCAACAGCATCCTTAATCCCACTCCCTAGGAAGGGACCGTCTGCACTCAACAGTGCCGCGCAGTCCTATCCGCGTTGAAATAATCTGCCAGACTACCCAAATGCATAACATTACATTTATTAACACTGAATCTCATCAGTCCCTTCTCTGACCATTCTCCCAATTTAATAAGATCACTCCTGATGAGCTGAATTTATAACGCTTAACTATTTGGTGTCATCACAAACATAATAATAAAAAAAAGGAGAAGACACTTTCTCATTATTATTCCTTTAATCGGTTCTCTGTCCATGTAAAATTATCCCTTACAGATCCTTTAAAGCTGAGCCTCCCTTGGAGACAATGCATCAAAAGCTGCAAAATCTATAGACTATTTAAATCTTATCTAAATCCATAATCAGATCTAAACCTCTGCTTACTACCAGCAACGATGCCCCGGAGGATTTGACCATGAAAGCAAACGAATTGGCTTAATGTCAAACAACGTATTAGCGTACATGGCTCCATGGTGATGTCCAAATGACTTTCCCCCTATAATAATTACGACTCCATTTTATTTCGAGAGCTTCAGTGGATTCCGTAGCGTTGTTACAATTAAGGTGAAATACAGCACTAGCAATGATGTGGATGATCATAAGACAGAGACAGAGGAGAAAGCCTTGCTCTTGCGAGTATACATTCTGTTAGGAGGTCGCAGTCGATCCATACAGTCACGCACACAGACACAACGATAATTTTAATGCATCTGTTCCTCTTGATCTATACCGTGATACCCGTCTCATTTTGCTACTGTACTTAAAAGTAGAATGGCGATCCTTAGAAGAGGTAGAATGGGGGGGGGGGGGGTTCTAATCTTAAGAGCAGAGTTCCACGTTCTTCCACAGAATATTTTAAGAGGCTATTATCAAGAAGCTCTGAAAGTGTGTGTTAGTGAATACTATCTTACCTCCCTCTTGGATTTCTGGGATGATTTCTCAAGAACGTCGTCGCTGGACACATCAGAGTCCTCTGAGAAGCTCAGGTGACGTCTAAAGGCAAGATCTAAGAAACAAGAAGCAGAGTTTAACGTCAAGATCTAAACAAACATATGCGATCGGATATTTTGAAAAGCATGTCGATGCCTCCTACAAGAGAAGGTCATAGATTGGAATAAAAACGCCAGTGAATAATACCTGCTCCGCGAGCCATATTGGCCACTTTGCCTTTCCCCGAGTCCACAGTGGTGCTGCTAGAAGGGGTACTCGGAGAAGACTTGTCCTCTGCCGTCTTCTTCTTCTTCTCCTTCTTATATCCAGAGAAGACAGACTTCCATAATGACTTGGGCTTAGTGCCATCTTCCTGCTTATCGGAAAGTTGACTGGCTTCTCCCTTTGATTTTTTCTCCTTCTTACGCGGAGAGAAGATTGAAGGTCTCTTTTTGGGTTTGCCACCCGAACCTTCTGATGAGGTGACGGAGCCTTCGGCAGCTGGAGAAGAAAGCAGCGTCTCATTTGGGCTCTCTAGTTTCAAAGTGGGTGCATCAGGTTTAACTCTGGTCTTGGGCACATCTGAGTAGAGTTCGCTGGCAAGGATGGTGGATGACCCTTTAGATGACGTGGCAGCTGATGTAGTTGGAAGATGCTTCATCTTGTCCAACTGCTGTGCCATTGCGTCCCGCAGGGCCTGACTCTTTACAGACTTCTCCCTTGCCCTCATCCTCTCCTCGGCTCGTTCCTTGGCCTCTGGAGTGACCTGTGGGAGTTCTCTCTTTCTGTGATGCCCCCTCTCCAGTGAGGACGGAAGTCCGCCATTTTCCTTACCAACGCCTTTTCTCATTGGTTTTATGAGGCTGGTCGGAGGGGTAAAAAATCTCTCCTGGAGGCTGGAGTTATCTGTCCTTTCATCGTACGTGTCCTCGACATCATCTGCAAACGGGATCTCGTCTACACTCTCGACAAAAGACTTTCGCACATCTTCAACCGTCGATGCGGGCTGTGGAGTTTCAGGAGACTTGGCCTTGGTGTGGACAGGCGGTGGAAGCGACTCGGGCGCATTCTGCCAAGATGCCCGGTTTCGGCGGAGAGTAGCCGGTTCTTCCCCTTGTGGTGGAGGAGGAGGAGGGCTTGAGGGAGGCGTAAGCATGGCCGAGTCTGAAGTGTTGAAGCTTTCACTGCCTGCAGTGCGGGTGTTTGAGTGGCTACCATTGAGACCCAAGCCAGAACTGGTTGAAATGTCCTTCCTCTCCCCTTCTGAGCTCTTCAGCTCCTTATCAGAAGGTGATATTGGGGTCAGAGGCGAAAGTAAATCAATATCTAGCCTGTTTGGATTGAGTTTCCTGGGAATAAGTTGTGGCTTCACAGGAGACTTCAGTTCTTCAGCACTGGGCTTCGAAAGCTCTGTTTTAGGAGTAGTGGACACAACAGCAGGGAAGCTGACTTCTGGCGTCTGACTTCTATCAATAGGGGTCAGCCCTAGACTGCGTCGGATCTCTGCGCTCTTCATCCAGAACTCCTCGATGAGGTCAATGCGTTTGAGCGCCTCTTCTGCGTTGGGGCTGGTCGGTTTCTCAGCTTCCATGACAGCGTCTGTAAAGGGCAGTTTAGCCAGAGGAGTAGACGTGATAACAGGAGTTGGTTGGAGACATACAGGTGGCTTGGCAGGAGTGGTGATGGCTACATCTGTGGATGGCAAAGGCTGCGAGCAAATAGGGACGGTCGGTGACTGAAGTGACCTTGCAGGAGGTAAGACAGATGGAGATTTCACGGGTGACACGGGTACAAGCTCTTGTGACGCTATCGGCTGGGAGCGAACTGGAGAAAGAGGGGTCTTCTTATTAACCTCAACCGGAGACTCTGCTTTGGCGCTGGTGGTTTCCGGCAAGAGGAGATCTTGAAAGAATCTCTCCCGAGCAGACTTTGGTTCTAGAGGAGACACCAGAGGAACCTGCGAATTTAAAACGATCCCCTATTAACACTTGCCCCCTTCGGCAAAATACAGAACGGAAACAAAGAATTTGCCGACACATAAACGCCGTTCGTGGCATCAAGCCTAGCACAGTCCTATGGCCGTCCCATGCTTAGAAAAAAAGAGAAGAACCGACAAAGAAAGAACAGATTCTAGAGAAGAATATTACGCACGCATCACTATAATGACTATTTGGTCAGAGATCTCATTGTCTTCTTTTGGGAGGAGCAGACATTATTCTCTGATTACTTGAACCATTCTTTCTCCTTTCTATTTAAATGGCCTAAATAGTTTTTGCTACCTTTTCATTTATTTAAAAAGCCGAGGCTAATAATAATAATAATAATAATAATAATAATAATAAAAGCTGCCAAAAAACAAACAATGGTCATATTGTCTGTCCGTTAACAAGGACAGGCTGCTTCCTGAAGAAGGCCGACAAGTATTCAAACATGTTGGGTCTTGGCTTGCAGCTTTTACTATGAACTCGTTCATAATAATAAAACACAGTTTAAATTAAATGGGTCGTTGCAGCGAAACGGAATGTAAGTGCGCTCCCTGCGCTCTTCAATTGGATAATTAGCAACATTTTACAAGCTGTTTTAATCGGATGTGGTGTAGTAACAAATTAACAAAGACCGATCCCCAGAGAGGAAAACTAAGTCTTTCTTTCACGATCGGTCAAGTGCATTAAAATGTTATAGCAATCCTTTCCTACTGCCCGGGGAGCCATGTGAAGAAAAGGTCTGGAACCTCACAACAC
This sequence comes from Sceloporus occidentalis, assembly GCA_023333645.1. Taxonomy (NCBI): domain Eukaryota; kingdom Metazoa; phylum Chordata; class Lepidosauria; order Squamata; family Phrynosomatidae; genus Sceloporus; species Sceloporus occidentalis. The sequence continues at coordinate 45,519 of JALMGF010000386.1, forward strand.
CCCGCCATAAAGCGAGGATGAACATAAAACAGAAAGGTCGGAGGCTGGAAGGGAGAGAACACACCCTAGCCATAATTCATTCTTTTGTACTCTTACCTTTTCTTTTTCCTCCCTTGGAGTTTGGATCACGGACCTTATACCGTCATCTGGAGTTGTTGTGACCGGGCCAAAAAATTTGTCTGGAATTGCAGATGCACAAACAAAAACAACGTATTGCTCAAAATACTGAGTATTTGTAATAGTTTATAAGGCAGATATAGATAGAGCTGTGGAATCTTCTGAAAAGTCCATACCCTGCTTCGGCAGCACAAACGGTGGTTCGTCGTCTAAATCCAGTTTCAACGTCATCTTCTCGGACTGCGGGAATCTCTCAGCAGCCTCGGCGTCCGACGGAATATCATCATCTGACGAAACGGGGAGGTAGAGGAGCAGAAATCCACGAGGTTAGGTCATGGTCATGGTCATGGTCAGGTTCTTGAAGGGCTATGCTATCAACTTAGAAGACCTTTGGAGTTGGACATTTTTATTGAGTTACTACTGTTATATTTGTTCAGTAACTGGCACTTAGTGTGTAGAAACAAAAACGATATGCAGATAATATGAGAGAAGGACATTAGAGCCAAATCGGAGTATTCAGTGGTACTCTGGTCAGGGATCGCTTACAGTTTAGCTCATAACCGCGTTCCCGAAGCAAGAAGCCCACATACCATCACCAAGATCTGCAGAGGTATCCCCATCCATTCCTGCTTCAGCTTCTGCAGGACCTGTGCCCAACTCGTCCTCCTCTGCTTCTCCTTCCTCACATGGAGCTGAGGGAGCAGAACGAGGAGGAGAGAAGAACGTGAAAAACAAGGAGTTGCCATAATAAATAGCGGGACATGGCGCAGAGAGAGCAAGATCAGGAGGTGGGAGGAGAAGACGGCAGGGCCCATGGGTTCGGTGGGGAAAGGTGCAAGGACCAGACGTGGAAGAGGAGGACAAGATTCTAGGGATGGGGTTGGAAAAGAGGACAACATGGCCCAGGGGTGGGGTGGTAGAAGAGGACAACATGGCCCAGGGGTGGGGTGGTAGAAGAGGACAACATGTCCCAGGAGTGGGGTGGTAGGAGAGGACAACATGGCCCAGGGGTAAGGTGGGGGTGGGGAGGGTGCAGGGTGGCAGAAGACAACAGGGTCCAAAGAAAGAAAGGGCAAAGATTGGGGGATAAGAACAAAAGGGAGCAGGGGATTGGAAGCAGAAGGCTTAGAGTTAAGGGATAAAGAAAGAGAGACGGGGTAAAGGGAAAAGCGGGGCAAACAGGTATGAAAGGGAAAAACCATGCTAAGGAGCAAGGGAAGGAAATCAGGAACAGCGAAGATCTTGCAATGACCGAAAATAACACGGAAGCAAACCCAGCGCAAACTCAGTTAGTACTGCAGAGTATCACCTTTCTCTCGTCCCACCGCGGGGGGGGTTTAAAACGCACTGCAAAGTCCGCCTTGTGCAGCCGTATTATATTATACGGGCTTTTAAAGTATATTACTGATTAGTTGTTTTTTTTTGCTGTTGGTAAGGGATCTATCCCAAGGCTGCCTAATGCAAGCCTCCCATTAAAAAGACCCCTTATTGAAATATTAACCTGTAAGACACCTATAATATTTTTTTTTGTTTTGGAGTTTTACAAAAGTAAAAAAAAAAATTAAATCATTAACAGGAAGCTAGGATTTTAAAACAAAGAAAAGTTAATTTTTCACAACAGTTCACAAAGTGTCTCGAGTTTACAGGGACTTCATCACCTACTGAGTTAATGAACATAGAGTCTCAGTCTATACGCGACACCAGCAGGTTATTGGTTAAAGTATAGATCAATAAATGTAAAGCACAAAATAAAAGACGTGAATCCCTACTCGTCGCCAGACATGGAGACGCGGCAGCCAAAGGTTAGTAAGATAGTAACGGATTAACACAAGCAATCGATCAGCTCCAATGGCCAGAGATTCCAAAGTGAACTTAACGCTGTATTTATCAGATGTGCTCGTCGGCTTCGATCGGACATTATCTACGGCACGGCGATATATATCGGCTAGCAAAGCCTTCCCCATGCAGCCAGAAAAGGCCACGGAACTTATGGACGTGTATTTGTAGTCTGTACCAAAATTCCAAAAATGTGGATTCTCTGTAAGATTCTTTTATTGTTCTTAATGACGTAAAAGGAAATAATAAAAAAAAAAAAAAAAAAAAAAAAACTAAAATCGGTTCACTTTAAATATTATGTGGATGAAAAACGCGTCGGTCACCCAAAATTATTTTATAAATCATCCAGAATTAGACGTTTTCTGGCCACTTGAACCCGGAACAGTCGCAAGGAGGACTGGAGCAGCGTTTTAGAAGCGTTACGAGGAAGCGACAAATACGTGCGAGGCGTTTTATCGAGACTGCGATGCCCCCCAAAAAACTGCTGAAAAATCCCCCCTTCAGCACGGGAGCGGACGGATATTTTTATCATGCACTATGAGGACAGAAACGTGGCGGGAGCTGCAGCCAGCGTGGACACAAATAAGCAAATTGCAGATTTTGTCTAAAAATATATCCACAAAAGCTTTTAACAGGATGCAGCAGAAAAGGAAAGTGGGGGGGTTTTTTCATATTTTTTTTTCTGTCTCTACCTCCAGAAATGGATTCCAGCCACGCTCTTACGGGATCATGATGGTGGGAGGGAAGATTAAGCTCTATGGCAAATTAAAAAAAAATGTTTATTTTTGTTGGCAAATTAAAAAAAAAAATGTTTATTTTTTTTATCATTTTTTTTATTATTATTTTTTTTATTTCATAAGCCATACAAAAAAATAAAATAAAAATAATAAAATAATAGATTTATATATGTATACACTAACTAAACACATATACAGTTTCCCTAAATTTATTTTTCGGTGTGTTGAAGGTTTCTCTCTTAGGGGGAAAAAAATACATTAAAACGACGACGAAGAACTAAAACAGAAAAACAACGATTAAAAATAATTCACACGTGGAAGAAACGTTAACGGAAAATGATGGATGTGGCTTTCAAAGAGCAACTTTCTGCAAATAAAGCTCTAGACAGCACTTAAAGGGCACCCTCTTTAAATAACGGGTTATAAAGCATTAAAGAAATACATAGACGGATCGTTTGTGGCGCCACAACAGCAACTGGACTACAACTCCCAGCATGCTCAACCTGTCGTTGACTGTGCATGATAGGGGGTCGTTGTGTCAGAGGTGTTAGAGCATCGTTGGGAAAACGTTTAAAACAAAATACAGATTTAAAGACAAAACGTGGAATTTAAAGGGCCAAAGAAGCATGAGTAAGGGCCGCATTCTAGGTGGTGCATGCGCAACTCTTGTAGTCAATGGTTTGATTCTAGAACTTTAGGATGTCGGATGCGGAATTCAAGCCGTGCCTACGGTCTATTATCGTGGGCTCACATCCCCCCTCCCTGCGGGGGACCCTATTACCGGGTGGTCCGGTGGGAGAGTTACCTTTAGAAGGGGAAGACACACTCAGATCTCCTCCCTCCGCATTAACCCCTTCCCGCTCCTCCTGAACACTGAGGACATGTGTCCAGTGGACGTCCGCCTTAATCTCCAAGGGGTCCATGGGGCACAAGGCTTGTTGAAGCTTGAGGTTCCCGGCTGCAGAACGGGCAAATGATACGGGGTGCGAAAGACAAAGGACAGGGCAGGTAGGGCAGAAAACAGAGAAAGGGTTAAAGATTAAAAGGGGCAGAAGGAAGCAGATACAGAAAACGCAAAGTAGATTCAGTAGATCCAAGAGAGCAGACCACCAGATTTTACAAGATCAAACCCCGCTGACTGGCATTAAACATTTTAATTAGAATTCCTCCGTTGTGCTCACAACTCTGTCATTCCTGCTGAAAAAAATGGGGTATGTATGAAAAATTATTCTGATTCTCACTTCAAATGTGTTATCACCATGGCAACCCATCACATCCAGTGATGCCACGACAAATTTCCAAAAGACTAACTTTTTATACATAACCCCAGCGACTCAGAGGTGGCCGCACACACCAGTTAGTGCATGCGCGGGTTTAATAACTCACAGCAAAAAAATCCATACTAATAAATTGCTTAATAAAAGGTGCAATCCAACGGCATTCAGAGCAGTATGTCCCATGGGAATAAAAAATCCCGTATACAATAATACCCCCCCAGCGCTGTATACAGTAATATAACCCCCCCAGCGGTGTATACAGTAATATACACCCCCAGCGCTGTATACAGTAATATAACCCCCCCCAGCGCTGTATACAGTAATATAACCCCCCGCAGCGCTGTATACAGTAATATAACCCCCCCAGCGCTGTATACAGTAATATAACCCCCCCAGCGCTGTATACAGTAATATAACCCCCCAGCACTGCATACAGTAATATAACCCCCCAAGTGCTGTATACAGTAATATAACCCCCCCAGCGCTGTATACAGTAATATAACCCCCAGCGCTGTATACAGTAATATAACCCCCCAGCGCTGTATACAGTAATATAACCCCCCAGCGCTGTATACAGTAATATAACCCCCCCAGTGGTGTATACAGTAATATAAACCCCCAGCGGTGTATACAGTAATATAACCCCCCCAGCGCTGTATACAGTAATATAACCCCCCCCAGCGCTGTATACAGTAATATAACCCCCCAGCGCTGTATACAGTAATATAACCCCCCCTCCCGAGCGCTGTATACAGTAATATAACCCCCCCCAGCGCTGTATACAGTAATGCCGGGTGGTGACAAAAACCTGGTTTTATATAATTTTGCCCCATTTATCTGCAGACCTGGAGGCCCAACTTGTTAACAGTCATGTGATATTTTGGGTGACTTTCTCTGTACTGAGCCGACGCTTTATGGCAGTGCTAATGAAGTCCGTTCCTCTATAGACTTTCATTAGTCAGAGTCTCCAGTTAGTAGATTAAGACCGAGTCATTCTATTGTTCCCCACCGTCAGTATGATAAGGAGCCGGGGGGTTCTTTTAGTAGATCAGAGTATCAGATAACAGAGCGAGAACTCATATATATACATATATATATATATATATACACATTGTTTTTCTTTATATATTATTATTAATATATATATTATTTATAATATATAATAAAGAAAGTGTCTTATCAGAGGGTCTGTTTAATATTCAAATTATCTACGCTAACAGTAAATTTGCATATGGGGCTGGTGTGACATCACAAGGTATCGTGAAAATGTAAAAACCACTAATGTAAAGCCTTGGATTGCACCTTTACAAGCTCAGAGAAACAGATTAACCATTTCAGTGCTGGAAGTCCAGAGCGCTGCGACCTCTTGCAAAGCCATTGCCCAGTTACATGCGCGGGGGAACTCGGGAGCAGATCCAGGAATTGCCGGCGAGGTCCCTTCACAAAGGCCGACGCACGTCTAGCCTCCGGTTTCAAGGAGCGTTATTTTCCAGGGTAGGCAACAAGGGATTGCCCCTCCTTTTTCCTTTACTGTTTGCCATGACCCAAGCGTGTAAAATAAGTTTCGGGTTGAAGGGACCGGTATTCCATGCACACGCAGAATCGTCCTACACCCCTGAAAGACTTCTCTGCGGTGCTCTTAGACATGTAAGAATGAGCGGCCATCAAAACTCATGGAGTCTCGCCATAGCAATATACCTCACTGTATAAGCCTCTACCACTGCTGCTGGGAGGCTGCTCCACTTATCTCACACCCTCTCCGTAAAGTAAAACGTCCTTCCATTCTGTCCTTCTCCTCCTCTGAAATAAACTTCCCTCCTGCACAGAATCCCTTTATGTACATACATGCCTCTCTCCCATCTCCTCTCTCCTCGTCCCAGGGGTGTAGGACCATCTAAGGTGTTAATGTATCGTGGCAGGAGTTTTGGGGGGCAAAAGGGACCGGGAGGGATACCTTTAAATGTACCAACTGTATCTTCATCTGAGAGACGCTGGAGCCACAAACCCTGCTGGAGTTCTCTCTCCCAAGGGCAATACTCACCCTCTGAAGAAGAGGTAACGGAATCACCCCTCCATGCCCCGACAGAGAGAGAAGGGAAGGGAGAAGGACAGAGAAGCAGATATGAGAGAGTGAACGGAAACAGACCATCCGGCCCCCGGCCCCCGGCGGGATTCTGAAATGGTTTTGATTCTGGAAACGAGACACTTAATGGGACCTCTCACTACAGCTTGGATTTTCTCGCAATTTGTTAATCTTCTTTGCTGTAGAATAACGCCCCACCCCTGCTGGGAACAGACCGTGGCGGAGTTCTAGACTACATCTTTATTTAATGCGCTGTGTGTAACACCCAATCACAGCGATAGAATCATCGTTTTGGACAATCCATCCCTATCGTAAAGGCGCAACAGAACGCGTCCCTTTAATATTTTCCCGGGGACATCTTAATTGTATCCTTCTGTCATGTGACTATGTGACATGCAAGTGATTGGCTGACATTTCCGTACTGACTTAATATTTAAAGGTGTTTAAGACGGAATAAAATGAGATGACCCAGATGGAACAATACATTAAAGAAAACTAATGATGTCACTATACAGACGCCAATAAAGGGAGTGGGGGGGGGGGGTCTGGTTGGGGTTGGTAAAGGGTTAATTCCCTAGCATTTTAACATTGAGTTAAATCAGATTGCAATTCAAAAGAGGACGGAGAACGTTCTTCATAAATCAAATGATCCTCAAAGCGTTTATCGGGGAGGAATAATCCCAAGGCGCTGCAGAAAAAAACTAACCTTCACTAGAACCTTCCTCATCATCATCCTCCTCCTCCTCCTCCTCGCTTTCCTCTTCTTCTCCGGGTTCCTTTTCCTCCATCTGCTCCGTGCTCTTCCCCTTCAGCTTGGCGTGAATCTTGACAGCCTCCTTCCAAGGCACTCCACCCAAGTCCGAGGAAGGCAAGTGTCCCTCAGCCTCCTCTTCCTCTTCCTCGTCTTCGTCCATCTCAGACTCGGAGCTGCTACAGTAAGAGACGGAATATCTGCGAGTGAGCGACACCTTAAAGTATGTATATAATGCAAAGAGGACCCGTCATACACACACACACACACACACACACACACACACACACACACACACACACACACACACACACACACACACACACACACACACACACTACCATTCAAAGGTTTGTGGTCACTCAGCTGTTTTCATGGAAAACAAGGAAATAACTAACATAATTACAAAAGGGTTTTCTAACCATAAATTAGCCTTTTAAACTAAAACTTGGATCAGCGAACACAGCGTGCCATTGGAACACAGGAGCGATGGGAGTGATAAAGGGCTGTTGGGACACAGGCGTGATGGGAGTGATAAAGGGCCATTGGAAAACAGGAGTGATGGGAGTGATAAAGGGCCATTGGAACCCAGGAGTGATGGGATTGATAAAGGGCCATTGGGACACAGGAGTGATGGGAGTGATAAAGGGCCATTGGAACCCAGGAGTGATGCGAGTGATAAAGGGCCATTGGGACACAGGAGTGATGGGAGTGATAAAGGGCCATTGGAAAACAGGAGTGATGGGAGTGATAAAGGGCCATTGGAACCCAGGAGTGATGGGATTGATAAAGGGCCATTGGGACACAGGAGTGATGGGAGTGATAAAGGGTCATTGGGACACAGGAGTGATGGGAGTGATAAAGGGCCATTGGAACCCAAGAGTGATGCGAGTGATAAAGGGCCATTGGGACACAGGAGTGATGGGAGTGATAAAGGGCGATTGGAGCACAGGAGTGATGGGAGTGATAAAGGGCCATTGGAACCCAAGAGTGATGCGAGTGATAAAGGGCCACTGGGACACAGGAGTGATGCGAGTGATAAAGGGCCTATGTAAACGGCTTCGTGAAATAAAAAGGTTACGGATCGATACCGGCTTATACGAAGCAAGATACCTATTAGTAACAGTTTAACCCATGAAGCGCTGGCCTCTCCGTGAATATATAATTATAATAAGAGGAATTACAGTCCTGCCGAGTACCTGCTGGCTGCTTCCGCTTCCTCCCCTTCTTTATCCATAAGGCTGCTCAGATTATGCTCCGCCAGGGTCTCCTCGGGCACTTCTTCCAGCTCCTCGCGCTGCAGGCACACGCGGTAGTTCTCCAGCTCGATGCGCTCCGGCGTGGCTCGCAGGCGTTTGCTTAGATTGTGATCCTCGACGCCATTCATGCTGGGGCCTGCAAGTCAAGTGACAGTATGAAACCATGGGTATTTCTAATAAAAGCGCAAGCTCCTGGGGACAAATTCCTTACGGCTCTGCCAGCAGAACGTTTCAGCTTCCTTTCTACTACTCTTATTGCCTGTAGGGGATATATATTTTTTTTTAATATTATAAATTTTAAAATTAATGTTTGTGGCATCGATATTTGTAACACCTTTAATCATATTAATTATGTTATAATAATTAAATGTATCTTTAATGTGATTATCACTGGTGGGTAAAATCCCCCCGTATATATATATATATATATATATATATATATATATATATATTTATTAACCCAATTTACATCCAAGTTGTCGAGGAAAGGGTCTTTAACGCGGCTTGTGATATGAGAGCCGTTGTATTTAGCGACGTCCGCAACCATATTTTGGGTTCAAAAAGCCAATGTTCCGTCATCTAAAAATGAGTGTTCTGTTAGGGGTCCTTTTTGCTGTGCGAGTTGCATCCCATTAATAGCCGTGGGTAGAGGAATTTACCCAATGCCCCTGTGGGAGGCAGATTTAATATATCTGGGGCAAATAAAAAGATTGATGTACGGAGCTGAAAAGTCAAGGAATATTCACTACAAAAGAGTTTGGAGCGTAGAAATATTGTTTCAATGTTTCTGTATTTCAAAAGAAGTAATGCTACAAATAGTAATAATAATAATAATAGTTTTAATACTATTATAACTAATACCACCAATCACAATAATAATTATAAAAATACTAACACCACCAATAAATAACACTAATAATAGTAGTATTAAAAATACCAATATAATAATGCTATTATTAAATGAAAAAAATAATCAAAATATAGAAAATTACTATCCTTGGTGACCGTTTACTTGTCACTCATGGTCCAATTAACTAGGTTAATTCCTTAGGTACTACGAGCCATTGGCTATTTTATCAGGCGCTACATAGTATGTTACAGCATACGATAAAATCGATCATTTCCATTTTAAAAGAATTTTGGCAATAGTCATAAATTCTGTTTATTTCACTCATGTGGAACCTAAGCAAGATATTTCATGATATTCAGAGGAATTTTATATCGTTTAGTGATCGTGAATTGGTTTTCTCGGTTGCGTGAAGGATGTTTGAGGTTTCAGCTTGGAAACCGAGGCAGTGCTGCTCCTCTATACAGCCGTATGATCTAAACTTAAAGCCATTGGCATCTTAAAAGATGGCGGATATCGTGGAACTTCCCAAAGCAGGTCTATAGTCTGACATTTCTTCTCCGATGAACTTTATCCTAAAGAAACCTTCAGCAAACATTCTACACAAGACTACGAGACATTTTTAAGACGAATTAATATAGAAAGGGTAAAAGAATGACTTAGACAAGACCACAAGACAAAAGGGACAAGAGGTGATTAGAAGGATCCGTTGGGTTAACGTTTCTAGTATTCCGTAATGGGCTTTGTCATAGATCTGGACTGTCAAGACGGAAGCTGTGGGTTGGATGTTGGGTACAAACTGGATAAAAGCAAAATCCCATTGGTTCTTAGTGAATGACAATGATCAACTAATGTCACCCAACCCAACAATGATCAACTAAGGTCACCCAACCCAACAATTATCTCTTCCATGGTCCACTCCACCAGCAGACGAGCAGAGCTAAGAGATAATGTATCCAGTTACCGGTCCAACCGCTACATTTAGGGTTGTAGAGGTTGTAGTTACTTAATTCACCTATAAAGACGGTAAAATGTCAAATAAAAAAATAAGGAACTCGGAATCCATCAAAAAAAAGGACAACATTTATTTGCTTAAAAGTGCAACAGTGAAATTTTCCAACATAAAAAGCAAGTACAGAGTCAAAAACGGGAAAGAAAAACAAACAAAAAAAAAAAAGCAGTAACAAAGCAACAAACAGCCACAGGAAAAAAGTAACAAAGAGTATCACAGAATGTTTTAATACGCCTTCTATAAGCCGTGTGTGTAATAAAGAGACGTGGCCGGCTCAGCTGATGAAAAAGGGTACTGGGCTTGAACTTACAAGTCCTAAACGGGTGGAAAAACCATGAAAAACAGACAAAGGGGGGAAGCACATACAATGAAAACAGAAAGAACAGTCATAGGACAAAGTATCTGTAATTGAAGGGACGGGGGAGGAAGCAGATGTCTTCTTCTGGGCTTCAGGATCTTCTAGCTAATAATCCTGGCTACAATTCTAACACCAGGGCAATAAACCTCCCCGTCCGATCTATAGAGGCAGCCACGTCGCAGAGCTCTTTGTAAAGAGTCAGAAAGTAAGTGGAATGGGAAACTTTGGGTTCTGATGAAGTCCATCTCAAGAAAGATGGGTTCTGAGAACGATTGGACTTTAGGAAGTTCACTTAAAAAAAAACCCCAAACCTCTACAGCAGCAACCAAGGCCAAATCTGTCCGCAGTGCCCTAATATTTAAATTGTGCAGGGGGCCTATTAAAAAAAAAAATGTAAAAAAAAAAATATATATATATATTTTTTTTAGGGGGGGTACAGAGGGGAGATGGTGCCGTGAAAATCCACGGAGAACCAAATTTATAAACTCAAATTTTACTGATCTTGCACATTGCGTAAAGTCACTTGGACTTCTTAAAATAACACCCCCCCCCAAAATAATAATAATAATAATAATATATATATATATATATTTAATTAAAAAAAGGTAAGGAGGTATTAAGGAAAAAGATAATACTTCAACAACTTTTCCATGATTATACTGTTCCGTCTCCTAAGAAATTAGCAGGAATATCAGTGGAAATAGGACAAAACTTATGTATTTAAAAAACAACTGGCTTAAGGTAATGGGAGTTGTATTTTGGCAATGTTAGGGCTGCTGCTGTCGAAATCCCATTTCCGCACCAGTATGCGATTCGTCATTGAAATGGGAAAACGGAGGAATTCTGGTCCTTGCTAAAAAGGTGAAGTTTATACGCTTGATATATGGGGATTTCTGGCTGTAATGTGTTGCTTATTATTGCACGACACACAGAATACATACAATCACGTCACACACAATAAAGCTTAACACAAATTCACCGCAATCATAGAGAATAAAGGAAACAGTACCATAAATGTAAAAGTGCTCTGAACACCGTTTGTCTGCAGCGGAATAACACTCTTCATCGCCTAAAGCACCCCCTGTGCCGCTCCCTTTAGGTCCTATTGCATTATTAGGCTATCCAGTCTCCAGGGCTGGCACAGCCCTGTTTTCAGCAGTCATGTTTTTGGCAGCAACAAAGAAATCTGCAACATATGTTAGTTTTTCTCCCCCAATTAAATGCTAATTGATAATACTGTTCTTTCCAGCAGGAACACATTTGTCATATTATATATCTATATATATATATATATAGATATATATATATATATAGATATATTATATATATATATATATGTATGATATAGGTATATAGATAGAGATATAAAATTACACAGCGTGCGGTAGATAATAGGGGTGAGATAATTCGGGTGTAAACCCGCAGCTGCTGTGTGGCAGGGAACATTATTAATGTATAATAATTAAATGTATTAAGTTTAACGTGTTAGCAGCCCTCGCAGAGCTGAACTGGCCTAAACGGCTTTGCATTTAAACAAACAGCGCAGTGTCGCCGTGCCTATACTGAACTTATTTTATTATACTTTTTGGTTGCAATTTTGAAAAATGAAAGAAAAAAAAAAATACATATATATTTTTTTAAATATCTTTGCTCTCCCCCCCTGGAAAAAATATTCTTGAAAACACAATCCTAAACGTTTAGACGGGTGTATTCGCTAGCCCATCCCCTCATCGGCCCCAGAGAGCTTCTCCTCCAAGAGGAGCTGAGCTGGCCCTGTATAATGCATAGTTCAATCAGTGAGATTACGTTTTGGAAGCTTCACCACATTAGCTATGCATTATACAGGGTCGGCTGAATCGTTCCTGCAGAAGAAGCTCCCTGGGGTCGGCTATTCGTAATGCATGACGTTGGGGACACAGAACGTTGGGGTTAGTGAATACACTCCGGCGGGGTTCAGGGATTATAACGGCGTCTGTGTCTCATAATAACGAACCCACACATGACTGCGCTGGACAGAACAACAAGGCTGGGTTCATCCATCTCGGCCAGGGATAAAAATACCCCGGTTAGGTGCATAACACGGGCCGGGGTGGGCTGTATAGCTGTGGATGGAACCAAATTCTACGGCTATTCTCCAAAAAGATTGGCTTTCATGGCCACAGTTAGCCAGCCTTGGGGCAGATTATCAAAGTTAGAACCAGCAAGGATCAGGCACATTGATTCTGCGTGACGCGCCATGGGGTTCTAGACACGCATTACATGCGTTATCCTAATAACAGCTTTTGCTTGTAAATGAATGGATTGATCCGTTCCACGGAATGTTAACACGTTGTTTATTGATGGGGGGGGGTTGGACCCTCGGATCCCTTAACCCTTTCTTTCCTATAGAATTGCATCTTAAGCCTTGTTGGCAATTTCTCCCAGGATCTGCCATAGGATTTCTGACTGAACGTACAGAAACGGGAACCCAAACGCGGTCAGCTGACACATGAAAAAACAGTCCAGGGGGTCTTGGGCGACCAGGCGCCTCAGAGAGGACACCACGCTCTGCACACGCCGCGCCGCGGACCAGAGGCCCTGAGCACGTTGGAAGAAGGAAGAGCGTGTACCTGGGGTCTTCTCGGCGGCAGTCGGGGGCAACGATGAAGCTCGTCCTGGTTCTTCTGCATCTGGGATATCCTTGTCTACCCCTTTAGCCTCCTGAAGAGTCAAGAAACATGGGTCAAGCTAAGCGAATCGGACACAGAGGCCGAGCGTATCTAATCCTTTACAGATGTTCCAGAGACAAAATGATATTTCTTCTCACAGGAAATAGTTCTAGCTTTCCCTAATTTCATCTGATATCACAGAGAATCCCGAATAATATAAAAAGGCAATTGTAAATTTTTTTGCAGTATATGCTGGTTCTGTAATACCCCTACCACCTCTCCAGGGAGTCAAAGCTATGAATCCATTTTTGTTTTTTTAATTAAATCTGCTATGTAGGCTACCAACCTGTAACCATCACCCCTTCCCCGACAAATAAAATGACTTTTGCTGATTCTTGAGTATTTTTCTGGCAAGTCTTTCAGTGCCAGAATTGCGGGCATCGCGCATGTAATGAAAAAGAATTAACCGGTTTGATGCCGGCCAGCGGTTAAGTTTTAAAGTCTCATAATTAATACTTTTCTCGGACGATTAATAATATATTGATCTAGGCAATATTAACAAAGCTCTGCAAGAGGTGCTTACACGTCTAGCAGTTAAAGAGTTAAATGATCTACTGATGAGCACATTGATCGGGTAGATCCCCCTGTTTTCTTTGCCCCGATGTACTCACTTTGCAGGGAAGCGCCGGGGCGACCGGCTTCTTGAGTTGGCTGAATCCGGAACGCCGGTAACAGTAATGAGGTTTGCAGTAAAATTTTCCTGGAAGGCGGTAGGAAAAAAAAATAAAAAAAATGAATGCAAATAATAAACTCGGATCTCTGGCAGGGGTAACCTATCCCCCTGAATACCCCTTTCTGGGGCAGCGAACCCACCACCCCTCTGAAAGGGCAGTTTCAATGTCGTGGGCTTTGTAGAAGGGATGGGCTACAAAGTCGGAGGGCAACAATGTGACAGTGTGTGAGGAACAAAAGGAGGACAAAATGTCACATGAGCCGGAGGAGTTGGTCCACAACATTAACCATATGAGGACTGTGGCCCTGGAGTGCAGGCCTGAAGAGGTTAACATTACACTTTGCTTTCCAAAGGATGGTCTAGGACACCCCTGCCGGACCACCAAAACTTACAGCTATGTGGCAACTCTACGGATATTTGTAGCTCCAGCTGGAGGGTCCATGGACTCTTCTCCGTATAACCCGGGCAAAGACCAGACCTATTTTTAAATCCTAAAATCAGACACCCTCTGATCCCTGCTCCGGTCCCTTCGTGACGTTCTTGATCTAAACATAGCCATGAAAAGTACGCTCTGAAACACAACCTCTCTGGGTCCGCGATTTACTACAGAAGACCACGAAAACCTATGAAGTCTCCTTAATAAAACAACCTCAAAAATAAGAGGGGGGCATGCCACCAAAACAATCATAGCTATGCATAGGTCCAAAGGTCTTGCCCCCTACCCACCCGGCCTAAACAGAAGTGCCCCTCGCCGGTCATTTCCAGTTCTGCAATCTTTAAAACAGACACAAGTACGGTATTGGACATCAGTGGTTGGGGGAACACAATTCAAGCTGCGCGTACCCATGTCCCACTTCCTGGAAGCCTGCATTATATTAAATACCGTTAAAGAGACATTAATGTTTCAACGTAACCTCAGCTTGGATGAAAGACCACTGTGTATATTTAGGTCTATTTGTTCCAGTGCACGGGGGGCACTGTTCGCTTCTGATTGTTGTCTGGCCAGTGACCATGACTCCACCACCCAAAAGCAGACAACTTGCGGCGGTCGCAGTCGTCTCCGTTGCTCACCATCTTCCAGGTCGTAGGCGTAGCTGGACAGGCGCAGCATCGTGCCGCAGTAGTCGCATTTGAAGCAGGTGCGGTGGAAGAACTTCCCCTCGGCGCTCAGCCGCTCCATCACGTAGACACGGCAGCCGCAGAAGTAACACACGTCGCTTCCACCCACGTTCTGCGGGAACTCCTTCCTGAAGGACGCCTGCCGGGCGACAAAAGAGAGGCAGAAGGGGAAGGTTAAAACGAGGGTCTCAGTGCTCCCGCGTTACGGCGAGTGCCCAGGGTGTCCGCGGCTCCCGAAGACGATGACCAGACATCTTCCGGTATAGTCTACAGCAGACGAGGACCAACCAGCATCCTTCACACACTCCTTTTTATTGAAGACCCTTAAAAGGTGAGAAACGCGTCGTACACCACGTATATAACCCCACCGTGCTTACCACTTTCTTCCCAAACAGGGGTTTGGGTTGCTCCTTCTTTTGAAGCTGATTTGTTATCTGCTCAGCTAATGAACTCACTCCAGTCGTATACATCTTTATATACCTCTGAGGAAGGGGAGAAGCGGAAAAGGAGGAAGGGTGAGTGAAGAATGAAAGGCGACAGATAAAATAGGACGTGTCAAGGTCACACGCGGCCTCCGGACAGAAGAGCGGAGTGAGCAGCAGTGCAGGGTCTCCCAGCATGGCATGGGGGGCAGGTGGTATTAGCCATCGGTCGGCCCGGCGCAGCGACCCGTTGTTAGCACGGACGGGTCAAAAATCACCAATTTTAGGAAAGAAAAAAAAAAAATGAATGTCTCTGGTTTCAAGCATTCTATCTCCTGTAACAAAAGACATCAGGACCCGAGGGTGAATCACAAGATTCTATTCTCTAAACAACTATAAAGTTAGCACTGGGGTTACGGACATTGGAATTATCCAGAGAAACGCTGTCTAAGGAGCCGAGTAACCGTGACAACCGTACGGCAGATAACCCTAACCTGGGCAGAATCCGACCGGTGCCCGTAGGTAAACGCAGCTCAATTACTGGATGTGTCTATCGACACGGATGCAGATATACATGAAACACGCTTGGCCCACACATTCCTCCGCGTGCCAAGACTGAAATGGGAAGACTCGGACAAGGCCACTAGAAGAATGACATCCTACCCTAAAAACTCTCTCCAGCCACCGCTAGCGGAGACGTAAGCACCGGCAGATCGGCCCCATTCGGCCCCCGTATAGTCTGCCCCTTTGTCCTGCTGCAAAGACTGAAAACAGTCATTGGTCTCCTCTTCGATTCAGGAGCCATATGCATGCTTAACCCCCCCCCCCCACTCTATTACCCTCTACCACTTCTGCCAGGAACCTGTTCCACTTATCTACCCCCTCTTTAACAAGTCATGTGTTTATAGAGAAGCAGCTTGTGGATTTCCTATACAGCAAAAGTCACACGATACACCAAACCTCTGAGAGCCTCGGGCAAACGGAGGGCAGATATAAAGACCATGGACTATGTCTTATTCTTTGGAGCCAGGGCTACCGCTCATTCGTTTGGTTCTCTTAGCATATAGATGTTAGTCTGCGCTGCCTATATGGTTTGTGTGACAGCGGAACAGCGCGGATGCTGGGCGGGGGTGGTATTCGAAGCCAATTAACGATGAGATTTATTGGAATTAGTGTTCCATTCCTACAAACGAATGCCAACGTTAGAGGAGCCCAACGCCAGCGAGCAGACGATGCCAAAGCCAACACACTCAAAACCCAGCACACGCGTGATTAAAGCCACAAACCCCGCAGTGTGCGCGGCGAACATGCTACCTGTCGAAGGGAGTCTGACGAGGGGGAGGCGGGTCGTTCTGCGGCGCGCAGGGCGGAGCTCTGCTGCCATTGGTTGACTGGAGAGCGAGGGGAAGGCTCATAGTCAAGCTGGAGAAGGGAGAGAGATATTTAAGACGGAAGATGGCTATGAGGTCAGGGGGGCTAGCAGGGTGCATTCCGATATCGGCCACTAGGGGCCGCCACACCACAAAGACGGATAAGTTATGACACGAACACATGAAACGAGTTAAAAGGTGGGGTTCTTGAAAAGATTGCTTGAATCTGATACATTTAATGGGTTAATAGGCCACTTCCATGTTAATTAGGTCTTTTTGCACCTGGGGGGGGGATTCCTTATATTTGGATACCCAGCTTTGCCATTAAGATAGGAAACACTAAACTTATCATTATTATTTATTGTTTTATATAGCGCCATCAAATTCCGTAGCGCTGTACAATGGGATAAGGTAGGTATGATTCTTTACCGGTCCCTTTAAAAGACGGGACACGTGTGAAAGTAAAACATCTTGGTGGCTCTAAGGAGGGGGCTTCATAAACTTTCTTCAAAGCAGAACGCTGCCCGGTTCTTAATTCTTATAAACACAAAATTTGGGGAATCTTTATTTTATTCATGAAGTACGAGCTCAAGTTTGACCTATAGGGAAGGATTCTAAGATGCCGCGAAGGGCAAAAAGTATCGTACGGTGATCAGCTTTTCTTATGGTGAGGAAATCTGTCCCAATTACGTGGTGAGCAAGCATGCCAAACCCATGCCAATTACCCTCTCCGGGGGGCAGCACGGCTCCCAACGGATACTGGAAGACACCGGGATAGTCTGCGAACAGGAGGGAAAGAAAAAAAAGAGAGAGAGGGTGAAACAAAGGGTAAACTTGGTAGAAAAGGATCCACGGATAGAGGCAAGAAGCTGGTACTGCCACATACGGTGGCATAGGCTGGCATCCGTGGCACACAGGTAACCGCTATAAAAGAGTAAGTGTTCAGCCAAAGCGTTGGGCGCTTGTGAGTGTCTGCGTTGTGAGGGTACATTCCAAGATAATATTTGGAGCTGTGCCGCTAAGCATTCACGGAGTGAAGTCATTACAAGCCGCGTGAGTTATGGTGTAACGCAACGTAGGCAGAAGCGGAGTTATGAAGAACACCGCTGGTGAAAAGTGATGTATCCGCTGTAGCAACCAATAGAATGATCGGCAGGAAAATCCGGCCGGCGGCTACAGCGACAAGACCACTTTTACAAATGTGCGCTAGAATCATTCTTTATAAACAATCCTATATATAAGAAAGCCCGCTCTTCCAGGGGGTCACTGGCGGTTCTCGTGGCAGGGGTGCTCTTTCTGTGCCAACACAGAGTATAATACACGGCAACAGTATCTTCAATAGAATACTTTGGGATAGATTATATATATATATATATATATATGTATGTGTGTGTGTGTCACAGCAGCTTGCCCCGGGCTTAGGTGGTAACAAACACATAAAAAACGGTGTGTCACACTTAGTAGGGCTGTGGACCCGGTGCCAGCCGCAGGCAGGTGAGCCACTCGTACCATGCAGCGAGTCACCTTAACACGGCGAGGAGCAGGCGAGGATCCCGTGTACAGAGTGATGATCTTTTTAGGGCAGGTTCGCGAACGCTCGCTATCCCTGGGCTTCGTAGGGCGAGGAAAGGAGAAAAGGGCACAGGAGGGAGCGCAGTCAACTACCGGCACGATGCAGACAGAGCCACAATCAACACCCCCAGAACTAAAAGAACCCACCATGACCGAACTACAACTCATGGGACCCCAAGCACAGATTTTAGAAAGAAAAGGGATGGGAATGGGATTTGTCCATCCTGGCAGTGAGAGGTGTCAAGGTACCCCAAATACACCATGAAATCTTGCTAGAGGGTATCCTTTGGCCTCAAAGGACCTTCATCAGCTCACTCATTTGGCTTTTCCCATCAAGTGACCGCTTAGGCCATTTACTGTACATATATTTTAGGAGGTTCCATCCCAAACCCATTAAAGCTATCCTGAATATAAGACAAGATCAAGGCCTGAGTCTTACATCGGGAACAATGGACAGGCTGGCTGGGCCGAACGGTCCTTATGTGCCGTCAAATTCTATGTTCAAAGCCTTCAGAACACTGTTGGACGTCCCAGCGGTTAAAGGCACAGTAAGAGTCTATATCGCACACAGAAGCTGGGGAGACCTGGATCTGTCCACCAACCCCCTAAAAACATGCCGCCCGTAACGGGTCTCGTTACCTGTTTCCACTGAGGCTCTGCCTTTCTGTGAATGGGCTGGTTTTGCAAACGCAGCTGATAGGGTAAGAGAGGCTTCTTAAGGGGAGTCAGGAGGATCATGGGAGAAAACAAAGAATGAGAAATTCAGAGTAAAAGAAACAAAACAAAAAAAGTCTTAAACTGGGGTTAAAGGATGAAACAGGAGAGCGGAAAAAAAAACACACAAGGAAAAAAAGAAATAGACCAGAACAAAAATATATAGAATATTACTGGAAAAATTAGGTTCCAATTTATAAACTGGGTAATCTATCCACCCCATCATCCTCAGGCAGCATGCAAGAGTGTGGCCTTAAACTAAGATCCTAGATCTATTAAAAATTGGGAAATGGGGTAAAATGATAGCTTTAAACAACCTATTCTCTATACTCGGGGGTTCTCTCCACAAGATCTGCTAATGCAGATAGGGATAGAGTTTTACCCTAAGACACTTGTGGATGCTCCTGGCAAGTTATAAGAAGACAGGCCGGCTGTAACAAACTTTATGAAGCCGGACATTGCCTTCCGTAAGTTTAGGTCACTCACGCGAATTGCAGGATCCCCGATTTCCCCTAGTATTTATTAGCTGTAGCGGATCCGGCTCCAATTCCCTATGGGGATTACTATATACGTTTATAGGGAATTAGCAGTGAGATGGCAGGCTGTGGCAAGGAGTGCCAGACCAGTGTGGGGGGGGGGGGGGGTGTCTTTTTTTTTTAATCCAAAAGGGCAGGGGGCATTTAAACTCTCGAACTCCCTGTCTGGTTCTGCCCTCACCCCAAATACGTTGCATCCACTATTTTTTT
Source organism: Sceloporus occidentalis (assembly GCA_023333645.1). Lineage (NCBI taxonomy): Eukaryota > Metazoa > Chordata > Lepidosauria > Squamata > Phrynosomatidae > Sceloporus > Sceloporus occidentalis. The sequence goes on from JALMGF010000386.1 coordinate 65,120, forward strand.
TATTTTTTTTTATACATAAATCCTAATAATTAGAACCCTTTTTGAGAAAGAGGACTTCAGCATCATTAAAGATTCATTTTTTCATGGTTTTCATGAGATATTTGCGACCCTGTTCATCCCCAATTCACATTCATTTCATTGTAACTGTATCTGAAATGTATTTTTCAGCGTGTTGAATACCGGCGACATATTATAATCGTTTCGGAAATTCTCGATCAGATCTCGCTACGCAAAAGATGCTTCTCTTACCTGCTTGCGAAGAACGGCGTTGGGGGCCGGGGCATTCTCTTCAAACTTGGCCAGGAGCTGCGTTGCCATAGATTTCACCTTGTTCTGGTTGCCTACGGCGGCGTCTATACGGCGTTCAGTTGACGCGCTCGCTACCGAAGGCCGCTCGTCCTGCTGTGTCCACAGAGCGTCCTCCTGAGAGTAAAGAGGGTTAGGATTTACTAAAAAGACTCTTTAAACTCTTTAAGGAGTTACATTAAACTTTAGCAGCTCTTTAAAATAATTCCTTATTTTAAATATGGAATTCGGCATTACTTTTCCAGCCACATAAGTATACTAATCTCTATACTCAGGTTTTCAAGATTAGACTTTACTTGTATGAAATCAAAAAGGATAAGGTTCTAGTATGACGTTTTTGAATGTATTTATACTCTTTAACACAAAACATGCAACATTTGTCCCCACTTACGTCTTCTGACTGGCTTGTTTTTCTTCTTTTTCCATCCATTTCCTTCTCCTTTTTGTCCTGAGGAGGAAACAAAAATGTGATTCCAAGTGAGGTGAAAAAGTTGGGAAGCCTACACTGTGCTCTCCTGGCGGAACAGCTGCTTAGAGATGGCGGCCAAGCCAAGGCTTTTTGGATTTTATCTAAGACCTGAAATGGGGTAAGGAGAACAAACCGTGAAGACCAACGGCCCCAAATCTCAAAGCTAATCAATTTCTTTTCGCCAACTCCAGACTTGCACCAAGAGTTTCGATAATTGCAATGCGGTGACAGCGACAGACAACTCGCTACTTGGCAACTGCAGGCAAACGCCACCGAGCTTGACTTGACCCAATGTTTGGGGCAAAACAGTATAAATATAACCCAATTACTATTTAGGTCCAATAACGAAGGACAATGTTCCAGGGACGCAACCTCATGGAGGGCACCAAAACAGAAGAATCAAAAAGCAAAGCACAAATAAAACTCTTGATAATAAAACGGCGGACGGAAGATACTCTTGCACCTTTAGGAGATCTGGTGAGCAGAGTTTTAGGAGATTGATAGAATCACAGATGGTGAATAAAATCTGAGAAGTCCTGAAGACGAGGGTTCATCCGACAGCCCACAAACAAACTTGTTTAAGAGAAAGACGCAGGATGTCCCATGAAGCTGGATCAAGTACATACTACATTCTGAAGTGGATCTCAATTCCCCTCCACCAGAGATGTTATTTATTGTGTATGTAAATACACATATACATCCATACACACACACATATATATATATATATATATATATATATATACACACACACACACCGTATATATATAAAACTAAACCGAGACAGAAACTGCAGCCCTGCAGCTGCCTTCCCCCTCCTTGATGCAGATGATTCTTGCCACTGATTTACTGCCCAAAGCAGCCAATCAATAGCAGGAAAGCATATGCTGTCTGGGGTGTCCTTTTAACAGTAACCTAAAAAATCCCTTCAAACCAGAGGACGCTTATAGTTCTACTAGTATCGGAAGCGTTCGCCAACCTTTATTCGGCTATAAGTTAACAATAATTACGCAGCTGCACAGAGGTGAAGCATTGCCAGGACAGAGCGCCGGGCCTACCTTAGGAGTGCGTTTCCGAGATATGGTTTGTCCCAGCTTACTCAGAAAGTACATGGGGGACTTTGTGTTGGACAGGAGGGCCGCTTTCTCGTCCGGACCATGAGCGGCATCTTCTGCACGGGGAGGAGGAGGAGAAAGACAGTATTTCAAAGAATTAGAAGAAGCGACACGTTCTTGTGTGTTCTATGCGTTCTGAGCGAACCAAAGAAAGCGTTAAATTGACTCCCACATTTAAACGTCCCAACAATGGCACCCATGGAAGGCAAACCTCCGATCAGGACAGCTTCAATCAATGAAACACAGGCTATTATGATGTATGCCGAGCTGGGAAATCTGCACTCTTACATACCAGAGTTGGGGGTTTCCTTGAACATCTCGTAGAACTGGCTGAGATAGACAACCATGGACAGCTTGTCCGGGTCGCCAACGGAAGCCATCTCCTTCCCGGTCATGATGGGGGAGATTCCCAGCTCCCGCTCAGCGATATCAAAGGCCAGTTGGTTGTTCTTTTCGACATTGCGCTCATCAAGAGAGTCGAAGTCTCTGCGCAGAGAAGAAGGGCCATGTATTAGCAAGTCGGGGAGAGGCGATCAATCACCCCAAATAACTGGACCAGATCACTTTGGGGAACACTCGTGGAGGTTAATAGAAGAATAGATCAGTGAATTATGCTTTTGCGTGTTTACAGCCTAAAAGTTCAAATAAATAATCATCTCGATACCAGTACAAAGCGGAGGCTTTGGAGCTTTTGTTCCAAACACGGCCCTATAGAAAGGGTTTGGCCAAAGATTACAAGCGACAGCAACTTAAAACGTTTAATTCACACGCTTGGCTGACAGACAAGCCTGCCAAGGATCTTAAACCTCTTGAAACAAAGGGAAGGAGCCCGGGTTTCTCGAGCTCAATGACTTTTAAAGAGTTCTAGGACTTCTATAAAGGCACTTTATGCACATTTTGTTTCTTCATTAGAACATGGTTGTGACACTTCCTGGATTCCGTAACATAAACTTTGCGTAAAAACATAATAAACAATACAAAAAACGTGGACAAAATATTAAGAAAACACCTTTTCTTTTACAGGCTTTCCCAACAGAGCTGCGTTGCTCATTCCTCCCGGTTCAATTCATTAAGCCATATTAACAAGTCGGAACGTTATAGCGTCACCGTGATAAAGCCCGCAGTGGGATATTTTAAAAAGCTTTGGAAAGACAATAGAACGAGGCTCGCTCATTCCCCGTCGGAAAGTCGGACTTGGCTGAACACGTTCCGAGACTCGCAGCACAAAGCCCTCTGGTAACAATCAGTTGTGTAACGCAGGCGGTTTGCGTGACAGTGCGGCAGCCGGCTGTTGGGTAACACAGAGGTTTACAGCTCAGATTACAAAAGGAGATGGAAGCGGAGACGGGAAGTCGTATTTTCACGACCAGGGGGCATGGCAGACAAAGTTATCGATTGGTAAAAAGCCCAAGGAAATAAACACTTGAGGAGTCCTCATCTAGAGTAACCACGTGAACGTTTCACGAGATTCCCCCAGCTCAAAACAAGAGAAGAAAGGAGACTGGAGACCTAAAGGCAGTCGTGGTGACTGCCGGCAATAACTTTAAAATAGCCGTTTCCTGCAATAATATATATATATTATTTTTTATTTTTTTTTAAAGGCAGATTTTAGGATTGTATTGCTACTCACATGAGCTCTGGACGGAAGCGGTGGATTATGGCACACAGGGCTAGACCACTCTTCCAGGAGATGGTGAGATCCGTAACATTCACTCCTGAATATCCTTCTGTTTGCTTCTGACACCAACCAAGGAGCTTGCTGGAGCGGGCAACGGATTCTTCAAGAGGCGAGAACATTAGCCGTTAATCAGAGACCCCAAAATACAAAGGAACGCTAACTCTAGTATACTCCCATTAGAGGATATCGGATATATTTGGGATATTTAGACACTTATTCCTTAGTTTCCCTTTTAGTTTGTATAAAAATAAAAAGTTGTCAACTGAAAGAATGCATTTTTCCCTTATATGCCCAGAAATATATTTCTATTGGTCGCTCACCATTCCTCCCCAGTTTGGGCGTGCGCGAGTTTACAAGGCACCCATTCTGTATGTTCAGATCCTTCAATTCGCTGGTAGCATACAGGTGACGCACCTGAGTACAGAGAAGATTTTAAAACTAAATTTTACAAGTCCACATCAAATTATTTCGGGTGAAAAAGAAGCTGTGGGGGTGTCCAAGCAGGGCCGGGAAGCACTACGGCTCGTACACCTGGGGGTCTCCAATGATCTTACTTTTCGTACCCCTGCCAACCAGCAAGGGATATTATTTCTAAATTTCTAAATGGTTGGGGAGCATTGGGGGGGCCACATCCCATCTGCTCCCCCACCAGATTAGCCGGGTACAGACCTGTAATGCAAAGTTAAATGGCTCTAAATATATTCCTAATACAGGCTAGCACTGGATGTGAATATGGAATATCTAACCACAGGTGGTCATCATACTTCTGAAATTAATTCCTATGGTGGGTAACAAGCTTGCCAACCTGAAGATCTAAGGGAATAAATAAACCCCGGACACACAAAATCTATCCATAGGCCTCCCTGGTTGCCCCACTTTGTACCTGGTTGGGGCGAAGGAACTGCAGGTTGACGTTTGGGTACCGAGTGGTCGGGTCGATGCTGTATTGGTTGAAGTTTTTGCTCACGTTCTGCGGGGTGGTCTGCGGGAGAAGACGGTAAATACTTTCCCTGGAACCAAAAGAGATGCGTCAGCCAGGACAGCGGGATTTACTTTGCCATACACCAAGTTCTGTACCCTAAGCAGACAGACATTTACTGTGTAGCTATCAATGCCTGCTCTGTGTCGTAAGACAATGAAATGTTCCTAGCCTAAAAAATAAGCACACGCAAACAATAATGGGGTATAAACTTTACATAATTATTTCTGGGAAGGTTGTTTCTGATGCTACATTTAATTGCAGCAAAGTTACAATAACCTGAATCATTGGAAAAGCTTTCCCCCCCCCAAGACGCAAACAAGTCTGGGGCCAAAACAGATAATGCAGGAGGAAGAGCTTTACCATAAGGCTCCAAAAGCATGGCTTTCTAATAAGCGAATACATCTATTTTATTACTTTAAATATCATTACTGAACTTAACACCCCAAGTTTTTCACTATGGGCACCCAAAAATCCTAACAGGGTACTTTCAGATGAGAAGACTAGTCTTTGGAGTGCGAGAGGGCACTCAGCGGCAGCCGATAGCTCAACAAATAATTCCAGGGCGAGCGGTAACCGGTATCTCACCTTTCTGCCAACACCTCCAGCGGGCTAGCACCCTGAGCCCAGCTTCGTACCATCCAAGCCGTGTCCATGGCGGCCAGAAAGCCACGTGCTATGCCAGTTCCCATGGGCCAGAAAGGCTAAAAACAAGCAGAGGAAAGAATTTCAATAGAGAAAAAAAAAAAGACTGGAAGCTTGAGCTTAGTATGAGAATACCTTCATGAGCAAGGAGCTGGCATGAGAATACCTTCTGTAGAGCTAAATATTTTGGGAACAAACAAAGCACCCGCAGTTCTTGTGTAGACTGACCTCCAAAAGACTGTCTCCAACCAAGGACACCAGCAGCCGGTGACTGTTCCTCTCACGAACAAGCGCCGCGTTCTCAGATGCGTACATGCAGGTGAAATCAAACATGGCCACGTCTGGCTGCCCGTAGTGATTGATGGCATAATCGAGGGAAGGTAGCTGATGGTTGGTTGAGAATGTAGCGGCCTCTTTGGCGTAGCTGAGCAGCGCCTTCTGGTCCACGTTGGCGCGGGACAACAGCATCTCGGTGTCGGCATAATCCTACAAAAGCAGTAAGAACAGGTTAGCGTCATCTGTATGATGCTCGGAGACATTACCTTACTCGCCTCATCAACTTACCTGCAAGATGACCCCCTTCTCCAGCAAACTATGCTTCTTGGCCGTCATGACAAAATAGTGAGTGTCGTCTTTATAGTAGACAATGTTTTCCAGGTCAATTCCTGGAGAAGAACAAAAACAGAGAGAGAAAGTGAGGTCTCCTCAACAGGGCAGGAGGACATCAAGAATACAAACATATACTCAATGCACAACAGTTTGTGATAGTTACTGGATGAAGAAAAGCAGCATTTGGCCAACGCTTGAATGACTCGAATGTTCACGTTATACTTTACAGAGCACAGAATTCTACCTATGCAAGTACTCGGGAACGTCTTGGGGATCTAGCCCTCCTTTACCTTAAGAGTTGCAAGGCAGGTTGGGAAAGGGGGTTGGAAGAACAAAGACAAGGAGCAGACAGAGCCAAAAGCCAAGAGTTACACCGAATGCTTGATAATCGGCAACAAATTCCCGGACCCTCATTGGAAACCCAGGGAGACCACCAGAATGTCTTTATATTACATTTTATTCATAGAGATTACGTAGCGCCATTGCAACGAGAAGAGTAAAAATTAACAATGACACGCGTGAGACATACTGCTACAGAGGGAGAAGACAGTCCTGCTCTTGTGAGCTTACAATCTATTAAGCTCTTGGAGATGAATTAAGGACACATTTAGAGGACACTGACCTGTTGCCTCTCTTAACTCCTGAAAGAACTTCTGGTTGAATATGAAGGCCACGCCACTGATCTCCTCCACCTTGGCATCTGCTGTTGTGTGCCGGTTGATGAAATTGGCAGTGATGGCGATCGCCAGCTTACCACGGAACTCTTTGCGCCGGAAACCTGGAGGCACGCCAAGCGATCAGACAATGTTTAATGGCCTGTGCGTGTTACAAACCAATTGCCAGTAATGTATCCTTAAATCTACGTTTACCTGCCAGCGTGTTCCTTCGTCCATCAGCTCCAATAATGACATCAAAGTCATATTCTGACACCGGGTGGTCTTTGGGATGAACTTTTGCTCTCCAACCAATACCTAGGGGGAAAACGAAAAATTATGCTTTTCCACCATAAATATAACCCATCGCATTCATACAACTCAAGCCAAGGACCAAAACTGAGCCGAGGGATGTCCCCAACTTTAAAGATACAGCCATTTGGCCTGGACTAACTGTGGTAATCCCGATAACAGATTGAGATCTGATGTGGAACATGATACAATCATCATCATCTAGTGACGGGGTGACTTTAAATTAAACAACATGAAATGGATGAGAAATCCAGCGCAGACGGGGTTAATGTTGTAAATGAATCTCTAAACAGGCGTACAGAGGCCCTTTATCACTCCCATCACTCCTGTGTTCCAATGGCCCTTTATCACTCCCATCACTCCTGTGTTCCAATGGCCCTTTATCACTCCCATCACTCCTGTGTTCCAATGGCCCTTTATCACTCCCATCACTCCTGGGTTCCAATGGCCCTTTATCACTCCCATCACTCCTGGGTTCCAATGGCCCTTTATCACTCCCATCCCTCCTGTGTCCCAATGGCCCTTTATCACTCCCATCCCTCCTGTGTCCCAATGGCCCTTTATCACTCCCATCACTCCTGGGTTCCAGCTTACGCTTGTTTTCCTGGTCTTCTGGCGGCTCAATCAGACCCTGGAACTCTACATTCACGTGAATCTCGATGCCGAGGATCAAACAGACTTTCAGGAGCATAAGCTGCAGCTGCCGGATACCTGGGAGGAGAGAGGGCATTGGGGGGGGGGGGGGGGTTAAGACTCCAGAACCCGGGTTTTTTATTAAAAGGAGCAGAACATATTTTCCGTAATAAAAAGGGATCTGATTATTTCATGTTTTTACAGCGACCGGCGACCGGTTGTTAGACAGATAACCAGAAGCGGCGGATATGGGGGAAAAGGAAACGCTTTAACGGTGATTAATTCCAGAGGAAGCCGGGTATTTAGTACAAAAAAAGCATTAAACGGGTCATTTCCCAGACCTTTAACCCGCTCGCTTCCAGGCTACGTGGTATATATTTGTGGCCAAGAGTTGCATATAAGGTCTGGGCAGAGAGCAAAATAGTAGTGAATGCATAGAACAGCCAGCCGGCAGAGGTGGTGGCGGTCAATATAGGGGCTTCGATAACAAGAGAACGGTTCAAATCAGAATTCAAATTCTAAGCTTTAATAGCTGTAGTGGATTGCTGTTTTTTTTTGTACACGAATAGCTTAAATACTTACTGATGTGATCAATTGCTCCGGCACAGAATTTTCCATAAAACTTCTTGGCCCCGAGGCCACGCAAGTCATGGATAGTGAAGGGCCACAGGTGCAGGACGTTATTCCGAGAGAAGGCATCTCTCTTTTCCAAGACCACCACCCTGGCCCCCAGAAGGCTGAGCTCGATCGCTGTGCGCAGGCCGCAGGGGCCGGCCCCGATTATAACGCACTGCGGGACAGGAGACAAAAAAAAAGGGAAGATTATTATTTTTCCAATTACACCAGAAATCAAGCCACCTGCTGCTGGATGAGACGGTGCGAACCGACCAGACCCGGGACTGAGCACACCATTTAAATTTAAGTTACACGGGAAGACAATAAAACAACAAAGTCAATTAGTTTTTATTTAGGTTTTTGGGTAATTGTTTTGGGAGATTTTTGGTTTAAAAAGGAATGCAAAATAAACCAACCCCCTGCTTCAGATTCGCGGAGCAGGGGGCTGCCGGACGATTCGTCACCCCATAACGTGCGTTATCCTGTGGCCGTCGCCAGCCCGGCTGGGGTTATAAATTTCGGGGGGTTTTTTTTCCCTTCACATTAGTCGAAGTAGGGACTAGTAGGGAATAGATGCGTGAGCGCTGATGAACGGTGCGAGCCGCACACGTCCACGTTAAAAGACTTATTATAGACGAGCGCTATTAGAAAACGGCACAATGACATTTAAAAGCCTTTAACGATCTAAAAAGCCTCTTAAAAGCATTCGATCAGAGTTATTATCAACAATGATGAACATCAAAGACCTGGACAGCACATGGCATCAGTAACAAAACCGGAGAGGTTTTGGGTCATATAGTCTCGTGCTGTAATGGGTTAATTTCAACATGGCAGGCATGGTCGGGTTCGAAACAAAGCCAAAGGACTGCAGCCAGTTGGCCGCGATCCGATGACCATCAGAGGCAGGTCTGCTGTCTGAATCTCGGAGGAAAAGGACGATTCAATGCGCTTCGGAAAACTAACCCGGTTGCTCGTCATCGACCTCTTTAGAGATAAAGCCCCCCCCCCACCCCACGGGGGTAACGCCGGGAAGCTTTTCTCCGACACTCCCCGGCGGCCAAACACTCTGCTCATTGTCATCAGACACCCAACGAGGGAAAAGGGGGCATATTGCGACATGACAATGGGGGCAACGGGGGCTCCCTGGAAGTTATCACTAAACGGATCTTCCCCGGAATTAAGCATCGGCTTCGGCTCACCTTGCTGTTGGCACAAGCTTTCCCCTTCTTGTAATCTCGGTGACAGCCCCTCTTGTCTATTTTAGCCCACAGGGCTTTGGCTTTCCAGTAGTTCAGACTCGACTTTAACTTGCAGTAGAAGGTGCGATACTCCTGAGGCTTCAGCTCCAAGTAGTCGCAGAGCTCCTGGAAGCTCTTCAAGGTCCCCTTGCAGGTGGAGGCTTGGACAAAGCGGTCGAACAGGCCATGGGCCCGGTTGGCCCGATCGTTACAGCTCTCCTCCATGCTTCAGGCTGGGCTGGACCCTCGCCCGCCTGACGTCCGTCCAGGGAGACGCTTTAATTGCCCATCGTAATTAACCTAGAAAACAGAGAGCATGGTTCATGAAAAATGGACACATCCCAGTCTGTCACCATCACAGCATCCAGTTATTAAACCATTTATTCACTGGGATTCCTTGGTTACAAAGTGGAGGGGGGGGGGGGACCTGAATTGTCCTCGGGATTTGCATGATTATTCCTCCCCATTAAGCGACCTTTCCCCCAGTTGGTTGCCGATTGTACTCAATTGGCTCAGACAGTCCTTGGAAAGAGTTGGGAGAGGAGAAGGAGGAGATCTTTAGGACAGTAAGTTCTTATGTGAGCTCTGCCACCCTTTGCCACGGATCGTACATGTTTGATACCCAACAAGCATGGGGTATAGCAACAAGTTACCAACGCCGTCAAGGCAAAAATAGACTACTTTCTATTAATGACAGAATCCTTTCCAAGGCCGAGGCCATCGCAACCAGTAACGGTAACCAGTCCGAGCTGGAGTGACTCCCAACGCTCCCGGGGGGGGGGGTCTGGAGCAGAAAGACAATTAATGTGCGTCCCATCAGTTAAGGGGTCTCGATAAAGCAAGCCCTTAAGCGCCTGATCCTTTGCAGCCCGCTGCCGCCGAGCACGATGATTATTTTTGGCAGAAAATCAGACGCTTTTGGAAAGTGGAATAAAAGAGTCACATAACCCCCCCCCCCACCTTAAAAGAAAACATTAGGCACTTAATAAAACAAGAAATGTTATTTTCTGTACCCCTAAAGCTGCAGTTTTTTTGGTGCGCGGTCAAGAGAAAGCGCGAGTGAACAGGGATTCTTACAGAGAGGGGGTCAGTGGCTACAGTGAGTAACCACCTAGCAGAGACGGTAATGCCTAGCAGAAAGTGAATTCAAAGAGCTTGGGGGGGCTGCAACTCCTATAACTCTCAGCCCGCAACAGGTTAATTCTAATTTTTAAAACAGTGAATGAAACGTTTTTCCATTCTAACGCAGAAGAGAGGAAACAAATGGACTGCGCATGTTCAGAATAATGATTTCAAAGCCTGACAGCGAACAATGTACAAGAACAAAGGGGTTAAAAGCCATCAGAAAGGGACACCTTGCATGTGACCTCAAAAGCCCCAAAACAGGAAGCGCCAGGATCCGGGGGCGGGGGGGGGGGTGTTGAGACTTGCAGGTCTGTATTCACCAGTCCTTTCCGCCATCAACAGAACCAGCCGGCCCTTTACCGATTTTATTGTTTTCAACAAACATTCAAACAGAAAAAAAAAAAAAAAAAAGATTTAAATGTACGTTAACGGCAGCCAATCAGCAGAAGAGGTCAGTTACGCTGCGGGAAACGTGTCCTAAGCACAAGAGACCGAATACCCCAAGCGGAAATGGGTTGCCGGGCCTGAAAAAAAATCAGTTTATAAGGCCAGATATTTTTTTTTTTTTTAATTAGTATCAGGGTCCACGTTAATTGTAAGACCCTCAGCCAATAATTGCATAAACAAACATAATGGTATAGACCTGAAACATAATAATGTAGTCATGAGATTGTAAGCTTGTGAGCCGAGTCTCTCCACCTAATGTATCGGTTTGTCAGACCCCTTGATTTTATGGATTGTATTAAGCGCTGCGTAAATGGCTGGCGTTATATGAATAAAAGATAATAATAATAATAAATAATAATATGGTGGGTATATGATATACCGTATTTTTCGCTCCATAAGACGCAGTTTTTTTCCTCCCAAAGTAGGATGAAAAATCAGCCGCGTCTTATGGAGCGAAGATGCAGGCAGGGGGGGGGGGGGGGCAACGATATACCGTATTGGCTCGAATATAGGCCGCACTTTTTCCCCCCACTTTAAGACTTTAAAGTGGGGGTGCGGCCTATATTCGGGGTCTAGCGCCCGACGCCGGGCAGGCAGCGGGGTTAGGATACAGATCCCCCTGCCAGCACTTCCCACGGGGGGGGGGGGGTGCCGGCACGGGAGGTTGTCTAAGCGCATCGTGCGGATGCGTTTTACCTCTGCACCCCCCGCGGACTTACCGGAGCAGACTCCCGGGTGTCTTGCGGGGTCGGCGGGGGACGTCTACGCAATACAACTTCCGGTGCCGGATGTGCCGCACCAGAAGTTGTATTGCGTAGATGTCCCCCGCCGGCCCCGCAAGACACCCGGGAGTCTGCTCCGGTAAGTTGGGGAGGGGGGGGCAGAGGGGGACAGTGGCAGCGTATCTCGGGGAGGGAGGACAGTGGCAGCGTATCTCGGGGAGGGAGGACAGTGGCAGCGTATCTCGGGGAGGGAGGACAGTGGCAGCGTATCTCGGGGAGGGAGGACAGTGGCAGCGTATCTCGGGGAGGGAGGACAGTGGCAGCGTATCTCGGGGAGGGAGGACAGTGGCAGCGTATCTCGGGGAGGGAGGACAGTGGCAGCGTATCTCGGGGAGGGAGGACAGTGGCAGCGTATCTCGGGGAGGGAGGACAGTGGCAGCATATCTCGGGGGGCGGGGGGGGGCAGAGTGGCAGTATGTTTTTTGGTGCTTTTTTAAAGAAAAAAACTTTTTCTTTAAAAAAGCACCAAACTTTTAGGGTGCGGCCTATATACGGGGGCGGCCTATATCCGAGCCAATACGGTACTCACCAAAAGTGTCCCGGACAGTCTCTGTCTCGCTTCGCCGTCCAGGGGAGGTCTTCATCTGGAGACCGCCGCCTCTGTCGCCGCCTCTCCTCTTCTCTGGTCCGTTGCGACGGCTAAGGGCGGACTGGATGGAGAGGACGGGGGGATTTGACGCAAGCGCCGTGTCACGTATGGCGCCGGCGCATGCCCAGTACGGCGCTTGTAGTCCAACTACACTTCCCATCATGTCTGACCAGCTTTTTTCTGTGCAGGCATGACGGGAGGATGATGTCCTTTTTTTATAGCCCATTTTTTAGCTCAAAATATTTTTTCCTTTTTTTTCTCCTCTAAAATCTAGGTGCGTCTTATCAGCAGGTGCGTCTTATAGAGCGAAAAATACGGTAATTAAATTGATGAATAATTTTGGGTAGTTAGAGAACGGGAAAAGGGAGGGTCGCAAAAATTCTAAAAAAATTAAATATTAGAATATATGAAATGAAGAAATGATGCCCCCCAAAAAACGAATTTGACTATTTTGGGGAAGAGGGCGTACAAGTGAAAAAAAGCCTATTTTATGACTTGCGGCATCGCTGCCAACACACAGATCTATAAAAAGGCCTCGTGTAACGGCCTCCCCGGGGAAGAGAGCCGCGGGTTCCCGAAATAGCGACACCAAATTACAAGCCTCATCCCAAACCCCGAGCGAGAGGAAATCTGTGGGGTGGATCTGCTCGGCAGCGGGAGGTCGCAGTATCCCCCCCCACGTAGCGGCGGCCAGAGGGGGCTTCTTCAGGGCAACATTAAACCGGTCAAGGAAACTGGTTAAAAGAAGCACATTGTTCTAGCACCGAAGAGGTTAACAAGGACTTGTGTATTACGGGAAAAACATGCGCCCAATGCCTTCGCTCACCAGAGACATCAATTTGACACGTATGATGTAATATCCCCGGCTCGTTAATTGAGATTATTAAAGGAAAGGGATAATTAAAACTTCACGGGTCTGAAAAATAATCCTAAACAAAGAAAGCGGTGGGCTGCGGAGCGACAGACTAGCGCTCGGCCCCCCGCAGTCTTCTCGCCACAGGAGATCTGAACCAGGGTCTGCAGGCTGTGGGGGGAACAGAGGAAGGGACGGAGCCGAAGGGGAGAGAGACATTTAGATACATAAAGGGATTTAAAAGTACAGGAGAGAACAAGACACCATCATCTAAAACTAGAGGGTCAGAGGCTTAGATTAAAAGTAAGTTTCACTTTACTGAAGTAAAGGTAGGTAAGTGGAACAGCTTCCCAGCAGAGCTGGTAGAGGGTAATACAGGGAGGGTATTAAACACGCGCGGGATAGACATACGGCTCCTGAATCTAAGACGAGACCAACGACTGATTAAGGTTTGAATCTTTACAGCAGGAACAACTGTCAGACTGGACGGGGGTCCGAATGGGGGCCGATCTGCCGGTAGATTCTGTAGTCATCCGCGATAAAGAGGCGGCACCTTTGGAACGCTAGAATCTGATTTTAGTGCATTGTAGCGTTTTATCGTTTGGCAGAAAAGCAGAGAATTTTTCACAAATTCTACAAACTTCGTCCTAAAATGATATAGATAGAGAGATATATATATATATCGTATTGGCTCGAATATAGGCCGCACTTTTTTCCCCCACTTTAAGTCTTTAAAGTGGGGGTGCGGCCTATATTCGGGGTCTAGCGCCCGACGCCAGGGACATGCAGTTCCGGGTGCCGGGCAGGCAGCGGGGTTAGGATACAGATCCCCCGCAGCGGTGCAGGGGACCCGCATCCTACTCCCCGATACGCTCAGACAGCCTCCCCTGCCAGCACTTCCCACGGGGGGGGGGGGGGGGTGTGCCGGCACGGGAGGTTGTCTAAGCGCATCGTGCGGATGGTCACCGGCTGCGGAGGTTGTTTACCCGCATCGCCGCAGCCGGTGACCGTCCGCACGATGCGTTTTACCTCTGCCCCCAAGACTTACCAGAGGAGACTCCCGGGTGTCTTGCGGGGCCGGCGGGGGACATCTACGCAATACGGGTATACAACTCCCCCCCCCCCCCCCGTGGAAAGTGCTGGCAGGGGAGGCTGTCTAAGCGTATCGGGGAGTAGGATGCAGGTCCCCTGCACCGGAAGTTGTGTACGCGTATTGCGTAGATGTCCCCCGCCGGCCCCGCAAGACACCCGGGAGTCTCCTCTGGTAAGTCGGGGGGGCAGAGTGGCAGCATATCTCGGGGGGGGGACAGTGGCAGCATATCTCGGGGGGGGGGACACAGTGGCAGCATATCTCGGGGGGGAGGACAGTGGCAGCATATCTCGGGGGGGGGGGGAGACAGAGTGGCAGCATGTTTTTTTGGTGCTTTTTTAAAGAAAAAAACCTTTTTCTTTAAAAAAGCTCCAAACTTTTAGGGTGCGGCCTATATACGGGGGCGGCCTATATCCGAGCCAATACGGTATATAACCGCAGGAAGCTGAAGCCACAAACATTTCTCCTAAAGAGACGAGCGGTCGGGTTATCAAGAAGGTCAAATACATTAAAATTTTAACAGTGGAATTCTCTGTATAACCAGAAAACAGATTCGGACCTTAAAATTCTGATTAGTAAATTAACTTTTCAGAAAGTTTGTATCCATTCAGCCTGGAAATGATATAAAATGACACAATCTAATGTTGTCCGCGGTCCTCTACATGAAGACCAGACAACATTGTGATTATTGTGATGTTGTTGTGATAGGACATCTCATAAACTCAACCTCGTGGCTGTAGGGATATGGAAAAAGTGTTCCGTTTATACGTGTGCATGCGCGAGCTCCACGCACAGCACAGAGTATGTGTGGGAACAAGGAGACTGGTTGACACTTACAATAATAATACGACAGATCTAAAAATATCATTACGGCAGAGCTTTCGAGGTGATACGAGGTAACACCTTGAGTCAAGCAGGCGTGAAATAATAAAACAGAAGAGGACATTACCACTAAGTATGGAGAGGGGGTATTTGATGACTTGATGGGTCAATGAGATCTTGACCCTTTTGTTTTTGGTGGAGTAGGGGGGGGGATGGTTCAGTCCATATAACCCAACTCCGTTTACAGCACTTGGCCACTGAGGATGGTGAGGGCCACCTATGACTTGGTGGGTCTCGAACTTGGTCCTATTGTTTGGTTCAGAGTTGGGGGGAGTCAGACTGGTCCGTATAACCCAACCACTTTTATGGCACTTGGCCACCGAGATGTCCCTCTAGTCCGCCACACTTGGTGTGAAGAAGGGTCTTGGCCTCTCTGAATTGTAGGCGGGTTGACCAGTTTGAAAACAACCTTGATCCAGCCTGGTAGGACTCCAGAACATGCAGAAATAGCTACAATGTTGCCCGTATAAAAAGAAAAAAAACCATTCCTGCTGGTTTTCCATTGGTTGTTATCAGGATCTTCCCTCTGCATACAGGCTGCCATTATATCTCTCAAACGTCCCCAACATTCCATTCGTGAAAGAAGCATGTCCCAAGAAACGCTCAAACACCGTCAAACACATGCCAAGTTCCTCATACTCACGCGTACGCAGAGCAACCGACCACTCAAGCCACAATGAAACTGTAATCTCGACGGATAAAGAGGGTTTTTGTGCAACTTTAGACATTCTAATCCCTTTTGGAAAAAGCCAAAACGTGTCCAGATATCGGCCGCCCCTGCCGGCTCACGTCGGACGCGTTAAACACGAGGTTGGTTTCTGGCCGTAAGACACCTTTCATTTTTACTAATGCAACAAAGCAGCCCCGTTAAAACCTAAACCTGTTAAAATGATAGGCTTTGGTAAAGCAAACGTTCCAAGGAACCCGCGGGAACGAACGTTCAGAGTCTGATGATTAGCAGCACGGAATGAGCGAGTTTTATATTGGCCAATAAATGGGTTATTATTCACATTCCTTTCGAGGCTTCCACGTTCTCTTTCGTAAATCACAAACAACGACACCCCAGATCTGATGGCAACACAAGAGGAGAAACATGAGGGGCTTAATGCCCCCCCCCCCCGGGACACGGCTAATTTTGTTCATTCCTTCCACATTCTATGCATTGCCTACAAAGATGTTCAATTTTGGTTCTTTAGCATGTAAATTGGCTTCAATGGCTTTTTTGGCCTAAGGGCCCCTGCACTGTAATTCTGGCCCTGAAAGTAAAGTTGGCTTTACAACCCTGATCTCACCCCAACGCAATATTTAATGATTCCACGGGCTGAGAAAACGTTGTGTTGGCAGTAAGATGCAGCTGTTACGAGCGGTTGGAGACCCTTTTTTTTTTGGCCTGTTGGAGATCCTTGGCATGGAAAGGGTGCTTAAAAAACAGGCTGTCGGGAAGTCTGACTGCTGCGCTCCACGTTATGCGTTGCGCAAGCTCAAGACATACCGTCCATGTGCTAAATTCTACACGTGAGCGATAAATATAACTTCTTGGCCTGAAGCATAGCCAGGTCCTACTGCAGGTTGGGGAGCCACGGAGGAGCACGTGAGCCCAGAAGCCTTCAGAGATTCTTCCAAATCCATCACAGACACTGTCAAACATCACCCCCCGACGTGCAAGCTCCAGCCCCTCACCTCGCACGGTCCCGCTGCCTGTTTAGATGATGCCTCTAAGACTTCTAAGTGTGAAAACTGAACATCGAGACTCAAAACAAGGGTTGGCCGACGTCCTCACCCGGCAGCTTCTTCTTCTGTGTGGCTCTGGAGTCGGAGAGATTAAACCCATTGCCATGTTTGGTGATTTAAACCTGGTCGGAGGGGCACGGGGTAGATTTCTGTCCGCACTCTCTAGGTGTGATGTGATCCCATATAAACCCCGCTCGTGTCTCTCGCTCCAGGAGGGCCAACAGGGATTCTGACCTTGCTTTAAAAAAAGAACGTCGTAAGGGAACAAGATACGAGAGTCTGGCTGGGCAGCGCAGGAACGTAGCAGCAAATCTACTTATCAACTCATGCTGGGCCAAGGGACCCCGCGAGGCAGAGGAAAAGTCCAAGTGTTTTAAATACAGAAATGAGAGAAAGACAGATAATTAACAGGCAAATACTGGCTAATGTGGACCAGGAACATTACGAGAGGGAAAAAAAAAGCCAAAATATATAAAATAATATAAATGTATCGGTTTATAAAATACCATGTGATTTCTTACATAAACCGACGCATCTGAAAAGGGACCACCCAGTGCCCCAGGGAGCCCCCTAAACAATCAATGCATATTAAAGTACTGTAAATACCTTCATACGCATTGCTTAAAGAAAACGTACTTACCTTAGGGAGAAGCTGCAGAGCTGTAGCTCCACGCCCCCCTTCTAGGACCACCCCTGAGGGACACCATCTATAACATGCATTAAAGTTAAAGATAAAGTCTGGATTTCAAGGGTACTTGTGAGGTCCAAACTTCTTCAGATTCTGTTTACAGAACCGGAATTACAATCCGCCTGTCTCTAAAGAGTTAAACGGGTGCCTGTCATAAGGATCAGTTTCACCGATGGAAAAAGGGTCCTTTGCATTTGTAGCAATGGGATTGGGGTTACCGGCCCTTTAAAGCCCGTAATACCCGCAGCTTTCCTTCCCTGTCACCCGTGAAAACCCCCCTCTGTCTTTCAGATACCAGAACATTAACATAGGAGCGCATTCAGTACAACATACAACACGCTACAAAACACGGCCGTAACCTTTTCACGCCCCAGCTGTGTGAATTTATTCATATCGGACACAGAGAAAAGCAGCTTTATGCATCAGCATCGGCAGCACAAACCGTCCTTTCAGTTGGGAACATTAAGTATTATTTATTCCGGCGCGGAGCTTCACGGGGAGGGAGCAGGCGGAGGACACATCACAACCCCCTGGTGCCTTGGCATAGCCGCCAACTGTCCCGAATCGATAGGCTAAGTAATGGAGACATCAAAGCCACAATCTGGTTCCAAAAGACAAGGGCAGGATGACAGTAAATACGCCTTAGAGCGGGGTGTACTGAAACAGTGGTCTGCCCTATATCCAGATGATATAAGGAGACAAATTATGTCACTTCCCATCTCCGGATATAAATCACAATGCAAGACGGCTGATTAAGTAACTTTTTTCCATTTGAGACGCACAGGTGATGCGGGGGTTAAATCGTTTTCTTCGTGGCATATAACAAACGCAAGCCCTGAAGACACTCGCATGAGAAGCCAGTGAGGTCATTGCAATCTGCGTTCACTCATCTCGTTCCAAGGAACGGCAGAGCCTCCTCATGTGACATCAGTACGGCGAAAAAAGGACCGGCGCAAACCGACCCCCGGATCCGGCTACAAGCGACACGGAAGGGTTACCGTTAACCCCGTACAGCTGAAATACGACCGAACAGCTTGCCCTCCCCAGGCTGCCTAATTACAATGCGCAGATAAACACAGCATAGACATCAGATTTACCAAACACCGACCTGAAAAGTGATACTTTGTACGACTATACTTTGGCAGCACACACTACCGTTCAACGGTTTGGGGTCACAGCATACATTTTGTCCATTAAAACAACTTAAAATAGATTAGAAATCCAGCGCAGACGGGGTTAATGCTGGAAATGACTATTGTAGCTGGAAACGGCCCTTTATCACTCCCATGTTCCAATGGCCCTTTATCACTCCCATCACTCCTGTGTTCCAATGGCCCTTTATCACTCCCATCACTCCTGTGTTCCAATGGCCCTTTATCACTCCCATCACTCCTGTGTTCCAATGGCCCTTTATCACTCCCATCACTCCTGTGTTCCAATGGCCCTTTATCACTCCCATTACTCCTGTGCTCCAACGGCCCTTTATCACTCCCATTACTCCTGTGCTCCAACGGCCCTTTATCACTCCCATCACTCCTGTGCTCCAATGGCCCTTTATCACACTCATCACTCCTGTGCTCCAATCGCACGTTGTGTTCGCTGATCCATGTTTAAATTTAAAAGGCTAATTGATGGTTAGAAAACCCTTTTGTAATTATGTTGTCAGAAATTTCCTTGTTTTCCCACGAGTGACCCCAAACTTTTGACAGTGGCGGGTGTTACATGGAAAGTCCGAGTCAGTGCCAGAGTTTATACGTACAGTGTGTATAGTGATTGAGTAAGTGTGATATAAATATACTGGTATATATGAAAACATGACCGGGGGGGGGGGGGGACTGGCTCCTAGATCCAAACCAAATTTTTTGACCCCTGCTTTAATGTATATGAAAGATCCATGGTCCCTTTAAAATTTATGGTTGAGTCTGCCTTGTAAATGCATAAGGGGGAATTCTGCATCCCGTACAGTACGGACAGTAATCCGTCGCTTTAAATTACACACTAAAATTCTAACCTGATTTTAGTGCCTGTCAGAGAGTCCTGGTCTTATTCAGGGGAGGAAATACTTAGCGTGTTAAGAACGGGGGCCAACAGTACAGGCGAGTTTTCCTCCTGCAAAACAGAGTGTTCATTCAGAGTTCACACATACGCAGCATCTTCGCCACCCACCCTCCGTGCCGGGCCTGAGAGCAGGGATCGGCTTGGAGCACCGAGGGGTCAAAGAG
Organism: Sceloporus occidentalis; assembly: GCA_023333645.1. Taxonomy (NCBI): domain Eukaryota; kingdom Metazoa; phylum Chordata; class Lepidosauria; order Squamata; family Phrynosomatidae; genus Sceloporus; species Sceloporus occidentalis. Next base: position 84,781 of record JALMGF010000386.1, read on the forward strand.
GGGGTGCGAGAACACAAAGCCGGGACTGTTTATAAACACAAGGAAATAGGCCATGGATTACCGCGCCGTCTTAAAATAAACTCGGCCCCGGGATCTAAATCTATCCTGGGTGGGCACAAGGCAGGGACAGATGCCAGCTCCCAAACCTGGCAATGCCCGCTGTGTATATACTGTATATCACCAGCATTTAACCGTTCGCTGGCAGCGCCGGCAGACTAAGCAGTATATCGCGCCACCATGCAGTTTCTATTCAATGAAAATCCGATATGCCGATTCCGCTAAGAAGATTCCACCAAGAGACTACGGAGCCATGAACAAAAGGATTTAACCCCTGCAGTGCCTGGGAGTGCCCTGCTTTTAATGTTATAAATTGTGGCAAAATGTTGCATTAAGAATCAGGCATCTTGTTCTATGATTTATATGGCGATAAAAGTGACATCGTCTTGTGGCATCTGAACCCCCCCAATGTCATTTTGAAACATGCTGGGGTTTAGGGCAGACCACTGTTCCAAGGCATAATCGCTGACATTCTGTCTGGAATGGGGCTTTGATGTAGAAGAAAATCTGCCCTAAATATTGCTAGCAAGTGTATAGATCAAATGATAGCTTATGGAAAGCTTTTTTGCTTGTGTGTCAAGATGTGATTACATTGTAAGAAGCCTCGCAATAAGTCACAGGTCTGCGTGGCTCCTGGAAAAACAAGGAAGACAAAACCATGATCTCTTGATCCATGCATTCCGCTAGCATGATGTACAGATCAAAAAAGGCATATAACTAGGCAACTGTGGATTTTTTTTTTCATAATATACTGAGCTGTGGGAAACATTATTTTAACTAGAAACATATATATTTGTTTGGGAGGTCTCCTTGGCAACCAAATAACATTGCATATCTAAGGAAATAGGAAGGAAAATGTAAATTTATTGCATTACTGCACATGGCATCGACCACTTACATGTTAGGAGGATGGGGAGCCAACGAGACGGAAAAATTCCAACGATCTCACAAAATACCCTAAATTCTTTACGCATGTATGTAATATCTCCTCTCCGAAATAATTATGCTGGGGCAATTAGGGCATGTGTCTAATACCCCTCCCCCACCCGTGGCATCTAAAGCATCTAAGAGTTTTAAGGCAAAAGATATCAAATGCTAAAAACCTGGCAGCCAATCAGGAAATGGATATTAGATGCATGATGGGATATTATTTTAAATAGGAACCTGTCCCTTTAAAAGATTTTATCATAAATGAATTAAATTGTTAAATTTACCTATAACTTGTGTTTTCGCAACAGGGGCACGGGGGTGCTATTTACAGAGTACGGTGTATGCCAAAAAAAAAAAATACAGAAGAGTGAAAATTTTATTTTTATTACTTAAACAAGTTCTTAATAGAATATTACTTTTATGCTGCTGATAAAGTTGCTTTTAAGCAAAGGGTTAATGCAGAGACTTGCCCATGGATTTGGGGCAGATGGGTGGATATCAGGGGTTGGGAGACACGGAGATGAAGTTCACCGTCTCTTCGTGCTCGTCGGGATGCAGAGCTTTGTGTCCTTGTAAGGATAAGGTGTGTGTCACCTCGCTGGCATCGCCACAACGGGGCGCGGGGACAAAGAGACAAACACAGCAACGATACACAACTGTGCGTGCCAACCTGAAACAGGATCTGCCAGGGCACACGCAACAAAGCCCGCCGCGCCCTGCATGCATGATACGCATCCCGTGTAATAACCGGGACCTGCGGATCACGGAGTGCACGTCGGGGTCACTACATGCATGACGCACATCCCGTGTAATTACCGGGACCAGCAGATCATGGGGTGCACGTCGGGGTGACTACATGCATGATACGCATCCCGTGTAATAACCGGGCGCTGCGGATCATGGGGTGCACGTCGGGGTCACTACATGTGTGACATCCATAGACTTTCATTGGTCGGTGGGCCAGGTTGGGTGATTAAGACTGATCCAGTCTATCGTATTCTACAGGCAGGGTACTATTCGGGGGGGTTTTGTAGATCGGGGCTCAAATAACTCAGAACTCACAGAAATGGCTAATATGCAGCTGCCTGAAAAATATTTTTGAAACTTACGATTGTCGTAACAAAAGCTGTAAGCAGGCGCAGTTACTGATAAACCGGGACGTCGGCTGCAGAGACAGATAACGGAGGGCAGGCGGCCATCGCATCGGCGCAGGATGCGCAGCAGGGAAGGGACTGCGTATATGGGTATATAGACACTAATTTATAGTATATATAACGCGAAATTAGACCGCAGAAAGTAATTTCACTAAAGGAACAGCCAACGCGAAGCCATTCATTACACTAATCAAATGTATAGATTCGATGTCTTCCATGTATAGATCAAAACGCTCTGGTGCAAGGCGTACATTTTTATTTATGACGAATGGCAAGTTAGTGTTTTTTTCTTGTAGACTTTGTGTGGTCAGCTGGCACGGGAGAGAATATCAGGAAAAGAAATTAATTCTGTGGGGTAAATTTTTTTTTTTTTTTTTTTTTTATTGGTTCTTTAATGTATGGGTTAAGTTGTAAGAGGCGACGTCCCCTTTAAGGCTCTATTTAATTCCCAGCTTCGCACTCGCAATGCCCTCTCACCCAGTTGCATTTATATCCTGGTTTTAAGCTGGGGGTATAAATATTTCTGCTTGCATCATAGAGCCACAAATTTAGGTCAAAGAGCAACCTACTGTAAATGCCACGTTACCGCATCCACGTGCCAGAGGGGGCTTCCTTCAACTGGTCAGTATAATAATACATATATATATATACACACACAATGGTCGGAATGTCCTTCTGCCCACTTTGCCACCCAGGAATCAGAATATGTATATGCCTTCTCTGTCTTTAAGGTTGTGCGCTCCACCATTTTGCACCATTTTTGTTTTCTATTAGGTACATGGTCCTCAAGGTCCAAATCCAGAACCGTCATGATTTTCTAGCTAGCACGCGATTAAACAATGAAAAACACGCACTGGTGAGCAGGTGCTGAACATTATCCTGAAAGCCTTCTTGGTTTCCAACCCGTGGGGAGCGTCAGCCGAACCTCTGTTTGTTTTCCCCAAGAAGCCACACTTGTTGATCACTGGAGAGGAGAAGGCCTTTAAATACCACAGGCGAGGCTCGTGGGCCACCAAGGAAAAGGCAGGTCAGGCTCCAGTCTGCAGCAAATTACTGGATCAACATAACGGGAAGAGACGCTGCCAACGTGTAAACAGCGCGAGACGCTCAGGGAACTCTCCCCAAGCAGACCAGATAGAGTTTCGCGGCCCGACCGGATTCCGAAATAGTCCTCTCGGCAAACTAACGGGTTCTTCTGAACTGAGAAAGGGGGCAGGAGTAACTTGGAACCCACAGAACTTTTAGGGAAATTAATTTTGCCAATGAGAAGGGAAATACAAATCTGTGACCATAAAGTTTACTTGGTGGGACTTTTAGTTCGATTTTCCCACGGGAAACAAAATGTTAATAAAGGTCTTTATGAATAATAAGAAACTTTTCTGGTATTATACCCTATTCTCACAAGGAGGCCACGTTCTCGGGGCCACATCTGAGATACTTGTGCAAGTCACACCGGCCATATTAATAAATCCTTCCAAAAAGGGGACTCGATGGGTCACAGGACCAAACCCCAGAGTTTGGGGCAGATAACGACAAGAACGAGCTGAGGGCCAAGAGAGTCTTTCTGGTTTCTGTATTGTTGGCCACGACTCGGGGGCGGTGGGAGGATTGGCCAATTTGCAAAGGAAAGCCAGAAGTGCGGCTGTGTTTCGAGGCATCTGCCCCCGTCACTCAGCCCGGGCCTGGCCACCTAAGGACCAAGAGCAAGTAGGGTAATAAGCTGCAGCCAGCAATTAAAGGGACCCTACAGCCGATATAACGCGGTGGAATTATTTCTCCGGCTGACTCAGCTACAGCCTCGCGATGGAGTCGTAACAATAAAGAAGAATGTAAGAACCTTTTCAGATTCCGACTGTAAAAGCCGACAGCATTTATCACCCCTATAAACATCATCCCGTAACCAGCGAGAAGAGTAACAAACATTAGAAGAGGATACTAAAGCAGCCAGTTCTAGAACAGTTTATGAGTTAAAGGTTTGGGGGGGGGGGGGGTTCTAACACTAAAACTATGTTTTCCGCACCAGCAAAGTTTTTCCCTTTAAAAAAAAATAAATAATAATAACAATAATTACTTCAATCCGAGGAGGCAGCAGAAGGTTTCATACATTATTATTATTATTATTATTATTAAACACTAATATGGCCAACTATAGGCTTCTTGCTATAAAGCAGACGGTTAAATATATTTCAGTTAAAAAAAAAATAAAAAAATTCAAACAGAAAATCTGGTATAATAAAACCTCTTCGATGCTTCTGCTTCCGGCGTGACGGACCCCGAGATGTCTGGTTTTCCCCAGGTGGGCTTATTCCCGATTCTGAATGAAGTGGAACATTCCCACCCCACAATGCTGTTTTAAACAATAGAAATGACAGGTTTAATCAGCACTTTAAGGGTTACCCAGCAGTCACGGCGCGTGTTGGTGCAATAATCCCCGGCTTTCAATGGCCGCACAGCTGAGAAGCGAAAGGGGGGGGGGGGCTCGGTGGCGGCTAATCTTGTGCCGTAAACACACAGATCTACAGAGCCAAGAACGCTGGATTGGCGCTGGGTGCGGGCCGATGATCTCTGGCCTACAGGGTCTCCCACGCAAAAGATTCCATGATGCACCGCAGGGCACCCTGAACGTCACAAAGGCGATGCGTGGACGGCGAGAGGAGCCGTGACCGCAAAAAACAAAAACAAAAAAAAAACACCTGTGTGCCGAAGCGATAGCCCACGACTCGTTTAGTGATGCAGATCCAGAAATAAAAGTGCAAGGTGTGAATTCCTGAACGTTACAGGCTTATGAGGTCATAGCGACACGGACCGCAGGTGTCACGTTAAAGGAGAAGTTACAAGAAAATAGACATTTTCACACTATTCTTACTTTATCAACAGTATGCGCTACATGCCCATATACAATATGTCATGGAGTAGCCAATGGGAGCCGGATCTTATGCCAATGTATAGGGGGTACACAGTTTGATCACAGAAGTTAGCCCACCATAGAGTAGCAATACAAATGCCAGCTAGCCAGTCGAATAAAGAAACTCTATGGTAGAGCCCATTGGAACCAGTTCCACCTGAGCATGCACGGGCACAGTACAATAACCCAAGAGAACCAGCGGAGCATTTTGATTGGTGGAGATGGGGGACCGTGGCAGACAGCAAAGGGTTAATAAAAAATTTCCATTAGCACAGGAAACGAGAGATGTATAGAGCTCAGCGAGCGATCGGTTAAAAATGTACCCTGCGGGAAAACGGAAGGGCGATGCAGTTTAAAGGGACAGTCCCGCGCCTGATTTGTCCCGACAAAGAAGCAATCGATCTCGTTTAACCCAATGGGCGCGCTTTCTGGGTTCTCACTAGACACTATCGAACTCTCGAGCGAGACAGCAGGATGCACCCCTCCATGGACTGTAACGGGGGAAACGTTAGTCTAGAGGGGGGCGATCGGCTATCCCGCGCATTACAGAGCATATGACGGCCGGAGTGTCCCTTTAAGTGCCTTCTCTGCACCCACTGGGGTAGGAGTGGAAAAAAAAAAAAAAAAAAGAGAAAAACATGACGTTTCACACACAAGAAGAGAGATGACGGCTGTAATTAGCATGCCGAGACATCTCTTTATCCAGCCTCCGGAGAGAGACTGCCTATTTAAGTCATTACTGCAGAATTATCCTTAAACTTCATGTCTCTGCCTGATTCTAAACATAGGGTGGGGAGCACACGAGACATTATCCGTCTACCAAATACCCACGAGAGTATTTTCCAGCCGAGACATTTATCCTCCTTAAACCGGATCCGTCACTTTCCCAAATCCTACGCTTTGACGCTCTATATGCTAAACAAACCTAAATAACGCGCTTACAGATTAAAAAGAGCAACACGTAGCGAGGCACCGCACATAGGCCACGCCACGGAAACACCACCAGCACCCAACACACAGATTCCAGAACAAAAGTCCTTTATCCAAAATCAATCTTTTCAGGCCAATCAGTATGTATAGAGTTAAAGGGACGCTCCGGCCATCAAATGTACTAAATATGGCAGCTGAGAGCTCCCTATGTAAATGCCCCCGCGTAATCCATCTGCCCCTTTTACCTCCCCCGCAGGAGATGCTTGGACAGAACAAGTCTCCTCGCCCCGGGATATAGTTACGACCAGTCAGTGCCAGCGATGGCTCGGCGAAGGTCGTCCAATGGGGGCTCTAATAAGACCCCTGTGCAGAAAGCACCCCCATTGATTCCAATGGGAGCACTTTCCTGCCACTGATTGGCTGCTTGATCAAGCAGCCAATCAACGGCAGAAAACTTCAAATTATGGAAGGGCTGGGGAGCTGCAGCTTCTCACCAAGGTATTACTATTGGGTTTTTACAATGAAGCCCCCCACCCCCACCCCTTTAAGCAGCTTAAAATTTAGTGCTACAGAGACGTTTTGTGCAAATAAATTGTAATGAAAGTTTTATTGGAGGCTGTAAACGTCTTTATAAAAATAACTAAAAATATCCCCTTATAAACATTAACCTAAAAACAAGTCGTTTGCGCAGACCTTATCCGACGCGGACATCAGCTGCTTGTCTGCACTGCGATCAGGGAACACAATATGTGGTTTGTATCCATACCATGGGCTGGGTGAACAATATGGAAGGGTGATAAATGCCATGCAGAAAATAGATCTACTTGATCCTTAAAGGGGGATTTCTCGCCAAATTTGTTGAAAAAAAAAAAGTTGTAGTTTTTGCCCCATAACATAATGTTTTCAGGCAGCATATCAGCCATTTGTATGAGTTCTTGCTCTTATCATACTGCCTGTGGAAAACAATAGAATGGCTCGGTCTTAATCACCCAGTCGGACCCTCTGACTAATGAAAGTCTATGGAGGAAAGGACTTCATTAGCATTGCCATAAAGCATCAGCTCAGTGTTTGAGCCTGTATACAGCGCGAAGGGGGGGGTATTCCTGTACAATATTTTCAAGGTCCTCTCCCTGGACTATGTGCTGTCAGGCTCTCCTCTAAAGTTATCAGGAATGCATGAATCTGAATTAATATCGGAACAATCTCATGCAAAATGACCTCACATATCTCTCCCAAACCGCTCACGGGCTCAGCATTACTTCAAATAAAAGGAATAAAAAACAGTCCATGTTTTGAAGAGCTGCCCTCCAGCTTAGAGATTACGGAAGGGGGGGGGGGGGGCTGGAGGACACGTCGCTGCCAGAACACGGATCCAATGTGTATTCTTAGATTAAGAAAATAAATTACACTTTCTGTGCTTTCTGATCTCAAAACGCTTTCATGTGCAAAGTGTAACCTGAACGACCCGTGGAAACGTACATCTCCCACCAGCTGCGACCCGTACGTTTTTGGATATTTTAGTTCATCAGGAAAGATACCGTTTCTGTCGAAGCAAATCGCGCCCGTGAAAATAACTCGTACCTTTAACATTTAAAGGGACACTGTCATATTTATACCCTGGGGCAACTGACCGCAGCATTTTCACTTTCGGTAAACCTGAGACAAAAATTGGATAATATAAGATATACCGGTAAATGATGTCTGCTCACAAAAGAATGTTTTCCGCTGCAGCTTCTTCTGAAGTTTACACCCCCCCAAGGTTAGATGAACGCATATTAAAGAGCTTACAAAGTACTTTCACGGGCCTTCTTTGCTCACGAGGCTGCCCGAGACGACTGGAGTATCCCTTTAAAACGCTAAGAAAACGTCTAAAAAGCGACATGAAGGTCATGAGATTATAAAGTAACCAATTAGAATAAAAGTTTTTGCAGAAAATGTCTTAAGGTCACGGCTGCAGGACACTGAATATCAGGCGACACCACGAATACTTTATACTTCCACGGGGCAAGATAACGTAAGAAAAGGGCAAACAAAGAGCCGTGGCTCGCAAGTCACCTTCTTCTAAGTAAATCACCTGCCCGCCGGGAACACAAGTCACGTTTCCGTTTTCGATGTACCGCATCCTGTCGCAATAGGCTGGGAGGTCACATCTATTTACAGCACTACAACTCCCACAATCCCCTTTTAATAAGGTACATGCAACCTCCAGTGGCTTTAAATGACACAAAGAGCTAATCAGAGACCAATGACCCCCATATCGAATATAAGAGGGGGAAATTCTGTCGTCCGTCAGTGTGCCCTTTGCTGTGCTGTCCTTTTAAAAACGGAGGCGGCGAGATGAGCCTAAACCCATCAGTGCTGATTACGCTTTATGTTCACGCGGGGATATCTATAGTCAATGAGCACGAATATCAGCAACCCGCACATAATCCGCCGCCGTGTCATGTGACGCGTGGCACATCATCTGCTGGAGCTCCAGTTGTTCTTGATAAAGGTTTGGCACCGCCCGGCCCGCAGAGCGTTTCAGCGCTGATAACGCTCCCCGGCTTCGCGCTCTCGCTGAGCTGTCACACTGGGAATCTCGCGGATACTTAATGTAAGACACATGCGTTCCCGGATCAGCAGTCAGGAGGAGCTCCAAGCAACTCGGTATTCAAAGCTTTGGCTCTGTCAGCGAACGCCCGCTGTCCAAAAAGCTTCCAGCCAAATGCGTGTTCAGGATCATAGGAGTTGCAGTTTCTCAATAGCTGGATGGTAGCTCTCCAGCATTCCCATGATCATCAGCCACAGTCACGTTTAAGAGGTTTTTAAAAGGTAATAACCCCCCAGCGCTGTATACAGTAATATAACCCCCCCCAGCGCCGTATACAGTAATATAACCCCCAGCGCCGTATACAGTAATATAACCCCCCAGCGCTGTATACAGTAATATAACCCCCCCAGCGCCGTATACAGTAATATAACCCCCAGCGCCGTATACAGTAATATAACCCCCAGCGCTGTATACAGTAATATAACCCCCAGCGCCGTATACAGTAATATAACCCCCAGCGCCGTATACAATAATATAACCCCCCAGCGCTGTATACAGTAATATAACCCCCAGCGCTGTATACAGTTATATAACCCCAGCGCTGTATACAGTAATATAACCCCCAGTGCTGTATACAGTAATATAACCCCCAGCGCTGTATACAGTAATATAACCCCCCAGCGCTGTATACAGTAATATAACCCCCCAGCGCTGTATACAGTAATATAACCCCCAGCGCTGTATACAGTAATATAACCCCCAGCGCCGTATACAGTAATATAACCCCCAGCGCCGTATACAGTAATATAACCCCCCAGCGCTGTATACAGTAATATAACCCCCCAGCGCTGTATACAGTAATATAACCCCCCAGCACTGTATACAGTAATATAACCCCCAGCACTGTATACAGTAATATAACCCCCCAGCGCCGTATACAGTAATATAACCCCCAGCGCTGTATACAGTAATATAACCCCCAGCGCTGTATACAGTAATATAACCCCCCAGCGCTGTATACAGTAATATAACCCCCCAGCGCTGTATACAGTAATATAACCCCCAGCGCTGTATACAGTAATATAACCCCCAGCGCTGTATACAGTAATATAACCCCCCAGCACTGTATACAGTAATATAACCCCCCAGCACTGTATACAGTAATATAACCCCCCAGCACTGTATACAGTAATATAACCCCCAGCGCTGTATACAGTAATATAACCCCCCAGCGCTGTATACAGTAATATAACCCCCAGCGCTGTATACAGTAATATAACCCCCAGCGCTGTATACAGTAATATAACCCCCAGCGCTGTATACAGTAATATAACCCCCCAGCGCTGTATACAGTAATATAACCCCCAACGCTGTATACAGTAATATAACCCCCCAGCACTGTATACAGTAATATAACCCCCCAGCACTGTATACAGTAATATAACCCCCCAGCACTGTATACAGTAATATAACCCCCAGCGCCGTATACAGTAATCTAACCCCCAGCGCTGTATACAGTAATATAACCCCCAGCGCCGTATACAGTAATATAACCCCCAGCGCCGTATACAGTAATATAACCCCCCAGCGCCGTATACAGTAATATAACCCCCCAGCGCTGTATACAGTAATATAACCCCCAGCACTGTATACAGTAATATAACCCCCAGCGCCGTATACAGTAATATAACCCCCAGCGCCGTATACAGTAATATAACCCCCAGCGCTGTATACAGTAATATAACCCCCCAGCGCTGTATACAGTAATATAACCCCCAGCGCTGTATACAGTAATATAACCCCCAGCGCTGTATACAGTAATATAACCCCCCAGCGCTGTATACAATAATATAACCCCCCAGCGCTGTATACAGTAATATAACCCCCAGCGCTGTATACAGTAATATAACCCCCAGCGCTGTATACAGTAATATAACCCCCAGCGCTGTATACAGTAATATAACCCCCAGTGCTGTATACAGTAATATAACCCCCAGCGCTGTATACAGTAATATAACCCCCCAGCGCTGTATACAGTAATATAACCCCCAGCGCTGTATACAGTAATATAACCCCCAGCGCTGTATACAGTAATATAACCCCCAGCGCTGTATACAGTAATATAACCCCCAGTGCTGTATACAGTAATATAACCCCCAGCGCTGTATACAGTAATGTCAGTCAGTGACCAAAAACCTGGTTTTATCTTATTTTCTCCCAATAAACCCCCTTTATCTGCAGACCTGGAGCCGCCATTGCTGTCAGTCATGTGATATTTTGGGTGACTTTACACAGTAATAAATGGGATGTTGGCTGGATAGATAAGGATTGCAAATGAAGGCACAGAAAGAAGTTTTATTAACCATTTGGGTGCCAGAAAGGGGTGTTTGGCCCACCCGGCAAACCAATAAAGGAGACTCATTACAGTAACAGAGTATAAACTCTGATGGCACTCAGCGTCTGCCTTCGGGTTAACCGTCATTATTTGCAGTTCTTGGATCTTTCCAGTGTATGCAAAGCTGGCTGAAAGTGCTGAGAGTTTCAGTGCGGCCCTATCCGGACCAAACGCAGTCCTATTCTATACGGAAGAGTCTCCCTCCGGCTTCCATTCACCAAGAAAACCACACAAAACTATTAGCGAAAACAGCAGAAACCACAAATGGCACAAGTGAAAGCGCCAGGCACACTACTCCATACCCATTACAACAGCGGCTTATGAGCGAAAACATGCGATAACGTCTGGAACAATAAAAAAATATCATTTCTGACGTAACTGGGGAGGAAAAACAAACTCAGCAAAGACAAAACATGCCTGATACAATACATTTTCTTCTCAAAATCCGTAATGACGGATGAATGGGGCAGCGTGCGTGCCGTGTACCCAGCGATAAGACTTAAAGGGGGTCAGTCCCATTACAGGTTATCCCCCCCCAAATCCTAATACCTACGTACCGTCCATTAATCACGACTGAGTCCAGGAAACATCTAACAACTTCCTACCCGCGCTGAGAAGAAGGTCTCTTGTGTAAAATTTAGTAATGGGAAACGCAGGAGACTTACAACGCACCACCGGCGAGCGAGACGCCGGGGCCGAAATACAAGAATCTGAATAATTTAATATAAAATACCACGACGACGACACGGCAACAGCGCCAAAGACCACATTATAGGTTTCAGTTCCTGTTTAGCGTCATGTAATCGGGTCACGTCTCCCCGTAAAAACAATTAAAAAAGATGTGTATTTTTAAAATGGGAAAAACTACCGACGTAACCATTCACCGAAATCTATATTTTTTATCTGTATACAAACCCATAGAGCATCCCAAATTTTAATTGTTTCCCTATTTAAACAATGGAATTGTTACCTAAGCGCCCCTGGGTGACTTCCCCAAGCGCCCCCCCCCCACGCCTTTTTACATCTGTGGAGGCACCTTGTGTAATCACGGGGTTAAAAATAGCTTGAGTGACAGGAGGAATGTGTAACTACAGGCAGGGTGCCACCTGAGTCAGAGGGCAGGCGAGACCCAAGCAAGGAGATGAATCATTTAGAAGTCGGGTCTGACGCGGCTGCACACATTACCCCTTAACGGGCACGGCTGTCAGAAAGTCGAAAGCCAAGATGATTACCTTTTTGGGGGGGTAATTAACCAAAAATGGTTCTCAGGTGGCACGAGGGGCAGATCCGTGGCACCATTGACAATATAACCCCTTCTATCACAAAGAAGCCATATAAGGAAGCCACTGGCAGCTGAAGGGTTAATAATGCAGAAATTTAGAATCAACATTCTATCTTCTATCTCACCAATCTCAAGGGCCTACTATTGCCCCATCTGTCAAGGGGGGCATTAGCGGTAGGGCAGGAGGTGGAAATCCTACAGAAACCCTGTACACTGTTCTAAAGAGCTTGCAATCTATGACACGAGGGTCTGTTGTAGATTTTGCCCAGGGCCACATTTGCCATAACAAGACCCAGGACCCTATGTAATGAAACCCAGTTAGATTGTAAGCTCTTTTGGCGCAGCAACATGTTAGGTAATGGTAAACGGGCAACGACAGGCCGGGAACAAGGGGCTGGCTATATTAAGAGCCGGGCACACCGACAACTACATAAACAGCAAAGGATACAGCAGCTGACATCCGGCAGACTGATATCTGAGTCACAAGGGACTTCAGACATAACACTTTAACAGACCTGCAGCATCTGAGCTGGCGGGGTAAATACCGCAGGGGGGGGGGGCATTTACAGTCCGCAACGGGCACAAAACATTTCTGCCTAGATTTTTAACCATGTCAGTGCCAGGGCTGTGGGTAACTTACTAGTCCTTAAGGGTTAATCAGAGGTGTTTACCTTGATAAAGAAACAACTTGTTACCAACAACTAAATCTTTATTTAAAATAAAAAATAAAGAAAAAAACATAATTGTCCAGTAGTAGTAGTTTACAGGGTATCCACCCAGAGAGGGTCAACCAGGACATCTCCATGTCAGATGCTAGATTACAACACGCATTTCTAAATATAGGCCAAAGATAAGCACAGGGAGTGATCCATGATGCATCACTAAGCTCAAGAGCTGACAATCTAAAGCGACTGTAAGGCTCAAGAATGTACCAATTATGCCAACAGAAGACAAGAAAAGCAGGCCAAGGTCACAGGGAGCCCCACATGACAGCTCAGAAGAAATGGGGGCAGATCAGCATTCGAAACACCACATTCCTTTACATAGCCCTAGAGGGGGCTAAACTGCCCCTGATCTGCCCCGGGAAAGGGAGGAGTTAATATCTGTCATTAACCCCTCTACTGCTGGAATGGCTGATAATACCTGTCACTATTGCTGCTGCTACCAATGTCTGCTTATTATTAATGAAAAGGTGCCATGGGGCAGTTTCCCCCAAAAAACTGCAGGGAAGCAGACCTACCAGTTACACGGTAGACCCTCCAGCAGGCTGTTTCCCTACATGCTTCCAGCGCCGCCGAACGCGAAACAGAAATCCGGCCGCTTATTCGGTTACTTCACGACACGACGTCCTCCGCGTCTTGTAGCATTCCAAGAAATACGTTTCTCCGTCCGCCTCAACGTACTCGGTACGTCCGCGAGACAATCACCGCAGCAACACTGTATACAGCACGAGAGCCGCAGCGCTCTGAGGTGAAAACACCGCCCACCACTCAGCGGAGCGAACCACTAAAGTGTAGGGGGAGACGTCGGCGCTTCTACACGAAACTACCCTAGACACAGACTGCTTCTCGTCCCACGCGGGTTTTTGTCATTGATTAGTTGGATTCTCAGCTTTTGGACCTACCGGGAACATAAGGCGCCGGCTTAAAATATACCAAGGTCAGTATCCCCATGAGGAGACTCATGGTACATTCCGCACTTTGATGCGATTGGCTAAACCAAGATGTGTAAGAATAATAAGTAAAATGGGGCGGGTAGCTTAAAGGTGGATAAACTAACCAATGAGAACCGGGGAATTAAAATGGACCTCCGCCCACATGTGTGCGCAAAAAGCTTAAAGGCGCAGCACTCTACTTTAGTAATAGCGAGTAAGGGTGAGGGAGGCTATTGGCTATTGGCTATTGCCTATTGCCTATTGCCTATTGGCTGTTGGCTGTTGACTATTAGCTATTGGCTGTTGGCTATTGGCTATTGGCTGTTGGCTGTTGGCTATTGGCTATTGGCTGTTGGCTATTGGCTATTGGCTAAGATGAGCACCTGTGAGGGAAGAAAAGCTTGGGCCTTCGGAGCCTGGGGTGTGTCCGGTCCCACCTGGGCGCTTCCTGCTTATGGGGTTTTGGGTGGCACACAGTGGTTGGACTGGTGCAAATAGCCTTCTTCTGCACTTTTTGTGTGTTACCCTTGCCATTTTATGCATGTGTGACACCACTGTGTTAACCACTGAAGCTGCCCCAGATGGACCCAGGCCCCTGACGACCCTAGTTTCTGGAGGCTGAGGTACTTTGACGTTTTGACTCCAAGGTCCCCTTGAAGGCTTAAGTGGTTCTTCTTTTTCAATGGGCACCAAGGAAATCCATCCCTCCCTTTTTTACCAAGAAGTGAATGAAGCGGCTACTACGTATCCCTTTGGTGAGCGTAGCCCCAAAAGAAGAATGCTGGTGGCGAGGCGTTGCAATGTTAGATCGCCATATTGGGCAACCAGGCTTGCCGGTGCGCCACTGCTTCATGGGCTGGTTGCAAGAGATCCCCCTGGCCTACCTGGTTGACTAAGCCTCCCTAATATGCAGGACCTCTCTAAGAGAGGGCATATGATGTCCTATTCAGGCATTTGGACATGAGCCCCTAGGGGTGCTGACCTTGGCTAGTCCTAGGGCAGCATCCAAAGTAACTGTTGCTTGATACCAGGGCAGAACTGTAGGGTGGGCTCTACTACATGTCCATCAAGTCGACCTTTTGTAGTTAATATGCAAAGTAGAGGAGAATTGTCAAAAATGTCTGTTCTCCGTCATTCCTTAACACTTTCTGAGCTGGGCAGGTCACGCTCCCAAGGGCGTAACTGGGTATTGGCCGCCGTCGCCCTCTAGGAAAGGCTGGGAGGCTTGTGTGCGTCTGTCGGCCAAGGGCAATCACCAGCTCTTACACATAATGAGATTAGCCCGTGTGAGAGGCCATCTGACGCCTTCATCTAAACTCCAAATCCCAGCCAAGATCAGGGCAATCAGATTCCCTTTATCCAGACCAAAAGACTGCTCCAGCTGCCTGCGTCGCTCGCCCGCTAGACGCCCAACATCCGTTACTTGGCAGAACCACAGAACACAATTACCTAAAGTTCCATTTAGAATGTATTTTATCAAAAACAAACAAACTACATGATACTTTCTCAACGCCAGTCCTCTGTATCTGCTGCTGATTCACAAATCTACTTAAAACATACAACTCCGGAAGTCTCCCAACTGGGCTGAGTTTTGGGGACACCCTTAATTAGCGTTCTCCACTCTATTATTAAGTAGGTGCAGTTGCTTGTGATTGGGAAACCGGAGAACGTCAGCATTTCTCCACCCTGATATTTTTGTATCGGTCCATCCCATCCTAATTACCAATTAGAGCTGATCACTCTGCATTCATGTTATAGATCCAGCGGGAGATCAGGCATTGGATTAAATGCTCAATGTTTAGGGGAAGTAGAAAAACTGTTAATCAAAAAACATTTTTTTTTTTACTTATGTTTAACATAAAAAGCCTTTTTTTGTTTCTTTGGTTTTTTTTATAGCCTAATTCAGAAATTAAGAAAAGCACATGAGAAATAGAAAATATTACTTGAAAATAAATCCTCTGTAACATACCAATTTTCTTGCATCCAATAAAATAATAGTAGTTTAAACCTGTCATTTAAATCAGTATTTTTCCTGTGGTATATGAGCTTTTTGTGTTTTTATTATTTTTGTTGTTTGGTTTTCCTTTAGGTCATACTGTTTGTAAACCTACCTGAACAAGTTCCCCCGCCATACTAACGTACGTTTGAACACAAATGTGTCAAATTATATCTATATAATGACTAAATATGCCATGAGCAAAAAAACTTGCAAATCATACCATTATTCATTATCCATTAGTCATTTAGACTGAGAAGTATCAGTGTTGACAGCCACCCAAAAGGAAATGCCCGATCGCATGGTCAGGCATTCGCATAGTAGTGGTGTACCGGCGCTCACATCAAGGACGTTGACGGTCGCTGACAGAAAAGACGACACGAAAACTGCTGCAAAACTTTTTTTTTTTTTCCCCAAGTTCCATGGCAACAACCTGTGTTCCATGGTTTAAAGATTTATTTCTGAAACGGGTTTGGACATTCACCAGTACTGGAAATTATGTTTCTAATGCTGCATTTAGTTATCAATATGTGAAATACAATAGGGTAGGTGGAACAGCACCTTAATAGTACATGGAACCCCAAAAGTCATCGTTTTACGTATATTTGTAAAGTTTGTAATTGAATCAATTATCATTTTTACTTGCCATTTATTGATCCATAAAATACTGCTCTATGGGGGGGGGGTAATCAAAAAAGGCTGAATTTGGAAATCAGTTATCTTGGCAATGCCAATTTCGTTATTGCATGAAATAAATTAAGATTCTTACCTAAATGGAGCTCTCATCTGGTGCCCTCCCCAAGTAACCACAATAAAGTTCAATAATTAAGGCCCCACCAGGGTCCCTCACCCATTCCTGTACACCAGCAAGTCATTTGTATGCCCCAACCATATGTTTTGGTTTCCAGGAAGAAGAATTGCCCCAAGGAACCCTTGTCTCCTTTTTACACCCATCTGCAGAACCCCTATCCCCCCCCCCCATCCATCCTCCGTCTGTGGTCCAACTTAATGAGCTTGCAACTCGTCACTGTTTCCATGGTAACGGAGATGGAGCCGGCAGCTCATCTCCCTCCTCTGTATCCTCTGGGACCCCTTGTCTGTGTCTCCACCAGGAAAACCATCCTTAACCACTTGGGTGCCAGAGAATTGACTAACGTATCACTTTGTTATTGTAATGAAGCTCGGGTTGGCGCTCAAAGGGTTTCCTGGTGAATCATGATTCGGCGGCCCTGCTGTCTGGGGTCTAGACGTTCTCTGTAGTTTTCTACATACATCGCACTTTGCTTGTTTGTCAGCGATGGAAAGAGCTCAGTAAGAATACTGAATACTTTGTGTTTTACGCAGATATGAGGTCAGCCCCACAAAATCAGGTCGTATGAGACAGGGAGGTAATCAAATACCTAAACAAAGCCGTGTATTTACCCTACAGCCAGTGGAGTCACTAAGTAGGTTCCTGTCTAAGGCCTCTCTATTATCTAACCCTGTGTTCTCTTGCCTACCTACCGGGCAGTAGGTATGTGTGTCTGCCTGTTTGTGAGTGTTTCTGTCTGCGTATAAGCTTCTGTCACTGTCTATCAGTGTGTGTGTGTGTGTACGAATGTTGGTGTCGTGCGTGTGTGTGGATGAATGTTGGTGTTGTGCGTGTATGTGTATGACTGTCGGTGTCGTGCGTGTATGTGTATAACTGTTGGTGTCGTGCATGTATGTGCATGAATGTCGGTGTTGTGCGTGTGTGTACGAATGTCGGTGTCGTGCGTGTGTGTGCGAATGTCGGTGTCGTGCATGTGTGTGTGGACGAATGTCGGTGTCGTGCATGTATGTGTAAGAGTCCATGTATACATTTGAACTATTATCAGCGTCTGTGTGTATGAATGACTGTTATTATCGATATGCATATGAATGACAACAGCATCTGTATATAAGCGTCTGTTCCTGTTCATGGGCGTCAGTCTCTTGTGCGCCCCCTTTTTCTGGACAGGTGTTTAAACTGGGGTTGGGTTATATCATCAAACAGCTTTACGTGCTGACCTGGGGTAGGGTAACTTAATGCAAGTTGTACTTGCGCAGCTGACAGCTCTGCCTGGGGCTTCTTGTAACATGTGGCTTTTTTTATATGACTGCCTACAACAGTGTCGTTTCCCCTCACTCAACCACAAACACCCATCTCCCGCTGATTATGTCATGAAGCCGCATACTTTGTATTAAAGGGCCCCAAAAAAACCTAAGAATTATCTTAAAGCGATCCCGTTACTTTTCTTTTTTTTCTTTTCAAATATTTTTACTTAGGGTGCAGTGAGTGCCCCAGACCTCAGTAATACAGACGGGCGAGATGTAAGCCCAGCTCAGTCTCTCTCTCTCAATAAGCTGATGCCAAATGAGCCGTCAGGGTCTTCACGGCTTCCCACATGGTTTATTGGTGTCACGGCTGATGATCCAGATTATAAAAGGCAGTTACATTAGTCGCTGGCGATTTAATGGCCTGCGCTCATCGATGATGTACACTTGGGTATCTACATTACACACATGGCTGATCCTGGAGCAGACAGACCATCTAATGGTAGAGGAACACAATTTCACCCGACCAGTCCATTCATTCGTTGCGTAGGTTCATATATCGACCGGTCTGTGGCTTGACCATGCCTTGGTGGCCATTGCGGACCATCACGTCTGGTATGTCGCCTCTCACCAAGCCAACCGCAGAGCGGAAACGCTGGATACGTGGACAACGGTTTCTGGAAAAGACCTGCAAAGGCTTTGAAGACACCTGCTCTCTTTAATTGTACTACTTTGTTAAGCAAATAACCCGTAGCAGATTTGCCTTTTTTATTCTTTTCTCCAAAGGTTTTATTTTTACGAAGCTTTCACAGAGCCTGCTGAAGAATTATGAATGAAGTGAAATAGTGCATGATTGGATTTCTGGGAAGAGTTTTTGGTGTGATATTTCTGGATTAAGTGGTGGAACAGAATTTTCAAAGCATTCTATCTTCCATAGATTCCTCCTGAAACCCTCCTGGTACTTGGCTTTTTTCCCATTTTCGACTTTTGCTTTGATGGCCTTGCGACCAACCTTTTCATGAGTTTCTGGATGTTCGGTCTCCCCCCTAGTTGCATATACATCAACCATAGCCTCAAAAATGTTGTGTCTTCGCTCAAACCCTTGAAAATCCTCGGACTAAACCACAGCGTGGGGCAGCTCTTGGTACCCAGATCCACACCTCAACTCCTATGTGACATCTGGTAGAGTTTAGGCCCGAGCTCATTATCCTGATTACATGTTGGAAACAATCCCAAAAAAGCCTCTGGTCACTTCTATAGTCAGCTGCTATAGTATAGTCGCTTTTAAGGTCCTTTTATTCTATTTTAATGTTTAATACAAAGAAAAATTTCTACATTCCGAGCCCGTATTCCATAGTTTCTTGGAAATACGTGGATTAAGGTAATAACTCCTGCTTTGTCAGACCATCCTAAAGTACATGCTTTTATCAGCACATGTTTCACATTAAAAGCCCGTGAAAGGTTCGCTATGGTATCAGCTGGCCAATCAGATGCAGCCCAGATGATGTCATTGTTTGTGTGCGCGGGCACTCAGCGGGGGCCACATGGAGATGAAATCCAGAGCAACGTATTACATAGTGAATCCGCGAGAGAGACGGTACATGGGGGGGGGGATCCTGAAACTAGGACATCTAATGCTGTAATTCTAGAAAAACTCTCAGAAACAGATGAAAGAAAATGCGCATATATATAATATATATATATATGCACAGTGTGTATATATGTGTATATATTATATATATATATATATATATATATATGTTGTATGTAACATTTGCAGAAACACCCAAACAAGGCTGAAGTAAATGAATGTTTGAATTTGTTACAAAGTTTTACTGATTTGTTACTTATTGGCCTTTTTCAGTTAGGTGGGTTTATTGTTTTTTTTGTTTTTGTTTTTTTAACTTTCTATCAATTAGATCCTGTCCCTGTATTCAAGAAGCTCAGATTGCTGTAAAAAGTATAATAATGACATGATACTCCATCTACTGTACAGCGCTAGGGAATATGATGGGGCTTTATAAAACAAAAAAAATATTAATAATCTACTGTATATTGGGCAAGGGAAAGTAGCTGATTACCAGCAATCATAAATACAGATGACTGTCAGCAAAAATACTGGATATGGGTCATTTTACTGATTTTTGGGTAACTTTTCTTGGTGTTTTGTTTTTTTTTTGGTATGATATCCTTCCTTTTTAGAGCATTGCTGAAATACATATTTAGGATATTTTCAGAACGAGCTGGAGAGCTTCTTGTTGGCCAGGCCTGAATAAGAACATATTTTTTTTTGCAGCGGCCGTGGCGCTTCATGGTTTACCCACGAGGCTATGGGCATGGCGGACAGTTATCAGGACTTTCGACCCGCTCCCCACCTCGTTCTCCCAAATTAGCCGTTAAAGAGAAAGATGAATAAATAGCACATCTTCTCTCTTAAAATAACTAGATTTTAACTTCTCTGAAGCCGATCGAGATTTGCCGGAAAGGCCAGTCTAACGATGGACCAAAACCCTGCAAGAGGAACATGGCGCGATTTCCTCCTATCGGTGCTCAGTTCCTAATTTTAATGTGTCTCCACTTATTGACCATGAAATGGAACTGAAGCACACGGATTAACCACTTCACCTCCAGGGGATGTTAGATGTCCCGCCAGATCCTGTCTGAAAGCAGATGGTTTATGAGGTCACGCGTGGCTCTATAATACTATGGGTTATTGAGTTGGATGGTTCAATAACCACTAATTGGTTACATCATGTTATTGATTCATGATAAGTAGGGTCCTTCCCGTAGAAACTGTTTTAGTCCGAGCCCCTCGATGAATCTTGATTTATCCCATTACCGCTTCCGACAATGTCTGCTTTTAATCAATGTCCTTAAGAATACTGAAATATAATCAAAAAAATTATTCTCATGCAGAATTATTTCTTCCGAGCAGTGCAAGCAAACATGTGATGAGTCAGCTGAGACGTTCTGTTATAACGATTGAAGGAAATGATCTTTCCATGCAAAGACTGGCAGGTTTATGGAATGGAGGAAAAAAAGAAAACTGTATCCGTGAAGGACAAATAAACTGAGCATTAACAACAGTTAAAGGTCCTGTTTAATGTCGTTTGAGAATTGTTGGTGCCGTATTATCCTCACACATTTCTCCTATGATGAAGTTCGAGCGGGGGAGAGTTTATTTAAAAATATCTCGTGACACCACTCCACATCTGGACCGGGACCAAAGAATCTACTTAACTCCTAAATGTTGCATTAAAGTATCCAGTATGGACCCCTTTAATGCCCTTCAGCCACTTGGGGTAATCATCTCTTCACGGTGTCCTGCATCTGGTTTGTTTTAGGAGCTGCTGTTTCGGATAAGCAGATTTTATGAATGTCTTCGTGTACAAGTGATGGCGTCAGCTTTTATGCACACAGATAACGCTCTCAGCTCCGGGGATACATTTACATTCTATGTGCATTTTATCCTTTTTTTTGGTGTGTAGCCACCAGTCGCCCCCCTCCGCGCTGCCCTCCTAACCGCCGATGACATCATATCCCGGCGCTCTGCCTTTAAAATGGTGCCGGGCGGAAATTAACTATGGAGTCGGATCTCAAACAAGGAATTCCTCCATCGGGACTCCCAACGAATTCCAAAACCCAGATCCATAATGCTTGCTGGGGACCGCACATGTGACCCCAGTAAGACGTTCTTCCTGCTGTTTCTATTGGTTGCTCTGGAGATAAGATCACTTTTCATACTTTGCACTAGAGTCCCCTTTTGTACAGAACCCTCAGTGTAGCTTCGGGAACTAACATTGGGTAGGATTCAGGCCACGTTCTGAGAGCCACAGCCCTAGACCGCAGCATTTTATGTTCAAAATCTCTTTTTATGCTCATAACCATTGGGTCAGATAGAGAGAGGGACTCTTCTCACTGGAACTTGGGCAGCTGCGGCTTCCTGGGCTTATCTGAACGAATGGCTTTAGCGTAACGCTGACTGTAGAATATGCAGGGAGTCGATAAATCCAAAAAACAGATTATAAACTACACTCTTAACCTTTTGTTCCTGTAAGTCAACATTTTTATGGGCTGCACTACTTGTTATGTCCTGTTTGCCCATTGTACAGCGCTACGGAATATGATGGTGCTATATAGATCAATGCGTAAGAAGAATGTATAGGCTGGGTATTGATCTCCACCTCTAAGTCTGTAGGTGTATAGTCACAGCACCATCTACTGGACAAGTAAGAAACTGCATAAAAACACATTGGATGATAATGTACAATAATATAATTTATCTAGTGAAAGCAGGAATATAAATATTTTTTAGAAAATACAAGTAATTGTTGGCAGGATTTTTTGGCATGTATAAGAAACAAAAATATTGCAGATTGCACATACCTTGCAACTGTCCGGTTTTGCACAGAACAGTCCTGATTTTACCACTCTATCCCAGGGTTGTGCCAAGAGCTTGGTGGGACTGCTAGATTCGGGACAATAATCCCACAGTCCTGTATACAGTAATAACCCCCCCCCCAGTGCTATATGCAATAATACCCCCATCGCTGTATACAGTCATAACCAACATCGCTGTATACAGTAATTTTTTGTTTTTTTTAAGATCTGTTTTTAGCTCATTTTGTCCCAATAAACCCCCTTTATCTGCAGACCTGGAGCCGCCGTTGCTGTCAGTCATGTGATATTTTGGGTGACTTTCCTGGCTCAAACACCACACTGAGCTGACGCTTTATGGCACTGCTTATGAAGTCCGTCCCTCCATAGACTTTCATTAGTCTGGCTGGGTGATTAAGACTGAGCCATTCTTTTTGCCACAAGGCTGTATGATAAGAAGTCAGGGCGTTTGTCTAGTAGATTGGACTCAAATAACAGAGCTCTTAAATACTTAAATATAACTAAACAAAATAAAAACACTTCCGGCTTTGATACACAATATACTTATTTCACGCATTTCACTTTATTGACAGTTTTCACATTTTTAAAAGCAAGATCTTATGTGTGGACATAAATATGGTATGGATGTCATATATGTACATGGAGCGGGATATATATGGTTTATGTGGTTTTTGTGCTACATTATCACAAAATTAAATATATTTTGCTTTTGAACACATTCATGTTAGAGAGGTATTCAAAGCCAGTAGGAGGTATGGTGTTTTGCAAAACTGGATACAGAGTGTTTTTATCTTTTAAAAATACAGCAATTTTAACCATTTATATCCAGAATTATTGTGCAAATAACCAGTGATTAGCGATTGGAAAGCATTGGCTGGCTGGTTTGCCAGAAGGCGCTGAATCCTTCTACCTCTGGACTGTTTAATATACAACATGATTTTTTATGGCTCCTGAATCTAAGACGAGACCGACGACTGATTAAGGTTTGAGTATTATGAAGAACTAAGCAAAATTTCCTCAAAAAAAGTAATGAGTTAATATCCAGTGTGCTGGTTTAGAATTTTCTGTAGTCTTGAAAATAAAAAATGAATATCACCACAAAACATGCTAAATAGTTTCAATATAATCAATATTTGTATAGTTGCTATATAAGTACAGCGCTACAGAATATGATGGCGCTATATAAAACAATAAATGCATAGATGTATACAGGGGCGATTGGTGGCTCATGGAGGTTACTGGGGACTCTCTGTTTCTAATTATTATTATTAAGCATGAAAGTGTGAGCCATAAACCCCCGGAAATCAGATTTACCGCCTTACGTTGCGTTGGAATGATCGCCGTATTGCTGCTGCAGATGGTTACCATTAAAAATAGAACCGTCTTAAAGTGCATTGTTTTTGTACAAGAAAAAAGCTGTATTTAGTAGATAAGGAACCTGTATATTCACGCCATTACTTGCTCCGGGTAACAGGTAATAACCCGGGGCTCTGTTCATTCAAATCGGGTCAGTAACTTGTTAAAAATGGGATTCTTGGGGGGGGAAATGGTAAACCTCGGAGAGTGGAAACTCTCAGGGTTTTACCTGGAGTCTCAGGGCTTTTTGTCCCGATCTTAGGGTGAAGGGGTAGATTCTCCGGGTCACACCGTCTGGATCTGACGCCTTCCTATTCTACCCTGCTGTGATCATATAGAATTTGCTATCAGTATGTTATGGTTGATATTCCCGCTTGAATTCAGGTGTTTTCATTAAGTGTATCTTTAAATACTGACAAGTCGAGGCTCCCTTGAGTCTCAGGGGCCACTCATTTAATAAGCGCCATTCATCGCACCCTCTAGCATGTTAAACAAATAAACCTTATTAGATCCCTCGTTATTAACCTTTTCAGATGTTCTTTTTCGATTTCCATGGCGACAGCCTATCAGTGCCTGCTTTGGTGTCACATGACAATTAAGTATTCCCTGAAAAATGATGAATGTCATTGCATTTAGTTATAAAAAGTGTAACATTCAAACACTGAGGCCATTCACTGCTCTTAAGTGTAACGTTGATTCATTGCACCCTGTGCTATAGAAAAGTATTGAAGTACTGACGACTGTGCCAATTAGGGGTCCAGGCAGTGGCTGTCCTTGCGCCCCCTTACCAGGGGCAGATCTTACTATTGGGTGATCGTACTCCCCGGACACAGCCTCCGCAGCATCTTCCCCCCCATGTCCTTCTGAGACAGACCCCCGGGTTTCACCTGGACTGCTGCACAATATCCCCTTTTGTTGGCTCAGATGTTTCGGATCCAAACCAAAGGCTGCAGGTGTGTCCCAACACGGTTCCTCTGTGGCCAGAACCAGGGAGCCATTGGCCCTCATCTCACACCAGTCTGCTCTCGTGGATTTGAGAGTACACCAAACGATCAGGTAATCAGAGAAATGGTTTGTATCACCTTCCTGCGCATGTCCAGGAGCAAGTGTTGATGTGAATTCTGCATGGTGGTCAATTGTGTTCCGGTTGAATGGACTTCCATGACCAATGAAGGTCACGAGCGCCCCAGAAATTATGTGAAGTTAAGTTTCACAGCAGAAACAAATTTACTTTCCGTCCGACTGTATATAGATGAGCAGGCAGGCAGTTACACCCCTGAAATAAAACGCAAAGATACGGAGGGTTTAGCGCTAACAAGACGCCTGCTGCAGTACCCCTGATGGCCAGCAGGTGTGCTACTACTGGCCCCCCTTTTGCTGGACTGGGGACTCGGTCAATAATAATTGGCTAATAATAATCTTTTTAATAATCTATTTATTAGTGTCAAGAATAGACTAGTAAAAGAGGATTGTGACAATGGGCCCGGAACATATGAATCAACATAAATCCGCCGTGATACATGGCCGCTTAATCTGTCCTTTGTTAAATCATTTGTGTGGCTTTGAGTTGATTGCCTCACCCGCTTGGTGATAAGTAAAGATAGGTCGCGTTGTGGTGGGGTTTTAAAAATGGTAGCCACGCTGGAAAGTCAGCAAGCCGTGCACGGAATCACTACGGCTGGTGATGCGGAGCAAAAGCCACCATTTGGGCAACTCTATTCTGTGTATAGTTATGTCGGTAACCTTACCAGTGGAAGATCGTGTTTCCGTATGCACATTTCACATCATCCCACGATACCTAAAACACACGCCATGAGGCTCAATTAATATCACCAAAGATTTTAGTTCTGAACAAGGTATATCTTTGTACTCGGGTGCTTCCCAAATTGGCTGACCCCCAAAAACTCCCCCCCTTCTCGGTTGCATGTGGATGCTGGGAAGGGGGAATTAGGCTCTCAATAGTATTTTTTAGTGAAATCAGAATGGGTCAGATTTAGGGGTAACAGGGGTATTTGTTTTAGGGGAGTAGAAAAAGTCCCTGTTGGTGTAATGGTCAGGTGTCCCAATACTTTTGTCCATATAGTGTCCGTCAACCCAACATCAAGAGTTGAGCCAAGTTGGAAAGGGCTGTTGGCAGTCGAGTCAAGTTAAGTAAATAAGCGAGTTGGTCTTTAACATCCAGCTTCAGAGCTGACTCGATTTACAGAGTCTTTCGTTTATCTTTGGCAGAAATTCTTAAGCTTCTTTTTAACCCAAACACTTCATGTTTAAATTCTATGCATATTGCCAAAATTCTATTACGTCTAATTGGTAACAGTCTCCTCACCGCTTCCTTTACCTTTAGGTTGTGTCCAATTCCCACAGCAGATTAAAGCGGACCACCTTAGCATGAGACACCCCCTCCAGTGATTTATTCTGAATATTGGCCATTAAAAACGACTTTATGATGAAGTTGTTATTCCCGTTAGCGAGGGGTGATGGAGAAACCCAGCCACTTTTATTCCCACACTGCGGCGACTTACCCGGCACACACTGGAGTCATTGAAACAATACCACTTCTGGTCCTTCGAGCTTTTGATGTAGGTGCAGAAGTGGCCAGAGTTGGGTGTCCCTGAATGGGCCACTACTGCAAAAATATTATAAATGTATTGGGACTGCAAGAGAGAAAACATGAATAGAGGTTAGTGCAGAAATCATCCTCATCCGGAGCTTGTGATACATAAAGGACTCCTGTCTCGTCTAGCACCATTTTCAGAAGACCAGGTTCCATTGAGGTAGATACCCGATCCAAGGCTAAGCCGGTCCGCCTGCAGAAGATGTACGTAGGCTTCTTCTTGTGCTCAGAAGAGATAATTGGACTCCTACCTGTGCATATTCCTGCTCTGGGAGATGCTCTGGTTCCAACACTTCACTCAGGTCTAGCGTAGGTGGAAAGGTTAATGTCCTATTTATCTTCTGTAGCTGGGAAGATTTTCTTTGTCTGATACGTTTCAGATCAACCGTGAGAGTCCGGGGTAGAGATCTCAACCGTTCATCCTGCAAAACAAGAGGTCCACCTTGTGACACGGGTCATGCTTTTCCAAAACTGCCTACGTTCTTTTTAGTTTGTGCCTAAAAAGCAGGCAGTAAGTAAAATGTGATCCAAAAAGAGCCCATTGGCCCTTCACTGCCATCACTATCTATGTATCTATAAGGTTACCCGAGACATAGGACGTTTCAGCCGGTTACCTTCACTGACTTGCTGTCCTCTCCACATTTCGGACAGATGCACCAAGTCTCGCCACCACTAGCTTTCTTGGTTTTGAAGAACCTCCGGAGACCTCGTTCCTAATCGGTAACAGCAAAAATAATTCTAAGTTAGGTTTTCTAAGACACTCCAGTCCTTACGGTAAGGATCTAAGATTCTTGTTGAATGGAACGATGGATTTTTAGCTTTAAAGGGCTTGAATTACTAAAGTCTAATTTAATGGTAGACGCAGGATCTCCAGGATGGACCTTAAAGGCCTGTGATCAATATGTAATTAACTTTTTAAACTTTTTTTAGGTAGCCTGTAATACGACTGTCCCATTACGGACTCGTAGTCCCATAAATCATCCTCGATCTTTGGTTGATAGAATTATAGAATGAGCGCAAGTAGTCGAAAATATAACCAGAATGTCCCTACTCACCAGCGTCATTGTCCTATGATACCTGGAGTGATACACTTGCAAGTGGATGGTTAACAGATTCGTGTCACTGGACCTCTGATTGGAACACTTGAGACATGTCATGGATTCTTCTAGCCTGATGGTGTACAGGTTTCTTAGCTTCTCTTCCTGTCCCATGAAAAATACAAGAATTTCACCAACAACCACAGCAGTATCAGGACAGAAATACAACAGAAACAGATCAGTATAACTTAAATTCAGTCTTTTCCAAAATACTGTGACCAGGGTTCCCACTTAACCAGGGCTGATACTCAGTGGGTAAGGAAAGTGACTATTGTGCTGTTCTAGAACACCACCAACGCTTTTATTCCAAATATGTTGAAGGTTGGGTGTTGAGAAGGGATCATTGATCTTAACCCTAACCATGACCAAGATTAACCACTCGTTTTAACCTTATGGCTCTGAAGTTATTCCTGCTAGAGGTTCTCATGGCTAGAAAATAAAAAGATTTAGTAAACCATTTTCTGCACGACCCAAGGATTTCCCATCTATTGGATATCCAAACTCTACCAGTGAATGAGAACGTCTGTACCTTGTCCTCTGACTCGCCAAGGATGGTCAGATGGTCCTTCAGCTACATTAATCTTTACCTTATCTGCCGCTCCTCTGTACCCTCCATAATCAAATTCAAACTTCTAACCTACAGAGCCCCCCTATATCTCTTCGCACCCCCCCATATCTCTACCCTCCTATGCAAATACACCCCTAACTGCCCTCTTTGTATCTCTCATGACCTTCTTCTCCCATTTTAAGAATTTGCCCCGTGCTGCACCCTCTTCTCTGAAATTCCCCATTCTTTCAGATTTTCTGTCTTGTTCTAAAGCTTTCTGAAAACCCACCTCTTTTGAAAAGCGTACAAATTTTCCTCATAACACTCTCAGCCTGACTCAACCAACTCATCCCCATCCAAGTCGTCCTCTCCTACTGTTTCACTTCCCCATCAACCGACTAGATTGTAAGCTCACAGGAGCAAGACCCTCTTCTCCATTTGTACCAGTTTGTTATTGTTTGTGATTGTACAGCACTACGGAATCTGCTGGCGCCAGATAAACAAATGTAATGTAATATGTAAAAGGGACACCCAAGGGACACCCAATTAAAAAGAAAGAGGAGCGCTTAAGTGGTCCAAAAGGCAATCACAGAACACTTTACCACCACTACTCTCGGGTACGGTGATACCCACCAGATATGGGTGAGGCATCTGTTCAAGTAATAGGTTCACGAGGGTAGAGAAGAGCTCGGCAACATCATATGGGCTAAATACTGCAAAACAGAAGTGAGACATGAGAACACATTAGGACTTGTAGAAGAACGCATGGAATAAGTAGAGGTAGCGATCCCACCATCCGCAGAGGATAGTCTTTTGGAGGCGCTACCTCTCGTGATGCTCAGTTAGTTGGACCACTGGCTGAAGGTGACCTAGGATTTAGGGTCCCTATTAGCAGAAGTGGCAGGCGTCTATCCCTGCTTCCCAAATGACTCCCTTTTTGGGGACATTAATGTAACCGGAAGGGTTTATTCAATAAGCTGGCTTCTTGACTTCTCTGTGGATTATGAAGGGCCAACCCTTCCAACAAGAAGAGCTTGAAGATTAGTAATGTCTCCTAATCGACCTATACATTTTGCAGGGCCATCTCACTCCATCTTGCAGAGTTGGCCCTTCATAATGCTGAAGCTACAGCTCTCCTGCAGACCCACACGCACATCCCACTTATGGAACAAACTCCTGTCATTTGTATGTTCGACCTCATGGGCTGCGTGTCCGCGGTTTTCCTCCCACCGCCCGTGTTCTGATATGTTCTCAGTATGTTTGATTCTCACATCTCACTTTGTGTGTCCTCAGGCAGCTCAGGATACGGTACGGGGACACAGCGTCTTCTTCACTATCCTGCATTTCTTCAAACAGGGCGAGCAGCTCATAAGGAAAACTCCTCTCGAGGGGCACATTATTGGTTGCCTCTCGAATCCTGCAGGAAGAAAGTGCAAGGTCCATAGACTATATTTATTGCTATGTATATTATTACATATTATGGATATTATTTATATTTACCGCTGAATAACCCAATCTGCCACTCCAGCAGGTGCTGAAGTGTGCGCCTACCGGCTGGATATGCCCCGGCCACACACACTGCGTGAACATAAACACACTCAGGCATACCCGAGCGTCAGCCACACGTAAGTCATCAGGCAGCCGCTGGCCTTAAAGTGCCAGGGCCACCTCGTCATCGCCAGTCCGGGAGCTGACTTTATAATTATGTTTTCAGTAAATTTTACATAAAGATCATGTTAGTTTGAGTTTGTGAATAATATTCACTCCTTGTCCTAAAAAGACACCATTCTACAGTAACAAATGCCATTTGTGAGCATGAGTTAAACAAGACAAGGACGCCCACTTCACCCTCTACACACATTGTTTCCAAGGAGAACTTGGCTATAAATTACCAGCCACACAATAGCCTATTCTTTGACTACTGGGGCTCTTTGACCTTACGGAAAACTGTACCTTCCAGCGCATACAAAATAACAAAAAGGGTAAGGTCACCAAAACCAGAGAAAATAGGGGGGGGGGGACAACAATATATATATATATATTTTTAAATTTAAAAATATATATTTATATATATTTTTTTTATATTTAAAAAATGCAAAAACATCTTGTAGAGCTTTGATTGATTCACTTCTCAGCTTGAAACATATGTTTCCACAGTTATCGTTGACAATTTCATTCTATTATTATTTCTTGTTTTATATAGCGCC
The DNA here is from genome assembly GCA_023333645.1 of Sceloporus occidentalis. NCBI lineage: Eukaryota > Metazoa > Chordata > Lepidosauria > Squamata > Phrynosomatidae > Sceloporus > Sceloporus occidentalis. The sequence goes on from JALMGF010000386.1 coordinate 114,891, forward strand.
ATCATATTCCATAGCGCTGTACAATGGGTAGACAGGACATAACAAGTAGTATATAAAATAACAATTTGACTTACAGAACACATCAGTTGCCTCTGGAGGTTTTCATCACATACAAACCAAGCAGAAACGTTTAGGAAGCTTATTCACTGTCTACGGCAACAACCTATCAGAGCCTGCTTTTTGTGTGTCACGCGGCAATTAAGCCTTCCTGGCAAAAATTATGAATAATGAAAAATGTCATTTTAGGGGTTCGTACATTGCAACAAAACTTGGACAAAGGCTTGTAATGTTGCATTTACACTTTTTTTTATTTCTTAGCAAGTGTTTTTGTAAAGCAATGCAGGGGATCTGTCTACAGGACGGAATGAGGATATTAAAGCAGGCCTGGCACTTTTCCAAAATCCCACATTTTACAGTTTTATAGACCCAAAAAAACATATTAAATAGTGTTTAAAGACATTATGCATGTCTTAGAAGCCAATCTCATGCATATACAAGACAAATGCACTATAAGTACCCGACTGCCGCCATCTTTAGTGTGGGACCACAGACAAGTTTTCTTATACTTTTGAACCTCCGAGGTTCAGAGCTTTGATGTAAAAAATATATATGCAGCCCCTTCCTTCGCTCCCCTGCCACAAAGACTCGCAGGAGGGATGGATCTTCTTGGTCCTTCCCCGCAAGAGGACCAAAGAAGACTGGGGCTAGTGATAGCAAAAAACAAAAGTACTCAAAAGGTCCAGAGGTGGATGACGTGCTAGCGTGTCGGTCTCATAGACATACATTTTTGCACACACCAAGACCAATAACCTGGGTGCAACAACACCTGGGGGCATCAGACACTTTCGACATTAAGACCAGAGGACCAAGTCCTTCTACTCACTTAATCCTTAATGATTTCTCTATCGTTATATATAGACCCACCTGCATAGAATGTCTGCAAAGTCTTCATTCATATAGAAAGTCTGAAGCAATGAATTGAGGCAGCTCTTCACCCCAATATTGCTTAGCCCAATGGCTCCTGCGGGAAGAAGAATGAAAACAGGGGCTCAGAGACAGGGGAACAAGTCTTCTTATCCATTACATTTGGGGGTATTGTCTTTTTTATCTACATATAATGAACTTTCTAAAGCTTCGGAATTCTACGTTCTTGGTGCGGAATGTAGGACCTTTTTCGTTGGTACTGACCATTCTTAAATGTGCCGGTAGAATAAGACAAAGGCTTTCCGGGATGCCAGGATGAGGAGGCATCTTCTTCGGTTTCTGGGTCCTCCAATAACTTGGCTTCATTCAAATACCCGTCTTCTTCACACATTTTTCTCTTAAAGTCATCGTAATTCCTACAAAGCAGAACACATCTCAGTCCCATGCAGCCATTAGCGACTACGACAAACATTGGCTTTGCTTTTGGGTGTAAGTTTGGGTAAAAAAAACAGTAAAATTATGAATAACAAAAGATTGATACGTATGGTAGGATGGAAGCAGATAAAAAAATACCCCTTCCGATAACCCTGACCTGTAGGGCTCAGGGGAAGTCAGGGCAAATCGAAGCATCTACTCAAAGCAGCATTGATGCTGGATTTTCATATAAGTATTTTAGGCAGGGTAGGGGTTCTAAGGAAAAATACAGGAATTGTCCCAAACAGGGCTAATCTGAGGGCCACTTACAGAGATTGGGCTTTATGGGGGTCACATAATACAGCGTTACACGGCCCCCGTGGTACTCGTGTGCTGCTCTGAAGACAGGCTCAGGGCTCTGAATGAGGTGAGTGTGTGGGTGTTAGAGTGAGTGTGTATGTAAAAGTAAGTGTGTTTGTGTGTAAGCGTGTTAAAGTTTGTGTGTTGTGTGTTAGTTACCGTGGGACTTTACATGCCGCCCTGGCAATAAGGTGCCAGCCCTGCCCCGTAACTATACAGCTGGGGTGTTCAAATACCCTGCGCAAAACAAGGAATAGCAGTAATAATTTAGTATATATTCTATTTACTGGGCTCCTATAGACTAGAATAGACTTATATAGACTATTTATATAACTATATTTACTTTTATCAGGCAGCTGATATACGGACCGCCACAGGGAGGAAGTAATGCGATATTATTATACGTTTGGCTTTGCTCGAATGAGTCGTTTCCATTCGCTTTTAGACTCTTTTCCTTTCGCTGGCTTAATTGTGGTTTTTGTCTTATTTGATCGTGTCACAATGTGTTTGCTTATTTGGGTTGGGCCGGTAAGAGTGGGAAGTACAGACACTTACAGCGTGTCCTTTGATATTTATCTGCTTTTATGTGCCAACCGCAGGAATTACGAAAAGAAACACTGTATTACATTTCCTATGACATTGTGACATCTATCTCAGGGTTAGATACAGTTTGCAAACGCAAACATTTGGCTCCTCCCCCCAGCTGCCTTTTCTGAAAGCAGGAAGTGTACTGAAGTACATTCCTTGCGCATGCGCTCCCCTTTCTAGTGTTGTGCTTGCTGCCTGCTTGGATGGATGACATCGGCTTCCGTACAAGCGTGATGTCATCAACTGGGCGGAGCTGGCAGGTACATAAAAAGACAGTTGACAGTTGTTTTTCTTGGTAATAAAATACTGACTCTTCCGAATGCCCCTGGGAATACAAATGGCGCTCCGTATGTTCAGAGTACGAATGGAAAATGTTGTTACTGATCCATAACCAGACCCATTGGGGCAAGGAGGTTAAATACAGGAATTAATATAACACCCGACTGGGGTTATAAAGTGTGTTCTGCCCTTTCATCTTGTAATATGTATTTATGTTCCTGTAATTGCTATTATTCTACCCCCCCCCCCCGGGTTCCTGCACTCCTGCTCTTGTCTGCGTTATGTTTGTTACCTCCGTTTATTTGGGGTAATTATATAGATTTCAAATTTTTTTAAACCATTATACATTAATGGTACCATAGCTAACAAAACAAACAATTGTTTGGGGGGAATTAAAGAGATTCCACACCCCCGACTATGTTTTTATTTTATGTATCTGGTGAAGCAAATGTGTTGAAAGGTAAGGCGATGAGATCTCCCTTATAAGGGAGGACAGTTAAAAGCGCAACACCCAATATATCTGTATACAATACAACCCATTGTATATATTTTATATCACCCTGCCTACCATAAAAGGTAGGTGTGGTAACCCTCTATAAAATTAGCCAATAGCATTTACCGGAGAGGAATCACTTCTGCTATCCATAGTATTATTACGCCTAATTTACATAAAGGGTTAATAATCTGTGGATTTTGTCGTAGTCGTGTATTTAAAGCCTCATCAGAATCTTAATACTAACCGGGGACATAGCTGCAGAGAAAAAATATGGTGTTTTTACAGGAACAGCACACAAAAAAATCCTAAAAAAATAACAAAAATAAAAATAACTAATAATACTAAATGCTTAGAATTAAGATTCTAAATTGTATGTAATTTCGTGTCCTAATATTTTTTCTTGATAATATTTTTATTCCCATAATTTGTTTCGAAATAAAAAAATAAAATAAAATTATTTTGACACAAATATAAAAAATGACATTTTGGCAGTAGATTTTTTTACATTAATGTTTCATGTGAATGGTATACAGTTAACAGACAAAGCCGGGCACAGAAATCTAATTAAACAAAGGAAAATAAAGATGAACTATTACATCATTCTGATGTAAGATTTATATATATGTAATTAAATGAATAATTAAATAATTCTGAATATTATAATTTATCCCGTTTTAGATTATTTTGAATATTTCAGAGGTGTGTAGATTTACATAATAAATGCTGTTTTTTTAAATAATTATGCATATCTATCTATCCATCCATCCATCCATCTATCTATCTATCTATTATATTTTAATGTAATTTATATTTATATATATATATATAAATATATAATATAATATATAATATATATAATATATTATTATATATATATGTATATAATATAATAAATATATATATAAAATATATAATATATATACCGTATATGAAATAATAACAGAGATGAATACTCACAGAGCCGCGGATATGATATCGGTTGTAAAGGTTCTAATTTCTGCGCTGAAAATGTTGGATCTGAGTATCTGCTGCAGCTTATATATAGCATGCGCAGCCACAGACACCTAGAGGCGGACGCAAAAACCTGCAGTCAGACTTTAGTTTCATTTCCCCACATTCGAGAGGGTAAAATGAAACTCCTACAGCTGATCCGCAGCTGAGTTGCACACTAGGGGGGCTTCTTGGACAAGACCAGCCTTTTACATATATATATATCATCCAAGGAATTAACTGTTTTAATACATTGTATTGAAGATTTAAGAAAAAATACAAATTTTATTTAACATTTCAAAAAGAAATAATTTAAAAAGCAAACATTTCAGGAATGCAGATTGGGAGCCTGGGCAAGTGGATAGAGGGTGAAAGGGCACTAGGAGGGGAAGGAGGGCCGGTGGTCAAGTTCTCCCTCTAAAAAAATAAAAATAATAATTTTAGGTAACATTGTATAGTTTTATTACTGAAATAATGATTTTGTTGCAGTTTACAAAAATATTATGCACGTTCTGCGGACAGAGAGAAACATTAATAATATTATTTGGGGCGATGGGCGAGTGGTAAATTGGTTTGGAGGGAGATATAATGAATTGGCAGAAATTAAAGGTGCTGTTCCACTTAGACAAAACGTTAATTCCACTCTGTAGTATGTTACGCAAATAAACCTGAACAGATCTGGAACTTTAGGTTTAACCGCATAAGAACAACCCAAAGACATGTAAGAAGCTTTTTCGTCGTCTGCGGCAATAACCTGTCAGTGCCGGCTTTTGTGTTACATGACGTTTCCAGCAAAAATACATTTTTTTGTACATTTCAAGAACTTAGAAAGGGGTTTGGGCAATTAACAACGTCGTTTCTAATGCTGTATTTAGAACTTAGACAGGGGTTTGGGCAATCAACAACGTCGTTTCTAATGCTGTATTTAGTTACAAAAGTGCCAAGTTCAGCGGAGTAGGTGGAGAAGCATATTTACTGTGGAAAAGCACCGTGTTTTTCTCCTAAGAGGTTACTATGAAGCAATGAGGCATCCTTGTGAGACCATCCAGAAGGTCATGTGGCGTACCATGAGGGGTAATAAGGAGTTTTGGAGTTATAGCCAGTGGCTTTTTTTTGCCTAAGCTGACAATAACTGGGGTGGTGGGTCTGAGGGGGTGGCAGCCCATGGGCCACTTTACTAAGAGCCTATGGTACAATGGGCAGATTGGGCAAATTAAAGATGTCAACCCAGTTATACTGGAGAAGTTTATTAGACATCCATGGTAGCTCTTCAGCGCCATCTACTGCACGGTGCCGGGGGGGGGGCCACATACCAGCACTCTGCATAAAAAACAAGATGAGAAGATAGTTGGGGGCTCTGTCTGGTGCAGCGACCCCCTAAATACCGGTATATCATTGAGTAAAGCTGGTATATAGAGTAATAGGACGCGTTATAATGAGTGAAAGATGTAGGTATGCGGAGTATTTTGAGGGGGTTATCGGGAGGGTTACGGTATATATAGAGAGATATATACAAAGTTATAGGGGCATTAGGGTTAGTTATAGAGGACAAAAGGATGAGTTATAGGGGCATTAGGGTGAGATATAGGGGATTAGGATGAGTTATGGGGGGCATAAGGATTAGTTATAGGGGGGGCATTAGGATTAGTTATAGGGGGGCATTAGGGTGAGTTGTAGAGGGATTGTGTATGAGTTATAGGGGGCATTAGGTTGAGTTATGGGGTCATTAGGGTGAGTTATAGGGGGCATTGGGATGAGTTATAGAGGCGTTAGGATTGTTGCATTTAGCTGTTACATTTAGTAGAAAGGAAGGGTCGCAGGATACTAATGTATAGGGGCCATACGGAGAGCAGAGAAATGTTTCTGGTTCAGTTTCTTTTCTCCTGGAGTCACTCCACGGGAGCAGACATATTCGTTAAACAGGAAGGGGATATATAAAGGGTGGGCTTCTGTCCGTGCAGGGAGCCGCGTGAGCTTCCCATACGCTTTCTAAAATCCCCGGAAAATAAATCCAAATATATGACATTCCCAACAGCTGACATTCCCATTACCCATTCACCCTTTCTGCGCCGTGTCCCAATATCCCACCTCCATAGAAAACACCAAACCCAGAGGAATTATCCATTATCAGCTGGTTACAGAAAAATCTGAGCCTTCTTTTGTATCCGGCATTAGACTTGCCATGAGATAAATGTTTAATCACTCATTGAAACCATATTATTTACTTTTATTGTGAAAAGGAGGTGATGGGGTTAAACTCTTAAAGAAAAAGAAGCTATAAACCTTCCTCCAAATATAGAATTTAACGCACGCAATGTATCTTTATACACATTGGTTATATTAGATCTCCGCGGCTATTATATTGCGTATAGAATGTATTATTACCTACGTTCTGTGATAAAAATTCATGTTATTTATACCAAATAATTAATGGTTGCTATGCCGATGTCACGTGAATCACCGTATAGTGGCATTTGGACAAGTTCACAAAAGGTTTGAGATGGGCTGGAACTTTGCCTTTAATTGAAATGACATAAAAGCATTATGCGTAATTAACTTAATGAATAAATCTCTCTACAAGTCCTTTCATATACTAAGGGACATATATATATATATATAATATATGTATATATATATAATATATGAATATATGTATATATATATAATATATATATATATATATATATAAATCTATTCAACAAGTGAAGCGTTATTTTATTTAATCTGGGCTAAAAAAGAAAGAAGGGGCTTCAGGGAGAGGGCTCTGGCAACAACAAGGCTATCCTGGCACTTTAAGGTTAACCAGATGACCTATGGGCACTGGTTCGGCGGATCGAGTGAGTGTGTTTGGTTCTGAAGGTTCCGACGGCCAGCAGCCCACCCGGCATTCGCCCGTTGAGCCAGGTGGCCAGTCTGGTGGTACGTGGAGATCGAGGTCTTGTGAAGAGACCTCCTATGAAGAAAGATTGTCCCCTGTTGAGATTTTTGGGAGTATTTTATTTAAGATTAGTCTCCACGACTAGCCTGGAGTCTCCCCACTCAATATTCTTCCGCTCCGTTCTCTTCCTCAAAGGAGTCCATTCCCACCTCCTCGTAGTCTTTCTCCAGTGCTGCCAGGTCTTCTCGAGCCTCGGTGAACTCCCCTTCCTCCATGCCCTCGCCCACGTACCAGTGCACGAAGGCGCGTTTCGCGTACATCAGATCGAACTTATGGTCCAGCCTGGACCAGGCCTCCGCGATGGCGGTTGTATTACTGAGCATGCAGACGGCACGCTGGACTTTTGCCAGGTTCCCTCCGGGCACCGCGGTCGGGGGCTGGTAATTAATGCCAACCTAGGAACAGGTAGGTAAAAGAGACAAGGTAAAAGAGATGGCTGTTCTTCAATGCTCAGAAACAAAACTAATAATTCTCCAAAGACCGTCCAATAAATGGTTAGTTACCTCAATAAACCAGAGGCTATACAGACGGGTTGGAGCCGTGGTACCTTACCGACAGTCATATATACGTTTACTCCTTACCTTGAACCCAGTAGGGCACCAGTCAACAAACTGGATACTCCTCTTTGTCTTGATGTTGGCTATAGCCACGTTGACATCTTTGGGAACGACGTCTCCCCTATATAGCATGCAGCAGGCCATGTATTTCCCGTGCCGTGGATCACATTTGACCATCTGATTGGATGGCTCAAAGCAGGCGTTGGTAATTTCTGCCACAGAAAGCTGCTCGTGATGTGCCTTCTCGGCCGAGATTATGGGTGCGTAGGTGACCAGCGGGAAGTGGATGCGCGGGTAAGGGACCAAGTTGGTCTGAAACTCCGTTAGGTCTACGTTGAGAGCACCATCAAAACGCAGCGAGGCTGTGATGGAAGACACTATCTGGCCGATGAGCCTATTAAGATCTATATAATTTGGACGCTCAATGTCGAGGTTTCTCCGGCAAATGTCATAAATGGCCTCGTTATCCACCATAAAAGCACAGTCGGAGTGTTCCAGCGTAGTGTGTGTTGTTAGGATAGAGTTGTACGGCTCCACCACCGCCGTGGAAATCTGTGGTGCGGGGTAAATAGCAAATTCCAGCTTGGACTTCTTGCCGTAGTCCAAGGAGAGTCGTTCCATGAGAAGGGAGGTAAACCCAGAGCCCGTGCCACCTCCAAAGCTGTGGAAAATAAGAAATCCTTGCAGTCCTGAGCAGGCATCACTCTAAAAATATGGGGAGAAAAACAAAGTGATAAAAAATTAGCTTTCCAAGAATGAATTAAATGTACTAAATGGGCAGAGACCATATTATTGTATCAGTATTCTAAATTGGAACGCTGTGAAGCCAGCGAGAACGCAAGAATTGGGGAGATTCCATCACCTATTGGCTGCAGGCATTGGTCAATCCAAAACCTGACATCATTAAACGGATAAAGCTAACACATACCAACTTGCGAATACGATCCAGTACCAGGTCAATAATTTCTTTGCCAATAGTATAGTGACCGCGGGCGTAGTTGTTAGCGGCGTCTTCTTTGCCCGTAATGAGTTGGTCTGGATGATATAGTTGGCGGTAGGTTCCACTGCGGATTTCATCTGGTTGAAGAGAGTTTGGGTAAAGACGACTCAAAGAAAGAGATTTTTAAAAAATTGACATTTCCATTAACGCAAAACCCAGTAAGAAAGTTATGAAACCACTGATACCCTCATACTATGCATAAGGGGGACGCAATATGTTAACGATTTTGCCGCAATGGTTATGGTGCACAGTATAAAGCGTAACGCGCATCTTAGAATGAATGGCGCAGAACTGTTGGGAATGAGTGGACGTTTGGACTGAGTACTGACTGGCAACCTGGGATACAAAGATCACGGGAAAATGCCAACTTACCCACTACAGATGTCTCCAGGTCCACCATGACCGCCCGGGGCACGTGTTTGCCGTTACCCGTCTCACTGAAGAAAGTGGCGAACGAGTCGTCGGTGCAGCCTGGTCCTGCCTTCTCCATCAATACGCCGTCTGGCTGGATACCATGCTCCAAGCAGAAGAGCTCCCAACAGGCATTTCCAATCTGTACACCGGCTTGGCCCACGTGAATGGAGATGCACTCTCTCTGCGTGCGGCAAAAAGTGTTACACAATCCAGATATATGGTATATATGTATATATATATATATATATATATATATATATACATCTAATAGATCTTTGGATGAAGTGCAATCCCACCGGCCACTTAAATAATCCAAAATGTGCACAATATAAAGGCTGTTTCTGTGACCGTAAAGGAGATTTTAACTCTTTATGACAGTAGAGTCGCTAAAGGGGGCTACTGGGGCTGAAGCCCCGGATCTCAACTTCTCCCTCTAACTGGCCCAAAATAAAGGGAGAAATCAGAGAGATGGGGAGAAAGAGAGCAATAACAAGAAAGGAACATTGATCAAAGAGAGGGGGAGAGAAAAAAAAAAAAGACAAGAGAAAAGGAGAAAAGGCAGAGATAAAAAGAAAGGGGGAAGTGAGAGGAGGAGAGATAAAGTAGAGGGGTGGGGAGAAAATGAGTGGAAGGAAGAGATAAAGAGGAGAGATCACGAGATAGGGAAGAAAATATGAGAAAGGGGAGAGAAACAGCGTGTTTGTGTTTTGAAAGCGGTTGTATGTAAGAACATGCTAGTGTGTGCATGCAAAGGCAAGTGTACATGTGTGTGTATATATTTATACGTGTGTGTGTATGTATATATATTTATATGTGTGTGTGTGTGTCTATTTATGTGTGCCGTGTGTGCAGCAACCACTCCCAAAGAAGACTCCAGTGCTATCAAATCTGCTTTGGGCTCTAGCCCCAGATCTTTTGGAGACCCTGGGCCGCACTTCAACCTACCCATCAAGACTTATTTCCCTTACAAACCCATTCCCCACAAGAACTAATGCACCTAGTTTAACGGGGGCCACCATTAATTATGCATCGTGGCGGGTCAACCACATGGAGTATCTAGATTGTAAGCTTCCCTCTAGATTGTAAGCTTGCGAGCAGGGCTCTCTCCACCAAATGTATCGGTTTGTCTTAGTCTGTCAATTCTTGTCTTGTCATATCCCTTGAATTTATGTATTGTATTAAGCGCTGCGTAAACTGTTGGCGCTATATAAATAAAGGATAATAATAATAATAATAATATTTCTTGCAAGAAAGCCAGAGTGGATTCTGGGTAACGTATAGTTAAATTGCTACTATACAAATCATAAAAAGCTTTGGCGAGCTATCCCCTTTTCTCATTGGGGTCTCTAGGCACCCCTTTCCACCCACCCGTCCACGCATGACGTACTGATTTGGTTTTGATCCCCCACATGGTGGGTGTAGAAGGGTCTCCTTTCCTCTCCTAAATCCAGGCACAGGACAGACTGTCCGTCAGGTCGCTGCAGGGGGAAAGAACTGGAGGGCAAAGGCTGGATATAGTTACAAGGCTGAGAGCTATAAACAGCCACCAGTTAAATGGGAGGGACAGCCTGGCACGCATACACGCTAACACCGAAACATGACAGCCGCACGCAGGGAAACATGGAGCAAGAAACTTACAGGGGATCTCACACCTTATTTATTCCTCGTATCGGATTAAAAATAAGTTTCCACAAATCTAGCTGTTTCCTTTTTTAACCGTTCTAGTTTTTGCCCCCATAATATAATGTTTTCGGGGCAGCTGCATATTAGCCGCTTGTATGCGTTCTCGCTCTGTTGTCTGAGCCCCGATCTACTAAACAAACCCCCCGACTCGTTATCATACTGCCCGCGGAATAAAATGACATTTATTATTATTGGTGACATCAAATGTAAAAGGCTCATCCAAAACGGGTGCGTTTATTGTGAATGAGTCACAGTGAGTTTTATTGACACAGCAGTGAACGCAGAGACCCCCCCCTTACACATGCCCCCCCAACGTACCCAATGTCTTAATCAGGATGTTTGTGTTGGAGGTGTGGCATGAGCCGAGAAGGGGTGGGGCTAGTACAAGACGTAACCACCCACCTTACCCAAGCACGCAGGATCCCCAATGGGGTCCATCTGGTCAGGGAGGTCAAAGGATCTCCCCAACTGGTCAACTCTCCAACTGGTCCCCTCTATGGGGGGATTGGACAGCTTTCCCAATATTAATATATATCGGCAGCAGGGGCTAATATTAACCCCTTAAGGACAATGGACGGTCCCTAAACCCATGTACGGGCTTTGTCATTAAGGGGTTAATATACATCGGCAGCAGGGGCTAGTATTAAAGAATGAAAAATAACTGCCAGTTCAGCTGTTATTTTTAAATCATATTTTAATCACGATCTTTACTTCAAAGACACAAGCACATATTATGTAGTTACAAACGCACGTCTAACGCATATATATATATATATACACACAGACGCATGTATATATATATATATATAGTGTATATGTAGCATTTTAAAATGCTGCTGCACCTCCTCTGCGGATCTGACAATCATACTTATGTAAACTAAACTATTTATTTATAACGGTGCATAAATCTTTGCGATGTACTTTATAAATATTGTAAAGGTAGAACTCAGATATATATAATTGTATATTACCGGTAATATTGTACATCCAGATTCTAGGAGGTTTGGAAAGACGGCAACGATAATGTTTCCCGCACACAACATAAAAAAAACAAAAAGTATATAAGTCGCCCTTTGGGTATAATCAAGAGAAACCGGGAACAAATTCTGGCGTCAATCAAATGTTTTTATTACAATGGGAAGAGTTCTCCGTAGTAGAGTAGAGTAGGTTGGAAATAGACTTCAGTCAATTAAGTTCAGCCGTTCACACCTACTGACCCAAAAGAAGGCGAAAAAAACCCTACTTGTGGCAATTCCCAATTATACCACAACAGGGAAAAAATTCCTTCTTGACTCCATAGTGGCAATCAGATTACTCCTTGGATCTACTCGCTAATACTCGGTTCATTCTTCCTCATCGAGATCTTCGCCTTCCTCACGGATCTGTTGTGGCCTCTCTGTTGGAGAGAAATAGAATGGAAATTGGTTAATGCCCATGTTTCCCGTCTTCTACAAGTCTCTACAAACTAGAACCGTCCAAAGCAACCAATAACCGGCCACGAGGCCAGAGGGTGGATAAGTAGTTGGGGTAGAAGCAGGTGACTGAAAGCAGCGATGAAAATGATTGCGAGTTCAAGTCTATTAAATTATACCCGTCTCCAGTAGCGTACCTAGCGGGGGGCGGGGGGGGGCGGTCCGCACCGGGTGGCGCTCATCAGGGGGGTGCCAACTTGCCGGCACCCGGCACCCCTCCAGAGACGGACAGCAATGTCCGCCGCTGGAGGAGCAGGCTCGCAAGGGAGCGGTATCGGAGGTCTTTAGCAGACCTCCGGCTCCCTTGAGTGATTTTAAGCCGGGTTCAACCCTTGAGAATGGTGTATGTGTGCTAGAATGTGATTTCTGAAGCTGAAAGTGGTGTGTGTGCTAGAATGTGATTTCTGAAGCTGAAAGTGGTGTATGTGTTAGAATGTGATTTCTGAGGCTGAAAGTGGTGTGTGGCGGCTAGCAGTCTATGTGAGGGAAGAGGGCCTGAAGCTATTTATACACATTACAGTTAAAACATAGATTCCATTTTAAAATATATTATTCATGCAAATTATAGATATTTCCATGTTTTGAAAAAAATGAAAACATCATATGTTGGGTTTTTTAATATCACTGTAGACAAATAATATAAATGGTGTTCAATGCATTTGCAAAATGTAATCTGTAACTTGTTAGTTATTTTACAGTTTTAGGAACGCACTTTGGTCCAATAAAAGGTATCACCGTCCACCAAAGACTCCATCTTCCCTTGGAATAATACGGCTATAGCCGTACCTAGAGGCTGACCTGAACCCTCAACCCCACTTTGCGAAGCAAATCTGGTGACCTGTCATTGGATCACTGGTTTATTTTTTATGTATTTTTCACTTGGAAGGGCACAGAAAAAGATTTGTATGTTTTTTTAATAACGTTAATATTATTTTATATTTCCTTGAAAATTTATATAAAAGATGGAAAGATAAACATGCACCTCTTTTAAAAAGTATATAGAAATAGTTATATACAAGTTTCCAGCTGTCATCTCCTTTCACGGATTTACTGTTAAAAAGTAAGCAGAAAAACTAAAAAAAATGTAATGACAAGATGAAAACTTGTCATTTCGAAAGAGAAGAAACAAAATCAAGTATCGCTTATCTTTGGCTTTAATTCCTTCGCGTCCTTATGACGATTAACCAATCACAGCAATCCCTGACGATCACATGACAACGTCAAAGTTGTAAAACATTTACTTGGACTCGGCATCACTATCGGTACCTCTTAAACTGATCGTGAGGTAGAGACTGACAGAAGTACAGGTACAGATATATTTTATTACAAAGGTTTACAATTTATTAAAATTAACCCTTCCCATCCCTTCCGGATCACAGAAATAAACTGTGATCAGAGTTCATTTACAAGATCGAAAAGAAATTTAAATTTAATTCAACCCTCACAACTCAGTGCGATTGCTCTGATTGGTACACAAAACCCAAACCACACATATGTACTATTATTATTATTATTATTATTATTTTCTTAACTTATCTTTTTTTGACTCTATATATTTTTATTAGCTATTACATTATAAATTATCAAAAAACACTTATATATATATATATGTTACAGTATATATTTTTATTAGTAATCGCTTGAGAGTAATTACCTATTACATCACACACTATAACTAAACTTTATTCATTATGCTTTACTCACATCATTCATTTTTTTAAAAAGTTTAACTCATTATTTTAGGGCTGCAACTAACGATTATTTTAATAATCGATTAGTTGGCCGATTATTTTTTCGATTAATCGATTAATCGGATAAAAAAAAACAATATGCAAATTTTTAGTTTATTTAAAATAATTTAATGAACTGGATGTTAAAAAACAACTTAAAATTTACATTAACATTCTTATTTTGTTATGATGTAATAAAAAAACAATATTTTCAAAGTACAAAAACCCAAACACAATATTTATGAAACAAAATAACCCCAAACATTCTGAAAAGAGGTGGACTATTACTGTTCAAGAAACTTTGCCCCAGCCCTGGCACTTTGCACCCAGCACTTTGCACCCAGCCCTGGCACTTTGCACCCAGCACTTTGCCCCACCCCTGGCACTTTGCACCCAGCACTTTGCACCCGGCACTTTGCACCCAGCCCTGGCACTTTGCACTCAGCACTTTGCCCAGGCCTGGCACTTTGCACCCAGCACTTTTCACCCAGAACTTTGCACCCAGCCCTGGCACTTTGCACCCAGCCCTGGCACTTTGCACCCAGCACTTTGCACCCAGCCCTGGCACTTTGCACCCAGCACTGTGCCCCTGCACCCAGTCTCCAACTCTGCCCTGCCCCCACACTCACACCCTGCCCCCACACTCACACCCTGCACCCAGTCTGCCCTGCACCCACACTCACACCCTGCCCTGCATCCACACCCCCACTCTGCCCTGCACCCAGTCTCCCACTCTGCCCTGCACCCCCACCCCCACTCTGCCCTGCACCCAGTCTCCTGCCCTGCCCCCACACTCACACCCTGCCCTGCATCCCCACCCCCACTCTGCCCTGCACCCAGTCTCCCACTCTGCCCTGCACCCCCACCCCCACTCTGCCCTGCACCCAGTCTCCTGCCCTGCCCCCACACTCACACCCTGCCCTGCATCCCCACCCCCACTCTGCCCTGCACTCAGTCTCCTACCCTGGCCTGCCCCCCCACCCCCACTCTGCCCTGCATCCCCTGAAACCCCACCCCCACCCCCGCGAAGCGCTCTGTGCGAATGGAGCCACACGCACAGAGCGATTCGCACAGACATGAAGAATACTTACCTCCGGAACGCGTCACATCCGTCACGCAACTAAAAGAAGGCGGAGAGTGCAGAGCGTGTAGCGGAAGCGGGGAACGCTCGCGGAGGTAAGTAAAAGGAGCCAACAACGAATCGATCACTCGATTAATCGATAACGGAAATCGTCGACAACGATTTCCGTTATCGATTATTATCGATTTTATCGATTCGTTGTTTCAGCCCTACATTATTTAAACGCTTTTATTAGTTATCACGTATTACACTGCAAATAACTTCAGACATGTATCATTCTTATTATTTCATTCATAATATTTTCTCTTTTCTTCTTCTTTTTATCCCTGATTTTGTTTTTACTTTTCATAATCACTTTCGTTTATATTTATTTACTTTTATACTATCATCTTTTACATTTCTATTTTCATAACATACACCAGCACTTTAATAATAAGATCATTTATATAATATATAAATGCAAACGGAGATCACATCGAGTATGTCCAAGATAGAGTAAAGTTACCATTAATAATACCTTTGTCTTCAAAAGAGATGTCACAAAGGAACATAAATGACGGAAGGACGTTCCGCAACTGGATAAAGCGGAAGTAATGGACTATAAATAAACATCACGGAAGCGGCGTCCTCACTCACGGTTTTCCTCCTGAAGAAGCCAGTGGCGAAATGCGTCGAGGAGAGTGGACTTTATTTGAGGACAGTGGACTTTATTCGAAGCGAGCTTCGTTTTATTGTATCGATTTAATTTATTATTTCTATTGGGTGACCCTATGTTTTTAAATTAAAGCACCCAGCACTTTAACTGCAGTAAATGACTTTTATATAGTGCCTTATGGATGCACACAGCACTTTAGAAGAGTATTTCAGCATTTTCATATACCATCATAGGGATCTACCCCGCACTTTAAGAAGCATCAAGCACTTAATGACAAAGCCGGTACATGTACGGGCTCAAAATGCATTGTTTTCAATGGGTTTAGGGACTTCCCATTGTCCTTAAGGGGTTAAAGGAACATTTAGAGATCAGCAAGAGGGTCTGAAGGACCTGTGTGTGCTATCTTTGCACATTCAATCTAAGTGCATGCTCCCTTGTGAGTAATTTGGATTTCATTAATCTTCTTTTTGCCTTTATGATACTGTACGATTGGGTGTGTTTCCGTTTAAGGATCACGGAAGGAAAGATATGGTTTTATGAAAAGACCTTTTCGTATTGGAAGCTTTGGGAGTGCATAGATACACATTCTTCTTTTTAATCCCATCAGCCTGGATATTCTACACTATGTATATTTTTTCTTTTCCTCGTATGATATTGTACGAAGTTAGCAGTATGTTGTAGTGGTCAAATGTTTTTTTCTCATAAAACTCATAAAATATTTTATTGATGTCCACTAAAATAATGAAAAGATGTCTGCAATAAATACCCCAATTAACCACTTAAAGTGGTAATTAAATTACTCTTATATACTAAATAGCAATGCAAAATGTAAGTAAAAGAACACCAGAACTCACATGGTACTCCTATATCCGTCATCTGTCTGTTGTATATTCGCAAGTGAGATAATAAAAACTCCCTGTATCTCCCCTCATTCTTATAGTATGTATCTAACGGGAAGAACCTGGAGACCTTTGGGATCTGCTAGATTAGGCGTTTGTTCTGAAATGATTGCTAAACAAAGCGGTCGTTGCTCTAAGGCCGTTCAGAACTGGACACTAATGTGTTGGCAGATGTCCTGTGTAGATACATTCATTTTTAATATTTCCTTTTTATGATTTTAGTGTTTAGTGATATGGGTTACCCCGAGATTCTTTAGACATTCAGGTAAGTCTTTTCGTTTAGAAGGCACAGCCTTTGATTTATTAGAATCTTGTTTTTTTATTAGTTAGTAAGGTGTGCATTTAGTTGGGATAAGTGTTTCAGTGTTATGTTGGGAGTTCGAAATATATATTGTTTTATTATTTTTATTATTTTAAAAAATTAAGCCCCATACCTCTAGTGTGGATGAATTTTGGCTTCCAGTTCAGACACCGCATTTGAAAAAACATGGGGTATCTAGTTTTCAAAAATCTGTGGTTTGACAGGGGTAAAACCAACAGCTTCAAAGATATCCTAAATATGATATGGGTGCAATATGACAAGATGTCAAAATTCCAATTTAAAGAACTGAAATGGACATGTCCCAAGTGTGTCCTTTTAGTCCCAACTTGACAAAGCTATGCCACTGTACTCAGGAGATGTTGCTCAATACATATTGGGGTTTGGCAGAGACATTGAGCAGGAGCTGCAAATTCATAACTGAAGTAAAATGTGTATGGAAAATATATATATATTACTACCGCAAACTTTGTACTGGAGGTAGAATGAATGCATGGAAAGTGTTATATTGCCACCATCTGAAATACCCTGGGGTGTTTTGTTTTCAAACATATATGATTTGATGAGGTTAAATTAAATTGGCTGACTTCACAGATATCCCAATGGACATGGGCGCAGGATGACTAAATGTAAAAAAAAACAGATGAGGGCATTGACCAAATGTGGTCTTTTAGTCCCAGACAAATTGACAAACTTATGTATGGGTGACATCACTGTACTCTGGAGATGTTGCTGAACAAAAATTGGGGTATTTTCTTGCAGCATCACACAGCAGACTGACAAAATAAATGGGAAAAGATGTTTCTATTGTTTTTTTTTTTAATTTTTATATTTATTTTTAACACTAAAATGCAGTTATACATATGTATGTGGTATGGGGGTGTGAAATGACAGAATAAAATTACATTTAAACAACCACTGTGAAGGTTAATATTCTTAATGAGCCCCATGTGGACATTGGTACATAAGGAGAAGGACTTCCTACCAGTATGCCCCTTGAGGAAGCCTTCAGGCAAAACGTGTTGTGCTATTCGTGTAATAGACGGTCGCGTGTGATTTATTATGTTGCTGCAACGCTATCCAGGGATGCCAGGGACGCAAGGATCAGAAGTAACAAAATTAAAATATGTCCAATGATGAGAAATTGTGATACACAAAGCATTTGTTTGTGAGTAACTGGAAACCGACTCACAGACTGTTTCTGTAAGCTTGAAATGTATTTACTGATTAAAGACTTTGTAAACATTAAAAGGAGAACTACATGTGTTGCCTAAGTGTCTTTGAAGGCTTTCATCTGGAAGCGATTTTTGAAGTGCCTATTAGACAAGCGAAATCAATTCTGATCAAATCGCATTCGTTTTCGGACAACGAACTTCGTTTCATGGCCATTCGACTCAGATGAAATGTGGGGGGGAGTCAGGAGGCTGACATGGCAACAGCAGTAGTAGCAGGGCACAGGGAGTGGGTAGGCATATATCCAGCCCTACCATACAGGACAATAAATCCCCCCCCCAAAAAAAAAAAAAAGCCTCAGAGTAAAGAAGGAAATTGAGCTGCAGCAGAAGCAGAGCAGGGCACAGGGCAGGCACTGGTACACAAGACTGTATCCCCCATTCTAGAGAAAAAGAACAAGAATTCATCCACCAGGGTAAGGAAGGGCGTTCAGGGACAGGGCACAGGCCAGGCACTGGTAGACAGACAAGTCCATCCACAAGATGCATCAGAGTAAGGAGACAAGAGCAGAAAATACTAAACCTCACTCACTAGTTTGAATACTGAGTGCTGGGTAACCTAATTTGGGAAGATTGACTGTCAAGAAAGCCAACTGGTCCACCAGCTGTGCATTGGTGCTAGGTATTGGAGAAGTGGCTGGGACTACTGCCACTCCAGCATCTCTCCTTCGCTTAGCATGCACGCTTGGTACTGCATCTCCCTCCAAGTTTTACATTTATTTTTAAGGGCCAACTTGCCCTTAGCCTTTGGCTCACAGAGGATGGCCAGCATGTACTCTGGGCTATCCATGATGGTTTGCATGCCGCCTTTCAGCTCCTCTATCAGCCTTCGGATTAGCTTTTCAAACTCCATGTGTAATCTCTCGCCTCGGAAGACTTCATTGTCTTCCAGCAGGTCATTTATGGGTTGTTTAAGGTACCTGGGTCAAAGTGCTTTTGTCCTGGCATAAAAGCGGTTGTGGTTATACTGGTAGTGGCGGTTTTATTCAATGCTTCACCATAAAAAAAGCTTGCAAGCTATCTTCACCCTGGATCCCACTCATTCACCTGCACATGTTCAAACTACTTAGGAACAGGCTTTAAATTTTAAACAACTGAAAGACAGTCACACTGTGCGCAAGCCCGGCGGAATGGAGGATTTTGTCACCAATATTTCTCAATGAAGAATAACAGATAATAGAAAGATAGAAATTTGAACAGGTTTTCCATTTTAAAGGACTGAATCGCACTGTACGCAAGCCCATTAGAATGTCTGGATTTGTCACCAATATTTATCAATGAAAAATAATATACGATAATATAGAAAGATAAAAAAATAATTTTGTGTTGTCCAGAATTAAGAAGATTGGCTAGTAGCGTAAATGGGCAACTGTCTTAAAACTAAAGTCACACTGTGCACAAGCCCAGGAGAATTTCTTTATTTGTCCCCAATATTTATTTATCAATAAAGAATAATATATATGATAGAAAGATAATAAAATAAAAATAAAATAACTTGTCCATAATAACTAGGTTTGGCTAGTAGCGTAAATGGGCAACTGTCTAAAATTAAGTCAAAATCAGGTTTTACATTTTAAAACAACTTAAAAAGAGACTCACAATGCCTAGAAAGAGCATTAAAAAAATAATTTTTGCAAAATTAGAGGTTTGGCTAGCAGTGTAAATGGGCAACTGTCTTAAATCTATTTAGGATCAGGTTTTAAATTTTAAGCAACTTAAAAAGAGACTCACATTGTGCGCAAGCCCAGCAGAATACTTGGATTTGTCACCAATTAATTTATTAATAAAGAATAATATAGGATATGATAGAAATGTAATTTAAAAAAATTAATTTGCCCAAAATTAGAGGCTCGGCTGGTAGCGTAAATGTCCTAAACTACTACAAATTTTAAACAACTGGAAGTCCCAATGTGCGCAGGCCCATTAGAACGCCTAGTTTTGTCACCCATATTTATTAATTTAGAATAATAAATGGGCAAAGGTCTGAAAATACTCAGAATCAGGTTTTACATTTAAAAACAATTTTAAGAGTCACACTGTGCGCAAGCCCAGGAGAATTTCTTTATTTGTCCCCAATATTTATCAATATAGAATAATATATAATAGAAATATATTTAAACAAAAAATCAAATGCCTAAATTCGTCAAATATTTTTTCTTGTTTACCATAAACTAGAGATTTTACCCTAAAGTAAATCAGGTGGGGGGGGAAGGTCTGCTGCAGTCCCTGTATAAATGTATATTTCTCCAATCCTCCTCACACAGTACAGTTTCTGCCCTAAAATAAACTATTAGCACTTTTTTAAATTAAGTTGCAATAGTGTGCATGAGTAACGCCCATCACTCTCAGCCTCTGATAAGCTGTCACTATCACTGCCTCACATGATGCTACTGAAAACTCAAAACGGCATAAGCTCTTATCTAATCTGCTTGTCCCCTCCCCTTGTAGATGCTGATTGGCCAGAGGGAAACCAATAAGAAAAATCCCCTACAGGTTGTTGGACCCATCAATCACAGCTATAACCATCAAAACAGAGCAGGAATAAATTTCACCAACATTACAGAATTTCTTTTTTTTTTTTTTAAAAAGGTTCTCCCAGAGTAGTGAAAGAGGAGCAGCAGCGGCATCAGTAGTAGTAGTTGTAGTGCACTGGGTCTGGGCAGGCAGACACGGGCAGATGATAGGAACATGCAGCCCCGAAATTTACATTTTCTAGCACACTGTACATATTTCTTCGTTGGAGTTCAGCAGCGCGGCGACTTCCCTGACATCACCGGCGAGAGATCGGGCGAAGGTGTCTCCATTCTGCAGAAAAGTCCGACTTTAATCAGTTGCAGTAATCACAATAATCGAGTTCCGTTCACTTCTGCTCTTTAATGATTCTTCGTTCCAGGGCTGGATGAGCTTTGGAAAATACTGAAGACTCCTTCCCTGATCAGCAGAAGAAGACGAAACACCGGCCCATGGGATATGGGGGAAGCTGAAAGACAGAAAGAAAGTTTTTCTGCTGTAAAGACTCAAACGTCGGTCTTGTCTTAGATTCAGGAGCCGTATGTCTATCCCACGCATGTTTAAAGTCCCTCACTGTACTGGCCTCTACCACTTCTGCTGAGAAGCTGTTCCACTTATCTACCACCCTGTCAATAAAGTAAAACTTCCTTATATTACTAAGCCTCTGACCCTTTTCTCCACGACCGGCTATGTGTTTGGGGCACGGGGCACGGGGCATGCGGCACGTGACTAAAGTCGGTTAATAGCCCATGGAGCTTATGATTAACGATGTGTTTTTGTAAGAACTGCAGTTTGTTGACAAGCGAGTTATCAGACAGCTTGTGATAAGCACTCGCTTCCTATCCACACCCATGCAGCAATCGCGTGGCCTTTTATTTCTTCTAATAAATGGCAAATGTTCTGATAAGCAGCATCCCTATCGGTGAAGTGAACGGCGTTCGTGAGCTCTGTAAGGGGCGTTCTTATTTATTTAGCCTTATGCAGGGGTGAGCTTTGGGCTTTTGGGGAATTTGCTTCCTCAACAGCAATTTTTTACAAATCCTATCTTTAGCCAGCTTTCATCCCACCACTGGCTCCTTTCTTAGCTTCCTCTACGTCTCTGTTAATACTATAGCTTTGATTGTAGACAGTCTGTATAACAAAAGGCCCTACATTACCCCAGGTCTCCCCATTCCGCTACAAGCGGCATCTTTCTTACCTGGATCCAATCGCAGTAAGATGACAGCGATCAGGAGGAAGGCTAGAATAATCCGTCTGAAAGGCACTCTGCAAATACGTCTCGCGGCCAAACTCAGGGAGCCGTACAGCAGACGCGCTATGCTCAGGATTGCTGCTTTGGAGTTACCTGCAGAATAAAAATTATTGTAAAGCTTGTTACCGAAACACCCTATATTTACTATAATAACTGCTGGCTTTGCTTATATTGCAGATAAAAAAATGGCGAATTTTATTGCATTAACAAAATAATAAAACGACTCTACGGACGTGTCATTAGCCACAGAGAATTCACCTACAGAATATAATAACCCCATCTACCCCTCATGCCCATACCAGTGCCCCTCCCGGTCTCCGATGCCGCCTGCTCATCGTGCGCGAGTTCGGACTTTGCCCGGTCGCCCTCTTGGTCCCACCGTCTCCTGTACTCGGTTATCGCGTTAAGAGTCAGCGTCTGCTGCTGCGGAGCGAACACGCCGGGGTCCTTAGCCAGATCCTCGGCCTCCGAGAGAAGCCCAAGCGGAAGCAGAACCCGTAAGACGTGGAGCTCGGCGACACGCGTGTACCCCGGCTGCCGCCGGTTTGCCCTCTCGCTCAGCCAGGTCCTGCTCAGATCCACCATCACACGCGGCTCCTTCACCCGGCTGTACAGCAGGAGGCTGCGGAGAAAACAAACTTTACAGATATTCTTCTGGGACAAAAAAAGAAAAGAAATAGAGTCTAACGAGGAACCGTATCTCCCGGGTTAGATCATTTGACCAGAAACAGGCGGTATAGCTGAATCCGGCACACATCCAAAAATATTTTTTTTATATTTTTAATGCTAAATTTTAACTTGCTAGCAGCAGAGATGTCCACTCACACTCCACACTCACACTTCAATGCACCAAGTAAACCCACAACTTTACATACCTACATAAAGATTTCATTTCAAAGCAGATAAAGGAAAAAAATGATAATGTCTTGTTATTATTAATATGATTAAATAATAATTTAATTATATATTTTTTAGCACATGAAAAATCCGGCCCTTTCACGTGTGTGTGGGGGGGGGGGCACGCAGTTGTGCCTCTTACACACTTAAGGGCCAACCGTAGAGGCAACAAACCGATGATAGCTGATCAATGGACCAATTTATAAAAAAACGCATTTATTCTGCCTGAAATATGCCATTCTTACCACATTTCCATCACACTGTGAGGTATCTCCTGAGGGCTTCTATAATATTGGACAACCCAGGGCAGAACTTCCCTCCATCGCTCCAGCTCCGCAAGAGCCTGGATCCCGACAACGCAGAGAGAGGCTTTTACCTGCTCGCATCTACGAGAAAATAAAATTGGTCCTTTGTAAGAGTTTAAATACAAAAACTACATTTTTTTCATGCTGAAATAATCATGTTTGGTGCCCACATCTACTGCGTTGTATTTAAGATGTAGAAAATAAATAATAATGCGAAATACAGCACGGACTTCTCGAGTTACGCTCTTTAATGAATTTATCGACATAAAACAAAGCCCGGTGATACTAAGGAGCCACATTATCAAAGACGATAACGTGTCTTTCGATAAGATCCTTTAGCGTTGGCATGGAAACTAGAATAATCCTGCCTGGCAGAATAACTAAAATCCGGGCAAACAGGATACGCCGTGTTGACATTTTATCTACAAAGTTCACTGTGTATTTTGTTCAGATTTTATTTACAGTGAATTTATATCTTTTATGAACTTCAGTCCGTTTAATAAAACTTGCTGCGATTGGGACATTTTCTGGGTTCTTTTTCTCTACGAAAAGAACAAAACAAAAAAAAATGGCTTGATAATGGACCGTTGTCTACAAAAACCTTGGCATTAATCAGTAGGTCATAAAAAAACTGCCTATATAACGTGCTAATTTTTTGTTAATGCAAGAAATTTAAATTTTTTCAGATATTTGTATTACGATAACTGGACTCGCGTAGCTGCCATTGAGTAGAATGGGAGTTCTACTGAGCATGTGCAAGAAGTGTACTGATGAATGCTTCCTGTTTTCAGGCGAGGCAGCCGGGGGCGGAGTTAAATAAGTCAGAAGTATCATTTTCTAGCTTCAATAACTAAATAATACCTACAAAGTCAACGCCAATACTTGTTTAACATGAACATAGGCATGGAGTTCTCCTTTATAAACATTATGTAATCAGTGAAAAATGCTGTTTCTTGAAGGAAAACCAAGCTAACTAGATGAGTCTAAACTCATGTTAGCAAGGTTTACTGCATGCCTCTTCTTTATAACCCCTTCCCTGGAGTGTCCGCAGAGGATCATGGGAGATGTAGTTCAACAACCAAGAGCTGTGTGTTGCATCCCTCAAAATTAAGGCACTAACAGTCACTATTATAAACAAAATGCTATTAACCAATGAAATTGAAGGTATCATAAAAAAGTGATGGGTCTCTTAAAAGGATCATATCCTTATTGGACGGAATAGCTTAGAAATGCCTTATGGCTTCAGTAGCTAACCAATAGCTCTAATGCTACCGTTGGACTATAGTTCCCACAGTCCTCAGTAGGGTTTTTTGGTCATTAGAGACTGCATACCTTGTGTCTCCAGCCTCGGCTGTTATGATTTGTAAGCCCCTCTCACACAGTTCGAGGGCACCGGAAAAATTCCTCTCTAGAACCAGGAGGTCGGCGGCTCCATCCAACAGGGACACGGCCGGAGGGGTTCCAGAATGGGACCAGTGTGACCATTCCCACATTGCACTCAGCGAACAGCTTGACACGTTCTCCGTCACCGCCATGGGGAGATCATCAACGCAAAGGTTACGGGAGCACCGGAAAACCTAAAACATCTAGAATTAAAGAAAATCAAAGTTCAACAGCTCAGCTCCTCCACAAATAAACTACTACAGCATACGCAGAATAGGCTTTAAAGAAGCTGGCGAAACGTTTCATTGGTTGAAGGTACTCATTGAATAGGCGAGGATAGGCTATTAAAGCTCTCGACGTACGGTTATTTTGCTCCTAGAACCAAGTATGTCGTTTGATTTTGTAATGTTATGTAGCTCCTGACATACCATATCTGTTTGATTATAAGATGACCCCCTCCCAAAACTTTGGATCTTAATGCAAGAAAAAAGAGAAGACTTGAATATAAGATGACCTGGGGGGGTTAAAATCACAACCATTGTTTCTGCTTTCGTTGCTCTCAAACGTACTCATCCTCCGTCAACGTCTCCCAACCTTCTTTGCCGACCACTTCCATGCCCCAGTCTACTTTTCGGCAGCTCTGCTTCTTCTCTTGCCTCATCTTGTTCTTCTGACTTCTTTTTTTCGTCTGCGGAATCGGTCGGTGGAGAAGGTTGGGAGACGTTGACGGAGTGAGCAAGAGTTTGGATGAGCGATCTGAGGTCCAAATAAAAGACGACCTCGATTATAAGACAAGGTTGTTTTTTCAGGGGATTGTTTTCTTTATTTACATATATATTTACTTTCTGTATGTATTTATTTATATAGAGTGTGAATATTGAATATGTGCCTTCAGCTTCTCAGCAGATATTTTTATGTTAACCCTGAGTGTCCTTTTCTGTGTGACTCTATGTGCAATGAAAGGTTAAGAGTGGACAGGTGGTTGGCTATTTCTTGCTCCAAGTAAGTTAAAAGAAACTGACCAAGTCTATTCAAGGACCACAATGAGGGGGGTCAGAAGTGATTGATCATCTCAGCTGCAAACATGGTCTTTGACATAAACTGACCATAATAGGATGAATGGTTTTCTGTATCTTTCTGTATGTATATTTCAGGACACTTGCTACGTAGACAGATCTTAGCACGTAGCTCTCTTGTTTGTAAAGGTATATAAGACATGTGTTGTTTTCATTGAGAGAGAGTAGTCTGGCTGATGACACTCCCTCGTGTGCACGAGCAATAAAATCTGCTTATTCAACTCTTTTGGGAAGAATCTGTGTCTCAAAGTTATTGAGCATTCACAGTTGGGGGCTCGTCCGGGATCCCACATTTCGGACTCAGGATCCAGACGGTGCAGACTCACGATCCTTTACCCAACATTGAGCTCATCTGAAAAAAGGTAAGAGGCACCTCTTTTAAAAGAAAGCCTTTAGTGTAAAGTATTGGGTAGAGGATACGGGGGTCGGCCACTGGGTACCTATCTGAATGACGGGATCCATAAGAGTTGAGTAAGTAAGATGCATGCATGTTATTCTATTTTGTATGTTTATAAGAAGTAAGTTATTGTATTGTATGGTATTGTCAGAAGTTGCAACTAAGTTGAGTACATAGCCTAACCCGCTATTGTAGAAGTACATAGCCTAACCCGCTATTGTAGAGTACATAGCCTAACCCGCTATTGTAGAGTACATAGCCTAACCCGCTATTGTAGAAGTGCATAGCCTAACCCGCTATTGTAGAGTACATAGCCTAACCCGCTATTGTAGAAGTGCATAGCCTAACCCGCTATTGTAGAAGTGCATAGCCTAACCCGCTATTGTAGATTTGTGTAGAGGAGAATAAGATGGGAAATCTTTTCTCGAGAGTTACCCCGGGGTCCCCTCTAGAAACCATGATTAAGAAGCATGGCAAAGAGATGGGAAAATATATGTATAAATGGAAATTAGCCTCAGAATCAGATGAGGATAATTTTTATTGTTGACCCTCACAGGGATCTTTAAATATGGAATCCTTAAAAGGACTCCGTATGACTTTAAAGAAAGACATGTCACATGTCTCCAAAAATGAATGGAGAGTGTTTTGTATGTGGTTTAGGGAAGGTTTCAAAATCTGGAGAAAGCATAATGAGTCTGCTCCACTTGAAAACTCCCAACACCCTCAGGCGGCCGCCAGTTCCCTTTATCCTGTTAGGAAGAAGGAAACTGATAAAAAACTGCAGAAAGAATCTCAGAATGTTGTACTTGTTGATAAGTTATATCCTCCATTGCTTACTAACAATGATATGACTATTGATGATTTGATATTTAATCCTCCCCCTTATAATCATGTTGCCCCTGGAGCTGATGCTCCTGTCCTCATTCCTGAACCTGTTCTCACCCCTCCCCATTCTGTCCCAACACCCTTTTCATCTCTATCACCCTTATCCCAATCTACTGCTTCCCCTCCTCCTCTGCACCCAATTTCCCCTCCTCCTTCTACTGATGTTAAACATCCATATGATTTAAGAAATACAGATAAAACTGTTAAAGTAAAACAGATTGCTTCGAGCACAGAAAGCATGTATCCTATGAGAGAAATAGGACAAATGGATAATGCTGGTGTTCCCTTTACCATTCATCACCCTTGGGCACCGGGAGAACTGTTAGTTCTAAAACAACAATTTCCCCGTCCTGGAGATGATATTACAAAATTTTGTGATGTTTTGAAAGGACTGATGACTGCTTATGACCCTGTTAAACGAGATTATGATCAATTGTGGCAGATTATTTTAACCAGTGCAGAGTTTACTTGTTTTAAAGCAGCATTTCCTAAAGTAGTACATGACTTTAATTGGGATACAGATGTTGAATTGGTAGAGCGCAATGCTGCCGCACGCAAGACATTGAATGATAATATTATTAAAGCTTTTGTTGAAGGATTTCCTCAGAACACTGACTGGACTAAGATTAACACTGCTTCACAGGGTAAAAATGAAAGTGTTGAAGAGTTTGCGGATAGAATTAAAAAATTGGTGAAAGCATATAGTGGTGTGAATGACCCAGAGAGAAACGCAGAACCTATGATAGTTGCTGCATTTGTGAAAGGATTGTTACCAGAGGTAAAGAAGGGAGTAAAAAGAGTGGTGATTGGTTGGGAAGAGAAGAGTTTAAAAGATGTGGTCTCTGCTGCAAAGCATTTTGAGAAATATAAAGAGGATTCTAGAGAAAGGCAGAGAGTTGCTGAAGTTAAGGAGTATAGAGCTGCAATGAGAGCAGTGGTCTCTGCTTCACAGCCTGTGGCTGGAGGGGGAAGTACTGATCAGTTGGTGCAGCAACCTGGAGGAAACGTGACATGTTATAATTGTGGCAAACTTGGTCATATGGCTAGGAATTGCAAATTCCCAAAAAAAAAGAATGTGAATAATGGTGAAGGTTATAGCTTTGACAGACGGCAGTTCTCTAGTGCAACCGGTCAACAGAGAGCAAAGTGGGTACCCCCACTATACAGACAGGACAGTAATGTACGAGATTGACTAGTTAACACTGACACCCATGCTCCTGCTGTTTCTGACTCATTCCCCACTATAACGGCTGAAGATGAAGGCCCATTTATTAAAGCAAAGGTACAAGGTAAAATACTGAAATTTTTGGTAGACACCGGAGCTCACCGCTCCTGTCTGTCTAAAGACTGGATAGGGAAATTTCCCTTAAGCTCAGATCTGCCAGTTCTTGTAAAAGGTGTTGGTGACAAAACAATTCCTCACCCCGTTTCTCAGCCTCTAAACTTTCAATTGGCAGGAATAAATTTACAAGTAAAATTTCTCGTAAGCCCCACTTGTCCCATAAATTTGCTAGGAAAGGACTTGTTGTGTGATATGGGTTGTACCATTTCTTGCACTCCTAATGGCCATATTGTTTTAGAACTTCCTGAGTATGAGGAATTGTATTTGGGTAGATTAGAAGAAGTGATCAAAGATAGAAAATCAATGTCTACGATTGATTTTGATATTGCATATCCACTGACAGAGCAGGTTACAAATGATATATGGAAAGGGCTACCTGAATGGATATGGGCAGTCCCAGGTGATTCTGCAGGGTTGATTTGGGAAGAACCCCCGGTTAAAATAAAATTAAAACCAGGTGTCAGTTTACCCAGAGTTAATCAATATCCTCTCAGCAGAACTGCTTTGGAGGGCATTGTCCCTGTGGTACAAGAATTGTTGCATCAAGGAATAATTGTTCCTACCACTAGTCCTTGTAATACTCCGATTTTGCCTGTTGTAAAGCCAGGTTCTGATCCCCCTAAATATAGGTTTGTACAGGATCTGAGAGCTGTAAATGCAGTTGTTCAGCCCATTTTCCCTGTTGTTCCTAACCCTACTACTATCCTGTCCTCTATCCCTTCAGAGGCTAAATATTTCACTGTAATTGATCTAAGTTCTGCTTTCTTTAGCATACCTTTGCATAAAGACAGTCAGTATCTATTTGCATTTACATATCAAGGGCAACAATATACGTGGACACGTATACCCCAAGGCTACACTGAAAGCCCGGCCCTATTTTCACAGGCATTGAGACGAAATCTTAGTGACCTCGTTCTCCCTGGTGGCTCCACACTTATTCAGTATGTGGATGATTTACTTGTCACATCCCCTACTGAAGAAGTGTGTGTTGCAGATTCCTTTCATCTGTTGCAGGAGCTGGCTAGGAAAGGACATAAAGTGAACAAACAGAAATTGCAGTGGTGTCTCCCTGAAGTTAAATACTTAGGACAGCTTATTTCCCATGGTTATAGGTCTATCTTCCCTGATAGATTGACCCCTATTATCAATTGTCCAGTGCCCCGTACAAAGAAACAAGTACGTGCTTTTCTGGGAATGGCAGGATACTGTAGACAATGGATACCTAATTTTTCTGCCCTTTCTAGTCCACTGGTTCAACTAACCAGGAAGGACGTTTCTGAACCAGTCCCTTGGGATGCAGAAACTGAAGAGTCCTTTATTTCTTTGAAAAAGGCTCTTTGTGAGGCCCCTGCCCTGGGTCTTCCAAATTACAATCTAACTTTTACTCTATTTTGTCATGAGTCCGAAGGACAAGCCACAGGCGTATTGACACAAGTACATGGGGGTCAACAAAGACCTATTGCTTACTACAGTACACCTTTGGATGCAGTAGCTCAAGGTTTCACCCCGTGTCTTAAAGCAGTAGCGGCTGCTGCTGTTTTAGTGGATCAATGTCAGAGTATAGTACAGGGACATGACCTTCATGTCATGGTACCTCATGCTGTATCAGCACTACTATTGCGAAGGTCCACCCAATTGACTAACAGTAGACTGACTAAATATGAAGTGATTTTGCAGGGTACTGCAAATGTAACAATACATAGGTGTTCTATCTTGAACCCTGCTACTTTACTGCCTACAGATTTGGTAGTTCAAGATCACGACTGTTTAGAAATCACAGACATACAACAGAAACCTAGAGATCAGCTATATGAAACACCTTTTACAGATGCTGATCTAAATTTGTTTGTAGATGGCTCATCCTTCATTGACCCAAAAGGACAAAGAAGGACTGGCTATGCAGTTGTTGACTGTTTTCAGGTGATTGAGTCAGGACCTTTACCTGCTAATTCGAGTTGGTGGCCCTCACTAGAGCATGTATATTAGCTACAGGAAAGAAAGTGAACATATATACCGATTCTAGATATGCCTTTGGAGTTGTGCATGATTTTGGTGCCATCTGGCGATTGCGAGGTTACCTTACTTCATCAGGTTCCCCTATTCTTAACCATACACATGTAAAAGCATTGTTAGATGCTCTCATGATGCCTAGTGCAATAGCTGTAATTAAAATTGCAGCTCATACCAAGGGCACTGATGCAGAATCGAAAGGCAATGAGTTAGCTGATAAATCTGCTAAAGAAGCGGCAGGCTTGCCCTTCACATAACTTTTTCAAGGAGCTGCTAATGCAGACCCCACCTCACTAACAATTCCCATTTGATTTAAAGAAATTTTATTCCCAAATTGATGAGAAAACTCAGCAATATTGGGAACAAAAGGGAGGAGTGGAAGAAAATGGTTTTTACCTCCTGATTTGGCTCCCTATATTATCAGACTAGTGCATAGCCTGAGTCATGTGTCTAGTGAAGCAATGATAAAAGCTATACTAGCTGATTGATGGGCCCCAGGTATACGGCCCCTTGTTAAAGAATATTGTGAACAATGTGTTATTTGTCAACAGCACAATGTGGGTAAACGAGTACAACTATAAGGGCATGGGAAGACTCCGTGTCCCATGGGACCCTTTAGAAGTTTGCAAATTGACTTTATTGAAATGCCAAGATCTTTGCATTATAAATACGTCCTTGTTATTGTGTGTACATATTCCCGCTGGATAGAAGCCTACCCATGCCAACGTGCAGAGGCAAGAACAGTAGCAAAGAAACTACTACAGGAATTTATTCCTAGATATGGTATACCTCTGCACATCTTTTCAGATCAAGGAACGCACTTTACTGCTGATATAGTACAGGAGCTTGCTAGAGTTTTAGGTATTGTGTACCATCTGCATTGTCCATATCACCCTCAGAGTGCAAGAAAAGTAGAAAGAGCTAATGGAGTCTTAAAAAAAAAAGATTAGCAAAATATGCGCAGAAACTCATATGCTCTGGCCAGCAGCTTTACCCTTAGCATTAATGTCTATGCGAAACTCAGTTCATGCAGCCATAAAAGCTACACCTCACGAGCTCATAATGGGACGTCCTATGCTAGCAGCTAATTCACTAAAAGTATTAGTGCATGATCATGCTGATAGATGACACAATTAGCGTGTATTGTAAGACTCTAATGAAGTCCTTTAAGTCTCTCAAATCACAGGTGCAAGCAGTGCGCACGGACACAGGACGACAAACCAATTCACCAAATCCAACCAGGAGAATACGTATTGGTCAAGAGTTTTTAAAAGAAAGAAAGTTCTTCAACTTTGCTGGAAATGCCCATATCATGTCTGCTTGTATCTAATAGAGCTGCAAAGGTAGCTGAGATTGCTTCTTGTATTCATTGCAGCCATATAAAGCTTTTCCCAACTCCAAGGAAATCAACAAGTTAGTCCTCCAACAGGCACAATAATCCTAGCTGACTAACCTACGTGGGAAAGCCGAGAAAGGCCAAGAGGCCACTCGTGAAACCATGCAGCAAAATATTGGAAAAGCCGAAAGAAAGATCTAAATGTTTTTTTTTTTGCATGTCTTGTTAGATTTTTATGGGATTGTGCATGTTGGTAGAATTCCCTTTATCAGTCTAATAAGAAGTGGTCAACTCTATTGTCAGATACAAAAGGGAGGATATTAGAGTACCATGGGAGAGGGATGGTTTGTATTTTGACATAGGCAGAATGTTTTGTGGAGCTTCGGGTATGGATCAGTCATGTTGGGTGTGTGGGTTTGTTCCACATGCTGCGGACGCTCCCTGTGTTGGGTGTCCCTGTGCCAGGTCGGGGGTTTCACGGGAACTAGGTAATGGGTTTAGTTTTATAAAGCGATGAGGAATGGGATCCATTTGGCCTTGAAAGATGGTTCGGTTCACTTGGAGCAAAACTGGTGATTGGTATGATTGTGGCTTTGTTTGTTATTGTATGTGTGTGTATGTTTTCTTTCTACTAATTAAGTCGCTGAGTGTAAAGTGTACTGGCACTAGCCACGCAATGCCTTTGTTGGAAGGTGAAGAATCCCCCGATTTTAAAGACCCGGAAACTCTGGATAACACATTGTATGATCCACATGAAAAGGAATTAATGGACGCATGGTTCGCTATGCAACAAGCTCCATCTCGTAAAAAAAAAAACAACAAATTATTGATTACTTAACAGGATCTGTTAAGAATAAAAAGGGAGGACTGTGAATATTGAATATGTGCCTTCAGCTTCTCAGCAGATATTTTTATGTTAACCCTGAGTGTCCTTTTCTGTGTGACTCTATGTGCAATGAAAGGTTAAGAGTGGACAGGTGGTTGGCTATTTCTTGCTCCAAGTAAGTTAAAAGAAACTGACCAAGTCTATTCAAGGACCACAATGAGGGGGGTCAGAAGTGATTGATCATCTCAGCTGCAAACATGGTCTTTGACATAAACTGACCATAATAGGATGAATGGTTTTCTGTATCTTTCTGTATGTATATTTCAGGACACTTGCTACGTAGACAGATCTTAGCACGTAGCTCTCTTGTTTGTAAAGGTATATAAGACATGTGTTGTTTTCATTGAGAGAGAGTAGTCTGGCTGATGACACTCCCTCGTGTGCACGAGCAATAAAATCTGCTTATTCAACTCTTTTGGGAAGAATCTGTGTCTCAAAGTTATTGAGCATTCACAAGAGCAAACATGCTAATAAACCATTATCCTTCGGGCACAGCAGGTACAGACGTACAGGGTATTGTCGGCAATCTTAATAACCCCAGTAGCTCTGGATTTTTTCTGGGAATCACCCTGCATAGTTCTTCTGGAAAAATAAAAATGTAAATTGCTCTGGAAAAAAAATGTGCAATTTCTCGAAAGTGGAATGTTTATTTAAGCTTCAGAATGTTAGAGAGCGGAGCATAAGTGTTTCAATTACTCGAAATACCGTAAGATCAGACAAAATGTCTTCTGCTTTGAGTCAAGTTAGTAGAATATTGAAAATCACCACTTCGGTGAGGACCCTAGAAGA
This sequence comes from Sceloporus occidentalis, assembly GCA_023333645.1. Classification (NCBI taxonomy): domain Eukaryota; kingdom Metazoa; phylum Chordata; class Lepidosauria; order Squamata; family Phrynosomatidae; genus Sceloporus; species Sceloporus occidentalis. The sequence continues at coordinate 147,991 of JALMGF010000386.1, forward strand.
TCCAGCACTCCCTATGCCTTGGGAGGGAAGGAGAGGGGGCCCCATTGGACCCCCAAGAGTTGGCCTCCATTGCCACTGTGGCCTAAACATTGGAGCACCATTCACCGGACAACTGAGAGGAGTGGCCCCAAAAATTCGGGGACCACTGTGGCCTTACCACTGGAGCACCCGACTACTGAGAAGCACAAGTACCTCGGGCCTCATGGAATATATAGATATAAATTGAAATACAGTTAATTTAATAAAATAAACGTGGAAACTGGAGGAATTTCAGTTTGTTGAACCAGTAGACTCAGACCGCTGGTTCCAGATCTTACATACCACCCAAGTGTCCCTAATTTCAATTTCTTATGGCAACAGCCTATCAGAACCTGTTTTGGTGTCACGCGGCAATTAAGCGATCCCAAGAAAATACATGAGACTTTGAGACTAGGAACAGATTTATGGAATGTAGATTTCTTTACGGGGCCCCCTCAGCGATAGAAGAAGCCTCAGGTGGGGGTTCGAATGGGCAGCTTCAATTGGTGAGAAGAGGGGGTCTATCCGAGAGACCACTCTGGTCTTTCAGACAAGGAGGTCTCCTCAGAAAGAGTAGCCGTACTCGCTCTGGAAATACGATCTCCCCTGTTAATGATCCTGTGGGTAAGAGAGGGTCTCCGCTGCCTCATTTCATGGAAGGAGGCCGCTGCGGAAAGCGTAACATCGCTTGGTGGGAAGAGGGAAGCTACTCCAGCTTTCAAGAAGGTCTCCTCAGAAGGCACACAAACAGGACAGGGTCAGCAGCTGGGAAAAAGGAGGCCTCCTTGGTCTGCCAGTCTCTTGACAGGAGGTGGGGGTCTCATTAAAAAATGGAGGCTTCAACTAACTTGAGGTCTCTAAAAGGAACAGCCTCATTTAATAAGGTTTAATGTAAAAGGAACAGCCTCACGTAATGAGGATTTCCACTAAAGAAGGCTGCATCATTTTATGTGGCCCCCTTAAGGGAGACCCCAACTAATTTTGACCCATTCACCCCACCATACACCTGGCAGAAACACCTCAGAGCTTCCAGGCTCCGCCCCTCATTCCCCGTGGCGAGAATATCACACCCTATGTACCATCCGTTACAACACGCCAAGCCCTCACTGCCCGCCCCAGTGCCCCTGACACAACATGCCATCCGTGCCGGAACCCATTTATGTACACAGGGCACATGCGACACTCACCAAAAAATCCTCACGCACCGATCCTCGCAAGGGCTTCTGGGTCTTGTAGTTTCCTGCTGCAATATGGCGACCGAGCTCTAAGCCTCAACAGCGAAAGAAAACTACAACTCCCAGCAGTCACAAACACCAGGATATGACCTATGGCTCAAAAGGGAGACTATTCTTATTATTATCATTTTACATTTTAATGATTAGAATAAAATATGATTAATTTATCTTACATTTATTTTGATAATTTATTTTTATTTATGAGCTTCTATAAAATAGTAACATTAATGTAGGAAAGAGAAAAAAAAAAAAAGGATTTGGGTCTTGAAGAAGGAATGTTAATATTGCCCCACTCACATGCATAGCTGCCAACTGCCCTGAATATTTATTCAATGTCTCTAGTTTGACTTAATTGTATATATGTTAACAGTGGTTAATGGGATGCGCAGACATAAGCGATGTTTGAGTTGTCAGATGGATACAAGTCTTGTGTCCTCCCATTTTCCTGTTTTAATAGCCGGAAGTTCCCATTTTTTTTGTCAAAAAGTGTCCCGGAGTCAGTGAGATAGTCCCGCTGTGCCAGGCTGTCTGCTTTTCCACTTTATCTGGCCACTATGCCACCCAACTGTCCCAATTCATACGGGACTGTCCCAATTTTGACACTGTCCCCCTGAGCTCTACCTCTGTCCCGCTTTTTGAGACAGAGGTAAATCTCGGCAGGACAGTGAGATTGCGTGCCTGGAATTGTGCACATGCGCGGTAGCGCTGCCAGTTTGAGTTACACCCTACCTCCCAGGAGGTCCCGATTTGCCAGGGGTAGAAGTTGGGAGGTATGCTTTAGCTATGGTGGTTGGAAGGCCACAATCCTGGCCACCCCACTAGCCACCCCATCCCCCAACACAGGTGTCCCGGTTTGGTCAATTTATATTTTTGGGTTATTAAATTAAATTAATTATAGTAAACTGTAAATGACGAAGTACATATGTCATCACTAAACCAATATATGTATATATATGTATATATCCATCGATATACATATACGTCCATAAATATACCTGTTATATTCAGATGCCGCCATGGAGTGGCAGTGCTACATCGTGAATCAATTCCAACCAAATCTTTTCATCAAACAGAGAAACATCGATTCGATAAGTACCGCGCTGAGGAATATGATGGCGCTATATAAAACAATAAATAATAATACGTAAAGATGTACTTACATGTGATATTATTTTTATTTTAATTCATTTTGCTGGATTAACCTAATCTAATATTGCAGTATTAATTAGTGGATAATATTTGTGTTTTTTCTATGCATTTTTTTATTTATTTTTTAGTTCATCACACTGAATAGCTGAGAAAATCCCATTTTACCTATTGTACAGCACTGCTGAATATGATGGTGCTATATAAATCAATAAATATGTTAAATAATAAATAAATAATATTAATAATCTTTTATTTTTTATAGTGCTAATACTTTTCCGGTTCATTGCATGATATGGGGGTTATCAAAACCCATATAGATTCTGTTAGACCAAAAAATGCATCTTTATTTTATTAAAAGTTCTGTTTTTTTATTATTTTTTTTTTAAAAAATAGCGAAAAATTGCAAAATTTAATCAAAGCGGAATTTAAGTCCAGAAATATTTTTTTCTGGCTAAAAACCTTCAGTTTCTAAGCTCAAGATATACGGTATATATTTACATTAACATTTTTATTCGGCTCCCAGGAGAATTGTTCCTGCTTTTATTTGGCGTTATACATTCTTGATGATGTCTTCCTGTTCTTATCCTTGACATCATACATAAATTGTAAAAAAAAAAAAAAATACAATTATTTATTTCTCTATTACTAATTTTTCTTGTATACAAGTAGGAAATATTTTACTACATAACAGACAAAATAAAAAAATAGATATTAAAATACACTTTCCGGTATTCCAAATGCAAACAATAATGTCATAAAATGAAAAAGCAAAAAAATAACAATTATTGTAACAACAATAACAATAATTGTTATTATTATTAGAAAAACATCAACAATTATAAACCTAATAATAATAATATTCACAAGCCTGCTATTCAGTAAAACTTATCTAGGCAAAAACTGGAACAATTCTGGGGCAAAGTGCTATATTTAGAGCAGTCACCATGGAAACCACCACCACCATGGAAATTTCAGCAGATTGCTCCAAATGTATTTGATTTCCCTTTGCTTGCTCCAGTTTTGCATTGATAAATATGACTCATCGCCAGCCTGCTGTATTTACCAAAAAACACCTTTTTTTGTGCTTAAAATCAGTATGTTATTTTGCTTTTTAGTCGTATTCTGATTGCAATCAGTGTGGGCAGAATGTGGGATATTTCGAGTATAAGGTTAATTTTGGGGTGCGTTCCTGGACCCCCCCCCCTTTTTACAGAGGGGGCAGGTGCCCCTGCCGGTGGGGGTCAGTGGCCCCTGGTGGTGAGTGTGAGGGGCCCTTGGTCTCTGGATGATGACTCAGAGCATCCTCCCCCAGCCCTGTGTGATGGAGGCAGGAGGAGGAGGAGGAGGCATGGTCCAGCCCAGCTCCCCCCATGCTTTGTTGCGGTGGATATGGGCTGTGTGTGTGGTGGGATGCAGGGACTGAGCCCTCTGGCGTTGAGACACAGCGCATGGATCTGCTATGAGGGGCCCCCGGGCCCCATATTCAGCCTCCTGGCCCCCACTCAGTGACGGCAGAGGACCCCTCCGCAGCTGCCGGGAGGAGGCAGCCAGCATGGGCAGCAGCCCCCCTCCCAGAGGATGCTGACAGATTGATACATTGTATCAGAGGTGAGCCCGTGCTTTGGGGTGCACTCAGCTCGGCCCCTGACTGGGGTGCAGGGATTATTGGGGTGCAGGCAGGCAGATGGACCCTCAGCAGAGGGGTGCTTGCAGACAGAGGGGCTGTGTGGATCCTTGTGGAGTGAGGATCATACAGGCTGAGGGTCCCTCAGTTGTGGATTGGGGTACAGACATGGGGCCACAGGAGTGAACTCATCAAAGTGTGCTGAGGGGCCCCCAGAGGAGGGTATTAGCTGCTAGAAGGGTCATTGGGATTGAATGAAAGGATCATTATATACAGGGGTCCATACAGCTTGCTGTAGGGGTCTTCAGGACAGGAGAGCGTGGGCCATTATAGACCTGCGTAGGCCTTGGGGCCTTCAGTAGAGGGGTGAATGGGTTATTGTGCATAGGGGTTCGGGAGAGGGGGGTCCCTGGATCAGGGGGCTCAGGCAGGTAGAAGAAGCCTAACATGGTGCACTGTGGATTCAGGTTCAAACATGGGGCGACCCAAACATGGTTTGGCGTGGATTTGGGTTCAGGCAGAGTGGACGTCAGGAGAAATATACAGTAGATCAGTTAACGATTTCTAAGAGGTGTCTTCACGAGGCGAGTGTTGGGTCAGTGATGAATCAGTGGGTTCTTTGTTGCGCACTTGGGCATGCAAAGGGTTCATTCTCCTTGGGTATCACTAATGCCCTCCATACCTGCATACCAGGGGCTATTGTTGCTGGTGATGAAGAGCAGGAGTATGCGTATATATTAGGGGTAGTAGCTTTGCCAGAGCTCACGGCTTGCGGCATATAGAAGGCAAAAGTTAGACAAGCAAAACCAAAGGACATGTCCCCGATACATAACATATTACACACTTATACAGCAGGATGTATAGATCCAAACAGCCCTGCGTATTTATTAAATACCCTGAGCTTCATATAAAACACAGGATAAGAGTTCTGGACTCACTGAGGATAATGACGGCGTATCATATAGTATGGCCTCATTATATACCGGGTACAGAATAACATATATACCAATGGAGAGGCTGGTGAATAAAGGCATGATATATATATATATATATATATATATATATATATATATATATATATATATATATATATATATACAGTATACATACCCTCCATTAAGTCATATATAATAAGTTAAAATTAACTTATTAAAGTAGTGTAGAAAGTCTGAAAGCGGAACGTACAGGTGGAATCATTTTGTCCCATACATTGAGCACCAGGTGGTTGGCTTAGTGCGCTATACATCCTGCACTTAGGGTTGTCAGGTATCTTATTTTGAATCAGACAGCCCAGTGTTTAGCCCAGTGTCAGTCCAGTAAAAAAAGATAGTATACTGGTTGGTGCTGGACTAACCATAACTGTTCTCCAGAGGCTGACATATGTATGTATGTTATAGAAATTAAACATATTTGGAAGCCAGTGTTCTGTAAAACTCTCGATATGTCAGGATCTCCTAGCCTCTTACTTAGAAACATCGGCCCCATTCGGCCCCCGTCTAATCTGCCCGTTTCTCCTGCTGTAAAGATCCAAACCTTAATCAGTCGTTGGTCTCGTCTTAGATTCAGGAGCCGTATGCCTATCCCATGCATGTTTAAATCCCCTCGCTGTATTACCCTCTACCACTTCTGCTGGGAGGCTGCTCCACTTACCTACCACCCCCTCAGTAGAGTAAAACTTCCTTACGTTCCATCTTAGTTTTAGATTATGGTCTTTAACATCCCTCCTGTCCTTTGTTAAATCCCTCTGTTTAAACGTCTCTCTCCCTTCTCTCTCTCTTCTTTCATCCAAGCCGGTCATATTGAGATCCTTTTGAAATACTCTGCAAAAGTTTAACAGTGGGGATATTTTTCAGATAATGGTTTGTATTCCTCCTGAGCTAATTAGAATATATTGATTTATCATTTTTGTTGTTTTTTTTAGATTATGGTGAAATGTAAAAAACTGTGCGAGAGACGGGCCGGTGACTGCTCCGGTCTAAATCCGACTTTAAAGGGCCTTAAATGCAGTCGGGCTACCAAATAAATCCTAATATTTAGCAGGTTGGATTATAAAAAAAATGAACCACTGACAGCAGAGAGGAATTTGGGGCTAAATTGGACGCGAAATGCGTCGGCCGTTTACCATTTTTGCTTTATGGTTAATATTATGTTGATCATGCTATAAATGGCCTCTTTCGGCGCTCAAACAGTTAAATCTGGGGTTGATTTCCTAGTGCATAGGGAGAAGTATGTGGGTCAGCGGCTAGAATGAACTTATATAGATCTGTGGATCACGTAAATATTCCGGACGCGTTTCGCACAGATCCGAGCCGCAGATGTTCTAATGAGTCATTTTATATTTTTTGTGTAGTCAAGGAGGTGTATGTTTGTGTTCCCCGACAAACATGATTGAGTGTGTGTGTATATATAGAAACGTATAAAATCTGGAGTGTGGATCTTGCCGTGGGAAGCGTGTCTTCTAAATAATGAGATTGGGGACCCTGCGTCAGAAGAGCCCGGGAGGGGGGCCGTCGCCGACTCATGCGGTCCTTGTGGGGCTACACTGTTGCCATTTAATCTAATATGCTACATATTACTGATCAGTTTGGGTTAACCCCTTGTGGGCTGGGAGGGATCAGCTATTGCAGAACCCGTAAGGGGTTAAACGGCAAGATCTGAATGGAGCAGGGCTCCCTGTCCTAATGAATTCAGTCTCTAAGCCTTTGCAACTGTTACCCCCACCCCCCATTCTTCGGTATCCATACGGTCTCCAAGGTCGAGTAATGACCCATTGCTCCGCACAGCATTCACCCTTCTCCGTGGTAACCAGGACGTCACCGATGCCGGTTGCACGGCCCTTTTTTGCGAGGCAGGCACCTGGTGCAAGCAATAATTTGCCTGTGAATGGCCGTGTTTACCGCTCCTATACCCGCGTCAACGGCAGCATGTCCCCGACCAAAATAACAATGTTCTCATGTGGGTGAAAATGAATTGTGTACCCCTCGAAGTCATGCTTTAAATCTATGATTAAATCTGTTTAAATTACAAAATATTTTTTTTAAATATAATTTTTATTAATTATTATTATTATTATTATATGTTTAATATCTCCTGAAATCAAGACTAAAATTTACAGGGATAATTTAAAATAATGACTAATTGAAATATCTGAAATATAAACTGTGTTGATTTTAATTTGATTGTTTTTCTCTTTTTTTTCTCTTATACCCTTTTTCTTTTCCTATTTCCCCTTAAAATCTCCCTTACTTTCAATTTTCATTACCCATTGACACCGTTTGTAATCTCCATGCATTCTCGCTTCTGCCTCTGCCATTTTCTTTTGAAAATTAATTATTTCACTTCTTGCCCGTCCTCTGTCCCCCCAATATTTCTTTTTTACGACCCATTTTCTCTGGTCCCCTCTCCAGTCTCTCTCCCTGGTTTCCCGCTACCTCTCAGGCCACTGAAGATGGTGTTTGCCCGTGGAATGGATTCTCAAATGCCCCATCTCATCCTGCCCACCATCCTTTACCAGATGCCGAACACGAGTGTAGTCACCTGTCCCATGCCGGCTGGAGATCCCTGGGTACCTGGACTCTACAAAGATGGCACCATGGGCAGGAGGAATACCACTAAGCCGGTTCAACTCCTGGTTCCTGGAGAAGTGGCTGCTGTCAGCCTTATCTTTGGGGTCATTTGGATTCTATCGGTTTTTGGAAACGCGTTGGTTTGTCTCGTCATCCATCGGAGCCGGAGGACACAGTCAACCACTAACTACTTTGTGGTGTCCCTGGCGTGTGCTGACCTTCTGTTGAGCCTGGGAAGTGCCCCCTTCACCCTTCTCCAAGTGACTTCTGGGCGCTGGATACTGGGGAGCTCCATGTGCAAGCTCGCGCGTTATTTCTACTACCTAACTCCAGGTGTCCAGATCTACGTCCTGCTGTCTATTTGTCTAGACCGTTTCTACACCATCTTGTACCCTCTGAGTTTCAAGGTCTCCAGAGAAAAGGCCAAAAGGATGATAGCCGCATCTTGGCTTTTTGACGCAGCCTTCGTTGCCCCTGTTTTCTTCTTTTACGACTCCGTGGACGGCCACTGCAACTTCTTCCCTCCGCCATCTTGGGACGGGGCTGCTTACGGAGTGGTCCATTTGCTGGTGGGATTCCTAGTACCCGCTGCCCTCATCATCTTATTCTACCAGAAGGTAGTAAAGTACATTTGGCGCATTGGCACCGATGGATTTACGGTCAGGCGCACCATGAACATCGTACCCAGGACCAAGGTCAAAACCATCAAAATGTTCCTGATGCTTAACGCCATCTTTCTGGTGACCTGGTTGCCCTTTTACGTTGTACAGTTATGGCACCCGGATGAGAGCGACCAGCGACAGAGCTGCCTTGCCTACTTGGCCGTATCTTGGCTCTCATTTGGGTCTTCAGCCGCCAAACCCACGCTCTACTCTGTGTACAATGCCAACTTTCGGCGTGGAATGAAGGAGACGTTCTGTATGTCCTCCATGAAATGCTATCGGAGCAACGCATACACCATTACCACCAGCTCTCGCATGGCCAAGAGGAACTACGTCGGCATCTGCGAGATTCCCGCCCCAGCCAAAACCACCATCAAGGAGTCCGTCTACGATTCCTTCGATCGCGAGGCCAAAGAGAAAAAACTAGCTTGGCCCATTGACTCGAATCCTCCCAATACCTTTGTGTGATGCAGCGATTTGAGCCAGATAAACATTATTTTTAAAGAAAGACAAAAAAAAAAAGACTTTAACGTGTAACGCATTTGCTGTCAGAGAGACCGTCGGTGCGTCGGAGATCTGTCTGGCAGCAAAAGAAGAAAAAAAATGGTCTTTTCATGAAAAATGCCAATTGCGTTGGTTCAAACGGCTTCAAGAAGTGCTGTGCCTAATTTAAAGAAAACATATGAAGTGAGACTTTGATTAAACTCTACGATTCACTGGATAATATTTTTGGGGGAAGATTTAAGCAATTTTTATGTCGACAGAAGAAAAAAGAAGGGTGATTTGGGTTTGTTTGGTTTTTTCACTTATTAAATGGAAAAAAAGTGTGAATTCTACTTTGAAAACTTTTTTTGGGGGTAAACTAAAGACAGTATGAGTCTACTCATTATATACATCCTTGGTTTTATAACTAACCCCCAAATAGTCTAATGGCTGTAGGTGCCAATAGACACTCAGTGGATTAAACAATCTGTGGTCTGAATGGGAGGGGCTTACGTTTAGTCACACCCACTAGCCGCCATTGGTGTAATAGAAAATCACGTAAAACAAACCTGGAAATTTCCTAGAGGGGACACAGAGACTCTTGAAAGATTAAGCATTTAATCGAGTCACCTACATTCAAGCAGTAGCATTATCTATAGCAGCACCACCAGCCACACCCTCTGTACTGCCGTCCTTACCCTTGAGTTTAAGGATATGATGTCATACGTCAGCTTTCCAGTCGGACTATAAATAAAACTCTGTCCTATTCTCGTCCCTAGGAGTTCTTAGGGTTGGACCCAGAGTCTCCGAGCGACGCAGAGGTTTTCCGAGTCACCTTGCTCTGTGTCTGGGTTGTGGGAGGGGAGTTTAGACATGCCTACTCCCCGCCCTATTCCCCTCCCACCACCACACAGATTTCAGCTATCACCCCTATGGACAAGCCCCACCCATCATATCGCTAGCCCCACCTCTCACTAAGCCCCTCCCCTGATGAGAGAGGGCTCCAGGTAGCCTGAGCTGGCAAGTTCCCTGTTGTGAAAGAAACGCGTCGGGTCACATATTTGCCGGCAACTTTAAACTCCAATTAGCACTGAACTAAAAGCGGACTCAGCATTATGTGCACACTGTGTGCGTTCCGCAGGGCCGACAGCTCAGTCGATTTTACATAACCAGCCGACATATGCTGAGCTTTCTATTTTTCGTTGAGATGTTTAGGCAGATCCCATGGCTCTGGGGGGCTGTTAATTCCTCCCCAGTCCGCGACGTGCCCCGACTCTCTAAGTTTAATTAAATCCAATGCTTTCTTGTTGATAGGAATTTTTTTGTATCTATAATTGCCAATTAGTCAGCGGTGTGGGTGCAGCGTTCTCCCTCGAGGTACGCGCCGGGGACGGATACGTCTGCGCATTCTGGAGCCGCTAATCTCTTTAAAATAGAATTGGGAAAAACATTCGAGGGAGGGGGTCATCTGTAACAAATTCACCCACTGCCTTTTGGAAGCATAGTTACATATACACACATTATATATATATATATATTGTTGTTGTTTTTTTATTATATTAATATATATATTATATATAGCTAGCCAGCTGATTATATATACATTCCTTACCCATACCTAGAAGAATGTCCTATAGGGAACCGCAAAGCCCCTACAGAGGACGCCATTTGTTGTTTAAGCTATAAATACAGCACAAAAGATTGACAGAGCAGAGGAACTCCCATCACATTGAGCCAGCGATTGTCTCGCATCGAGCCTGTAGTGAAAACAAAATACATCTGGCTACTTTTCAGTACCTTTACGTCAACTAAGTCATTATTTCTAAGTCTTTCAAGCATCTTTTAAGACGGTCGGGTGAGTAATTAAAATAGTTTTTTGGTGTGTTTCTCATTGACTTTGTCACAAGCTATTGTTTAATGGAACATATAAAATGATAGCGGTAAGGAGCGTACGCCAGGCCTTTGCCACGGACGCTAACTGGCGCAGCTGTGGTATGGAACGGACGGGGGAGAAAAATCACCCCCCGAAGCTTTAAGGGCAGAAGCGGATAAAATCACATTTATCTACTATTGTCTCGATTTGAGAAAGGCAACCAGCTATTCTTGATTAATGCAGACCCCCCGATAAAAAAAGGAATATAATTCAATTGCATCCCAAAAAAACAACCGAACAAAAACACTTGTAGGATCATCACAGTGGTTTAATAAAATAAAGCTTATCCTAACAAAGACACCCATTTAAAGTGCTAGGCAGTAAATGAACGATGCTCAATCCAATGCAAGAAAAAAGTAGCAACTGGTTTAATCTTTAGTCTGCAAAACTATATCAAAAAATAGAATATTATTTAATATCTTCAGAATGTCAGCTCACGTGCCACAGAAACATTTCTTGGTTTCCAAATGGAACTGTTGCTTCAATCGGAGAGATAACCATCTCAAACTAAAACATTTAAGACATTTGTTATATATTATATATATATATATATATAAAAATATATATATATATATATATATATATATATATATATATATATATATATATATATATATATATATATATATATAGTGCCCCAGCTTCTCAGCCTACAGAATAACGGCGGAGAGCTGACACTCACTCACAGGAAGTATGGAGCTGTCCAGAAGGTCACATGTTAGCGAGCAGAAAATGAACATCGATTTCTAAACCACGGCAAACACCATGCAGCTCCATGGCAAATTCAAACCATAGACACTCCCTTTGCGTATTATGACATGAAGTTAATTGCATGACATCATCAACTTACAGTTTTCTTCCCCTTAGTCTACTAAAACGTACAAGTAATACAGATTCTTGTATTTACAAGTCCTCTGCCCTACTTAAAATAGAAAATTTATCTTAAAGGTTTTATATGTGCCCTTCAGGGGGTAATTCCTACCAAAGCAGAATGGGGGAGGGGGTAGAAAGTGTAACACAGTAGTGTTATGGTTGAGGGTTTAGCAACAGCCCCCCTTTTTTTTAATCTGGAAACAAAGATAGAGAGATGGTTGTCCTCAAAACTCCAGGATTTCAAGCAGGACTTCGCACAGCCTTGGCTTCCTGGTGTAATCGTCAAAGCTCAGTCTGGTGTCCATCCAAAGACCAAGATGGCTTCCCCGCGCAGCCCAATGAACATGCGCCTGTTCTCTTCTCTACGTAACAACGGCGAGCAGAAAGACGTTCCTGGAGAAAAAGAAAAGCAAGACACGCATCATCTTACTGGCTTCCAAGAAATAGATTTCTACAGAGAATGGATAAAACACGGCAACCGGAAGAGGTCGGGTATATACATTTCTAAGCGGGGAGAAAAAATGATCAAAAGTGGAACTCAAACCTAGATTTTCTTTATTCCTTGAACCAGTTTAAAAATGTTTTCAAAAATATTGCGTTATTGGAGTTGGAGTTTTGCCCCGTAATATATTTCGGGCAGCTGCATATCAGCCGTTTGTATGCGTTCTCGCTCTGTTATCTGAGCCCCGATGTACTAAACGAACACACCGACTCCTTATCATACTGCCTGTGGGGAACAATAGAATGGCTCAGTCTTAATCACCCAGCCCGACACTCTGACTAATGAAAGCCTATGGAGGAAGGGACTTCATTAGCAGTGCCATAAAGCATCAGCTTAGTGTGGTGTTTGAGCCGGGAAAGTCACCCAAAATATCACATGACTGACAACCGCTTACACAAAACGGCTTAATCTCATTGATTATTGTTTATAGCCGCCAGGTTTGGGTTTAATGTAGCAGTGACTGACATCCTGTATAGCTGCATTTTAAAATACTGGGAATGACCCTTTTGGGTTGGATCCATAGCTTGGGTAAATGGCAGAAGGTCACAAGGTGGGGTGCAGTAATGCTAGTGTCATGGTAGCAGCAATGCAAGGCTGCCCCCTGCTGTCCGTGGAGCACCCTGCACCCTACGGAAAGCTTCCACAAGTTGTTAGGGGTCTATTCCGCTTGCAGGAGAGTTGTGGTTTAAGCTCTCTCGCTGTAAAAAGCATAATTTATTGTGAGAGACGAATTTAAAGTATGCATTATACAGGGCCAGCCTCTTTATGTAGCAGAAGCTTGCCGGGCCTGAGACTTCCTAATGTATAGGAGCTGAGAAACAACACTGCTGTCAACTCTCCATTTAGTGAGCAGGCCCCATAACCAACTCCTGAAAAGTCTCGAAAAAGCATCAGTCCCTCTGAAGTCTGAAAACCCAGCGTGGTTCTACTCCAAGAAGGGCCGAGGTGGCCCCTAAGCTGAACATATGATGCAGCTACTCAAGGTTGAGTAAACTCAGCCCGGGGAGCTGGACGCCGGTCCTCGTCTCATACTCACAGGTACGTTTCTCTGTGATGTCCGCCTTCCCAGGTCGGTGCGGCTTCCCGGAGTTAGGGGCGGATTTATTCAGATCCTCGCCGTTGAGCAAGGCTTTGATTTCGGACGGGATCTTCCCTTGGTCCATGGCTGAACACCACTGCTTGTACTGACAGGAGAGAGGGGGGGAAGCAGAGGACACGTTAAAATGCAACATGGGCAATAATGTATACGCGCCTCCTCACCTGTGCATTGCCGAGGGACCCTGGTATTGGAGAGTTGGTTCTCCCCCATGGGAACTGCCAGAGTTTGCCCCCAATTCTCTGGGTTTTTACCCCAATCAAAGGGCGAATGGGCAGATTCTGATGGTCACACAACCTAGAGCTGCCAACCATCATATTCTTCATAATCTGATTTAATGATATCGGAGCATCGAACTTGGTGCTCTTCTCACTGCTGTATCAAAGCTGAAATCCCTGCTTGAACACAGGTAACTTCATTTAAAATATCTTTACTTGTTGACAAGTCAGGGTTTTTAAAGGGCCATTTGGCCGACGCCATAAATGAGTCACTTTAATAGAACGTTCCCAGAAGCCGCATCACTGGTGTTATATCGGTTTATTATACACACATATGGGGTCCATGTTTGATCCAAAGGCTCAGGCCCAATGGATATCGGATCCAGTAATATGAGCTAAGGCCTAAACTCAGAGTTTGGGCAGGGTTGGGTATTACTCTGCTCCAGTGAATCCCAAAAAGCACGAGAGGATCGAGGTCCTGAATCCTGCCGAGCTCTACCTCTGCCCCGAAAAGCAGGACAGAGGTAGCGCTTGGTGGGACAGCGGGACAAAGAGGCGAAATCAGGAACAGTTGGTAGGCATGACTGAAGGGCCAATGGCTGCCTAGGCCACCACCACTGATGGCAGGATGCGGCACTGATCTGATCCCGAGTCCAGGAAAACCGAAATTACCATCTCCAGCTCCTCCCGCAGGGCACAGATGGCCCTCTCTCGACTGGACACCAGCTCCTCCAGATACTGGTAACGCAGCTTCTTCCTGGCTCTGCATTCCCGGGCGCTCTGCCGACTGCGCTCTAATTTAGCTTTCAAATCCACCTTAGCTGGTTTTCTTCCTCTCTTCCCCGATTTCTTCACCTTGCCACCCGACACCTGCAAGAGACCAATGGGGAAACCAACGTGAGGACCATGCGAGTATATGATATGGGCCAGAAGAGCTGACAATCTAAAAAAAAAAAAAAATTTCTAAATATATATATTTATTAATTTTTACAGCGCTGTACAATGTTAACAAAAATCTTTCCTGACAAAGATCTTTATTCCAGAACTAAAAGAAAGATACTAATAGCGTTCCGAATACAGAACGTTTATACAAAAGTATATTCTGGGTGTTACATTTTTTTTGGGGGGGGGGGGGGGATTCTAGGTTTTTAGCTTTAGGCTCATATAAAATCAAATCTCACATTAATGGGAATATAAAAATATATATTTAATTAATTACATACAAACGATTACAGTTTATTATAGAAAATATATTTTTTCCAAGGTCTCTATACAGGAAAGTAATGCACAAAAAATTGGAAAACGGATTTAAAAAAACCATAAAATGTTGCAAGTTTACGACAAATTACAAAAATAACAATAAAAATAAAAATAGGTAAACAGAGGTTATTTGCCAGATCCGGAGCTAACCGCATCCATTAATAAAAAATGACAAATGTAGTAATTCTAGTAAATTATCACTGATTGCGGCCCCAGTGGCCCCCTGAGTTCATCTTGGGAAATCTACCATTTTAGTGAAACGTATTCTGACGGGAAATATCTATAATCTGGAACTATTGCCTTTTTATTACCGCAAAACACATTTTAAAATAACGTGCCTTTCCCGACGGAAACAAATTGGTTAAATTAATATTCTAGCGTCTCCTATTACCTGACAGGTGTGCGTGGAGCCTTCCCAAAATATCCTAACTGCACCTGTCAGTTAAAAAAGGGGTTTGCTAAGATTAGCTTGGGAATTGAAAGCCCGGGCGCTGAATTAATAACTACCGCTTAACAATAACTCTAGATTGTAAGCTCTTGGGCGCAGGCCCCCCCCCCCCCCTTCAGCTAATGTATCGGTTGGGTCTTAGTCTGTGGGTTCTTGTTTAGTCGGACCCTTTCAACGTATGGAATGTAAGAAGCGCTGCGGGAATTGGTGGCACTATATAAAAAAAAAAAACCTATAAAAAAAGAATAATAACAATAATAATAATAATATGAAATTATGATTAATAAACAATATAATAATAATGTTATGAAATAATGATTATTATTAAATAATAATAATAATATGTGAAGAACTTGCATTAAATTGATTATAGACCTATGTAAGATAATGCATTGTTCAAAAGGATATGTTAGATTACCTTACGTTTATTCATATAGCGCCAGCAGACACCGTAGCGCTGTCACGGTAAATCAAATCATATTTAGGATTAAATGTCCGTGAGCAAAACACAGAACTCATCTTAACCAATTCAGCCATAGCAATAATTATCATTACGATCACCCCCGGGAAACTTTCTAAATGAGCTGACCCTGAGGGGCTTTAACTATTAACCCTTTCATAGCCCATCTTTAAGATTCTACGTAGCAACTCGCCAAACGGCCCCTAATACCGGTCCTGATGGAAACCTTGACTCGTCATTATTTAAAGATGCACTTAACTGAGTCACCTGCATTCAAGCAGGGTTATTAACCATAAATGGTAGCACAAGCAGCAACTTAGTAACAAAAATGACTCATAGAAAGCGCTCACCTTGTTGTCTTCCATGTTGTGAGGCTTAATAGCTTTGGAGGTCAAAACTACAGGTACAAAATACTACCTAATATCAAGCAGGTGAAATATGGTGGCTGCAATAATAATAACCTACAGAAATTGTATTACCAGCAGTAATTGGATATGCAAAGAACCCCTGATTGCACAATAGCCCCTCAGTCTCTGCCCTTACTACCCCTACCGCTTTTTTTTAACCCTGACACTGCTACTTTACAGAAATTAATAAGCAGCACAAAAAAAAACCAAACATCCAGGCCAGGCAGGAAGCGCTCTGTTTATTTACATAGCTCAGCTGGCTACTTTAAACGCTTAGAGAGCTGGGAGTTGTAGTCCTCTGACAACATCCCTAGAAAGGAAGTCGAGGCGCGACGAACGCGATGCGAACTACAAGTACCAGCATGCACCGCGCGGAAGCGGACGCGGATGAAGAAAAATCCAAGGGTTTGTGGGTAAAGAAGTGGGATACTTTTAGATGAGAGGGATGGGCCTTCGGGGCATAAACTACATATCCCAGCATGCTCTGCGGCTCAATGAGTTCTTTCTATTTAGAGGATAGTTTTAAAGTGATGGAGATAGAAAGTCTATGTGTGCCCCTCTCTCCTCTCCTGATCTAATCTCTCCTCCCCTGATGCCCCTCTCTCCTCCCCTGATGCCCCTCTCTCCTCCCCTGATGCCCCTCTTCTCTAGGAGGTCAGAGTGTTTGCTGGGTATGAGGGTATCGCAGGGTTCTACACCCCTAAAAGCCCCGATAATGTGTATAGAAACAGCAAGAAACGGCTTTATAAATTAAACGGGGTAAATAAACCCATTATTGTTCTTGTAAGCGCTGCACTCGGTTACCGTCTCTGACCGGTCCTCTGCTTGCCCAGAGACTACTTAACCACTGGCAGTCTCGAGGAGGAGGCTTTATCCCCAGACCTCTCTCTCTCTTTCACTGTCCTCCTTGGACTTTTGTCACATTACCTGGAGTCTCCGGGTCGCTCACCTCATTTTCCACGGCGGGGTTTAGCCATTTCCACGCCCAATTCTCACACCTGGGAACTCTCTGGGTTTGAATTCTGCGAGAAGGTCCGCTTCTCCGGGTCAACACCCCAATCCTCCAGGTCAAGGGAGTGGGGTCTTTTAAATGGGGGCGTTTCCAACAATGTCAGCGGGACCGCCCATTGACGTCAGCGGGCAGTGCTGTCCTGGCCGTGACCCGCAAGCTCCCAGGTAATACTCCTTCCACTCCCACTACATTTAATGATACTCGGGGCCATGGATAGCTGCACCCCTCATGTGGCTAAGCCCACCCTTGTGCATAGCTAACCCTGCCTCCTCATGAAGCCACTCCCCCCAGAAGGAGAGCTTCGAGCAGCTTGTTCTCCCAAGTTCCTTGCTATAGTTGATTGGTTAATTGGTTGACTGATGCCTCAGATGCCTCTGTTTCAGTTGACTGCGTGCATGCACTGTGTTGCTGGTTGTGTTCTGCGTGGCGTTGGCCACAGTCCCCGGGGAGGATCCAAGTCTCCTGGCTGGGCTGTGGATGACTTTTTGGGGGCCTCCAACACGTCAGCAAGGGGAGCTGAAGACCCTGCCCTTCTGGACCCGGGGGTAGGGAAGAGGACTGGGCACACTGGGCACTGGACACGATCCCTGGGTTTTTCTGATGTCATATATCTTACATTTTCTCCCATCCTTCCCTGGTCATAGCTGCCAACATTCTGAATAAAATCTACAAGTTCGCATGTTGTCTGTGATTGGAGAAGGGGAGTGGAGGGGTGCCGTGTCATACTCCATCTACGCATTACGTGGCACTGTGTGTCTAGACCCCAGACGGTTGGATCACTGAAAGAGTTGGCAAGTACCCCCTCTTATGTGACTCTCCCAATCAATTCAGGATAGCTGGCAAGTATACCACAATATAACTTCCAGCAATGGACAATTAATGCTACAGGCCTGCAGTTAATATGCATTTTAGAGGACATGGGGTCCCCGCAACGCATGGATAACGTCAGATTTTAGGGTAATTCGTTAAATGATTACTTCATTATCACACCTGCCAACATTGCAAGTGCCCAAAGACCTTTGTTTCAGGGGGTGGGGTTAGGGGTGTGGTCATTGACTTTTTACGTGACTTTTTGAACTCCCATAAGACATTTAGAAGAATAACGTACTCTATTTATACGATTGCATCTATAGAGCCATTTCCTGCTGTTTCTATACACATTATTGGGGATTTTGGGGCTAAAAAGGACTTAGTGCCCATAGAGGGACTGTCCTTCATGAACAGGGACACTTGGGAGGTATGTTTTAGACACATACAGAGACTGCTTTAAAATGATTACTGAATTCTATTTAAAAGGAAAAAAGACGTAGTTGTGCCTTTAATATGACGTCACCGGCACAACCCACTTGGACTACGCAACTAACCCCGCCCTTTCTTCTTTGACCCGCCTACCCTGGTCTTTCCCTCTCTCGGTGCCCCGCCTCTCCGCCCCCTCCGCTCACGGATTGGCTAGTGGTGACGTCATGCGGTTCTTCTTCCCCGGATGACCTCACCGCAGCCGGCTCTCACCCCTCAGCGCCCGGAGCCCGGATAGTGACCCGCGACGGTGAGGCCCGGACGCCAGGCCCGGACAGCGGGTGAGTAACCCTGGGCCAATGAGGTGGGTGGAAGAAGCTGTCACTGGCCCGGGTGACGTCACTCTGCCCGGTGCTGTCATATTGCGTCACTTAAGAGTGGCAGCTCTGCTCTCCCCATAGGGTAATTAAGTTCCTCCTTGACTCGGGCATAGTCGCCCCAGTACTTCTGTCTGGAAAGTTTCCTTTGGGTGCGCTCTCCTGTTTGCCCTACACAGGTTAGTTAAATGTTCACAAGTTGCCCCCCTTTGGGGTACTTTATAGGGATTTGCTCAAAATATTGGGCATATTTTATATATTTGTACCCCGTTTCCATTAAAAAGCCCTGATCTGACTTTCCTGGTAGTTTCCTGACATCTCCTTGGCACCCCTCTTACCCCATCAGCCCCCCCTTTAACCTTCCCACTTATTGCCCCTGCACCTAACCCATCATGATGCTTTTCTGTAATTATTTGCCCCAGGTTAGGGTTATAGGTTCACCCCCCCCCCCCACACCATCATGTTATAAAGTTTTTTTGCTTCTCGGGCAATTCCAGAGATTGTTTGCCCCTCTTTAATAATGAACCAGTCTCGGCGGGGTAATTGGTAGATTCCCCGGCATACACCCAAGTGGGGGGGGGTAAGAGTGGGCCGTGGGTAGAAAGACCCGTTGGTCTCAAACGCCAACACTCTCATCCAGCCACTTCTGCCTAAGTGTGATGAGAGTCGTAGAGCTGACGCTGCAGAGATCAGCCCCAGTATAACCCCAGCTGTTACCCCTGGGGTAATTTGGGGTACTTTGGAATGGTGTTATGGATTCTGGGATAAACGCGCCGCGCTGTATAGTGATCCCAAGTACCCCGTTTACTGCTTTTCTGCACGGCGGAAACTTTTTCACCCCCGTTTTGCCCCCCAGTTGCCTCTGGGCTATGGGGGGGGGGGGCAAGTAGTGTGGGATATTTAACCCCTTCAAAACTTATAAAAAAGTTATATTCTCTTATTTTTTATTTTTTACATAATTTTCAGTAAATTTAAAACTAAATTCCTGAATTCCGCCAGGAATTCCTATTATTGCCGGATAAGCAAATTTGGGTTAGAATTTCAAGATTTTGTAAATGAAGAAGAAGTTGCGTTCGCTTCGTGTTATACGTGCTGAATAGAGCTGCTCTTTTTGGAGGGTCTCTTCCCCCCCCCCCCCCCTCCCAGACCCCCTTATGCGCAGATCTAATGATGACGGTCTAACACCAGAGGGTCAGAGGCTTAGATGTAACATCAGGTTTTACTTTACTGAGAGGGTAGTAGATAAGCGCAGCAGCCTCCCAGCAGAAGTGGTAGAGGGTTATACAGTGAGGGTATTAAACATGCATGGGATAGACATGTATTCCCAATATTTGTATTATTATTATTAAAGTCCCAATATTACTGGCACTTGTTATCTCTGATATAAAACCTGTTTATGGGAAAAAAATATATAAATACATAAAGATACAAATAAAAAAAATATATATTTCTGGGATCTTATTTTGATTTGTTTTTGTGTTTTTCAGTATTATTATTAATAATTAATAATAATATTTTACACTTTACCTTTTAAATAATGCCATGCAGTCAAGTCTTTTTTAATTTTTTTTTTATTTTTAGGGAAAATATGAAAGCAGAATTAAAAATAAATATGAATTAATACTTTAATTATAGTTTGTGTTCAATATTCGTTATTTATTAATAGCGTTCATGTAATGCCTGATGACTCTGATGTTGTATTGTGGTCTGGCTCAACACAGGCAGGCGTAAATATAACTAGGGAACAAAAGGAACGGGCTGGAGGATATCCACCACGATTGACTTTAATTTAAGAAAATGTAACCTTTTTTTTTGTGATTGTCGGTTATTGAAGCAATAATAATAATAATAATAATAAAATGATTTATTTTAAATGCTATTTTTTCATTGGCTGGACGTGAAGGTTCTGTAGAGCTTTAGAATAATAGACTTGTATAGGGCAGCTTTAAATTCCCGTGGTGTCCCCCCCCCATGCAAATGAATGGCGCATTCTATAGAATCCCCCCATATATGCATCCCCCCCCACTTATTCTCCATGCTTGAGGCGGCCCTGCATGTGATTTACTTAGTCAGTCAGCCCCAGCGCTGGCTCCGCAAAGCTGCAGACGGAGGAAAGGGCGTCCGAGCAGCCAATCCGTGGCCAAGATCTGACCAGACAAACGCTATTATTATTATTATTATTTTATTATTATTTATTATTATTATTATTATTTTATTTTTATTATTATTTATTATTATTATTTTATTTTTATTATTATTTTATTTGTATTATTATTATTATTATTCAGACCCCCCCCCTCCCCCCGGAGGATCTTTTGAGGTTTTAATGTTATTTTGCTAGAAATAGGCGAGACCCCCGAGACCCCCCGCTTTAAACCTAAATCACTATATGGACTTTTAAATAATAATAATAATACTTTTGATATCTATAGCGCTAACGGAAATGTTTATTTTTATTTTACTGAATCACCAGTTTTTTGTTGTTTTTTTTAATATATATAATTTCCGTTTCTCCGCCGGGGGGCGGTTTTGTAATTGAGCAGCGTCAGAAAAGTCCGGCTTCTTCTCAAAGTATTTTAGGGAAAGAATCGGGTTTTTGTGTACAATTTCTTCGCCCCCCTACTAACTTTTTGCCCCTTTTACATGGTCTGCAGTGTCTTTTGTTGACAGGCGAGGGGTTAATGCCTGCCTTTGAATGACATCATACTTTTTGTTGTGAGCACAGCTGCAGTTTCAGGGAAGGGGGGGGGATTGAACCCCGACTGTGTCCGCTTCGGGGCCGCTGATGTCATGGTGCAGCTATGTTACATGAAATGGAAGGAGCACACCTCTGTGCAAGCAGGGGGGCGCGGAGGAGCTTCTCAATAATACATCGGCCCCAGACCGGCCCCGGCAATAAATCTTTAGCCAGACGAGAAAAAAAAGGCTTTCTGTGTTTGGTTTTTTTAATTTTCTTTCTAGATACATAGAATCTGCCGGCAAATCGGCCCCATTCGGCCCCCGTCTAGTCGTCCGTTTCTCCTGCTGTAAAGACTCAAACCTTTAATCAGTCGTTGGTCTCGTCTTAGATTCAGGAGCCGTATGTCTATCCCATGCATGTTTAATACCCTCACTGTATTACCCTCTACCACTTCTGCTGGGAGGATGTTCCACTTATGTACCACCTTCTGGATCATTAGGGTGGACTGCCACCGTTACAGCTTTAAGTTAACTTATTAAAATCACCCGTGAAGTGGCCTCTGGTACGTGCCAATCAGCTGCTTTCTGGACTTGCAGTCCCTATAATCACATGTACGCTCTGCACCTGTTGTGATCCGTAGCGGTTTTGAGCGAACGACGTGACTGAAACGGCCGACGTCGGGAGATTTTCTTCTAAATTCCAATCCAGCCGGGCAGCGTCTCCAACGGGTCGCGACTCGGACCCAGCGGTAACGCCGAACCTGAAGGTCCCCCCCCCCCGCTCCCGGGGTATCTTCTGGCAGTCGGCTCCGGGGCTGCTTCTACGGTCTGTAGGGGGGCCCTGGTATGTGCATGCGCCAAAAGCATTCCCATTCATCAGAGAACGGGGCAACTGCAGCTTCTCCTTAAGGTAAGTACTTAACCTTAATACGCGTTCTCATTTGAGGCTGCCCGGGACCGGACATTGGGTAGATCAATGGAACAGCCTTTCAGCAGAGGTGGTAGAGGCTTACATAGCAAGGGAATTTAAAAATATATATAATGATAATAATAATAAAATTAACTCGGGGGGGGGGGGGAATGTTATGAATGGGGCTTTAAATGTTTTCCCAGCTATTGAAAGTTCGCAGGAATATAGTCTGGGAAAGGGTTAATGTGCGCGGCAGAAGCCTCCCAGCAGAGGTGGTAGAGGGTAATACGGTGAGGGGATTAAACATGCATGGGATAGACATACGGCTCCTGAATCTAAGACGAGACCAACGACTGATTAAGGTTTGAGTCTTTACAGCAGGAGAAACGGCCGACTAGACGGGGGCCGAATGGGGCCGATCTGCTGATACAGTTTACGTTTCTAAATGGGAACCGGCGACTCCGCTCCCGCCTTCCAATTTATTCTTTTTGGATGGTGGACTAGGAGGTAACTCGTCTTTTCACTGCGTTGGGGTGCCTGTCCGGGGGGGCCGCTGTCGCTGCGAGTAGCGAGTCCCCCCGCGGTAGTCAGGTTTCCGCAGATCTCTTCGCCCCCCCCCCGTGCTTGTGCTTTCTGTGAGTAATCATTGGCTTCGTATCTCTGGCGCGGAGGACTCCGGTTCCAGAGTCAGCGAGGTTACATGCGGCCACTCCGGCCCCCACTCCGGCCCCCAATCCCCCGCGTGGCTCAATTACATAATAGAACAAATCCCTTCTGGAACCTCTTAATGTACTCGACTAAACATCGATACATTCATTGTTACCGGTTCCGTAGACTAACGTGCGGGGCTGTCCACCCGGGGGCCGAACGGATGCGCCCTGATTCCCGGGTCTCTTTAGTGTTCAGAAGCCTTCTTTGGGGTCCCGGCAGCGGGGTGATGGGGGTTTATTTTGACTCTGATGCAGAACGCGTTGGGCGCCGGCCCCGGGGGCCGACTCGTTCGCTGTGAGTTTATAGGGCCGCGATTATCAGCCCCCCCCCCCCATTCTTTAATAGTTAATTCTTTTAGTTCTCGGATGGGAGAGACCAACGCGGCGGTGGGGTCCCCGAAACGCGCGGGGTCACCCTGCCCCGGTCTCGCGGTATAGAGCGCTACGCACAGGAGGGCGGCCTGTTTGTTGCTCTAATCACACGTTCAGACCTTTTTTACGTAAAGCGTCTTTCAGCTCACTGGGAAAACCCAAGCCGTCTGTCATCACCCGGACTCGCCCGTCCTGTTCTCCTGCCGTTACCCACCTCCCAGCAGGGGTGGTGACGCTTGGAGTTTTCAGGCTGTAGCGGGTGCTCCGCAGAGGGGGTCTCTTTTATGAACGCGTAGGGTATATAGGGAGGCCGCGCGGGGGGTGGTGAATTCGAGCCTCCGTCCCCCTCAGCAGAGTATCTTTGACGTGAGAGCTGCGTCACAGACATGGCTGTGCTCCGGCTATCGCCGCGGCAACCGCTCGCGCTCCCGTCCCGGGATTTCTCAGGCTTCTATGAGAAACGGCTTGATTAACCCTGTCTCTGCCAGAGGACTGTGTCTAAAAACCCTGTATTCAAGCAGGGATTTCCGCTGCGATATAGCGGGGGGGGGGCACGTGGCGTTTAAAACTAAAATGGCCCCCCGACTCTTACTCGGCGTTAGTAAGCCGTAGTCCTGTAAGAACCAAAGTGCATTGAACTCGAATGATACATCGGCTTGCTAGCCTCCGGCTCTGCGAGGGTTACTCAGCCAAGATGATGATGTCAGCACAGCTGTGTCCGTGCTTTACGAGGTCACTTTACCTGTTTTGTTCCCGTCGGGCGATAGCGGGAGGTGTCCGCACCCGGAGCGCTGTGCGAGTATGAGCTCACCCTCCTGTTATCTGCGTGTGATGAGGGCATTTTATTACCGGGCCAAAGATCAAATGACTTAATCCCTTCTGCATGCGCAGCGATCGCCTTGACTTATAATACCCGCCGTACCAGCAGAACGCCAGAACGTAGAAAGGGCAGATTTACGTTATTTTGGGTACAGAACTGCGTTTTTTTTTTTAATTATAAATTTAGCTTCCCCATTTTTTGTAAGGTATTAAAAATTATTATTATTATATCTATTTATATTCTATTTCTAGTGTAATTGGGGGCCAGCTCCGGACAGGTAACTCTTTCTGATGGCGGCGAAAGGATCTCGCCCGGCGGAGCTTTTCTAACGCTGACTGCATCATAAACAGAGTCGCCGGCTTAATCTTTCACCTGATTGCAAGGCATTTACAGATAGCGTCTCTGATGTCATCGGGTTAATATTCAATGGGCTCTTTCATGTCTCTCCTGCCTGTCGCAATCCGACCTCTTAACCGGATTCTTAGGAATCGCAAGATAATTCTCCGCTGGCGGACGACTTTATTTAAAATGCTGAATGCGTAAGGATTGGAGAGAGCTGCGCGTTCTCCGAATTACTTTTTTGCCGTTGATTCAGAATTTTGGATTTGGATCTTTTTTAAGTAGAACCTTTTCTTAAAATCGTCCAAGTGAAGCTGCAGCTTCTCCTCACCCTATGGAACGAACGCATGTGTTTCAAGGTGGGCTTCCATGTCACCGGAGGGTTGGGGCCGTATTGGTGCCCCCCCCCCCCCGACAGTCAGCATTCGGGAAATATTAAAGGGTGTTATGCACCTTTAAGACACAGATCGGCGAGATATGACATCATACCCCAGCACGCTGTGTATTAACGGCGCGTATCGCCTTTTAATACAGCCTGTTGAGGCAGCGCAGCCTCCACAATGTAAATTGTTCAGCCCATTGTGTAGCGGGACACTGGGTGATCAAGCCCCCCGGGTCTCTACGCACCGTTAATGAACCGCGTGCTGGGGTATGATGTCATATCTCGCCGATCTGCGTCTTAAAGGTGCATAGGTCTCTTAGGCCGGCCGTAGCTGTTGATTACGGTTTCTCACCCTCATCGTTGGACCACTTGGGGTCACACGGTGTCCACAGACCAGTAGAACCCAGTGTGATACTGGGATGTTTATCCTTTTGCAGAGCTCTGGCAGAATGTTTTTAGATTTTGTGCGTCGAGTCCTAGTAGACCCAACTCACACCTTGTTACATTATCTTGGTGGATACAGTGTAACGGTTCGAATGTTGATGATGTTTCCCATGTTGGAAAGATCATGGATTTTAAAGCTCTTGAGGTCCAACCGCTCCTCACCTTAAGTGCTCGGAGCTACCGACCGATCTACAACCGCTTGGAAGGATCTTGGTTGGGTTTCAGAGACCAGGACTGAAGGAATTTTCTGCTTTGTGAATACGGGGCGTGATATCTGGCGTTGGCTGTAATGGGGACCTTGGGCAGATATCTGCTGGTGGATCCCAGTATAACAGATTCAAGGACCCAGAAAACGATTCTCTCCCTGTTCTTCCAGTTAACTCAAAAAAAGCTGTTATCTAAAAAAATCAGAAATATCCCACAATTTGAGTCATTTTTTTTTTACCTCCCCCCCCTTGCAGAAACGATAGCCCTGGTTGTAGTTACATTGCATATTATATGAAACAATTGTACTTCCGTCGGTGCCTAATGGGTTAAACTTGCATGATCTAGTCAATCAGATATGTTGTTCTGAGCTCACCCCTCGTGGCTAAACATAACTATGACCTCATTCTATTTCTGTTTTTCTTTCTTAATGCTTCCCTGTTCTCTCCCTACCCCTCTCCTGCTTCTCTTTTTTTTTAATTTTTTTTAGTTTGCTCCCCTTTGCGGATTTTTACCGTCCTCTGTTCTCGTTTGTAGCGTTTCTCGTGTCTTCTGTGCCTCTCCTGTCTCTTTGTCTTGTATTAATTACCCCTCTTCCTACTTTCCTTGCACAGATTGTGGTTTAGGTAAGAAGAGGCTTAATGGAAGTTGATCGCTTCTAGAGGTGTCAGCTTGGCCCCCTTGGATGACCGATAGATCTGCTTTCTTCTGAAGAAGGTCCTCTCCGATCCTGAAGAGTCTGATCTTGGCCTCTTGACCGTAGTTTTACCCTCTTGCTTTAAGCGGAACGCCCCGATAACCCGATGCACCATGAACCGGACAAGGCCGTAAGAGCCCCCTTTTTACTCTACCCCAGCGTCTGTGAGCGGGGCCAAGGTGCCACGATGGCCGCCGAGACCTCCCAATGCCGGTTGCTAACAGCCGACAGACTCGTGACTTGGATGGAAGGGGGTGCGGAGAAGGTCCTTCTGATCGACAGCCGGCCCTTTGTGGAATATAACGCCGCTCATATCCTGGACGCCATTAATATCAACTGCTCTAAATTAATGAAGAGAAGACTTCAGCAGGACAAAGTCCAGATTGCCGAGTTAATTCAGCATTCGGCCAAGCAAAAGGTAAGGAGGACGAGAGCCGTTGGTTTAGTTACCGGGCATTAAATATGTATTTTATTCCTCTGTGGTTTACGTTATTTGGCTGCATGTTTTTTTTCATGGTCGCGTGTTTTAAGTTCTTTGTATATGGCGTCTTCTCCTTGCAGGTGGAGCTGGACTGGACGGCTCATCAGGTAGTTGTTTACGATCAGAGCTCTGTAGACGCGTCTTCTCTGTCCTCCGACTGTTTCCTCTCCGTGCTGCTCGGAAAGCTGGAGAGGTTATTCTGCAACGTGCACCTTCTCTCAGGTAAATACAATCTGCCTTTCTCCCCTGCGATTCATTTTTTGTGGGTTTTTTTTATTATTATTATTTTTTTATTTATTTTTTTTACACTTTCCATATTTGCCAGTTATAGAACCTCAAAAAAAAAAAGAAAAAAAAAAAGAAATACAAATGCCCTACAATAAATGTGTATATTCTTTATAAACATCTCTGATTGCTCTTCCACCTGTGATGGGCTCAAATATTATTTAAAAAATAAAAAAACACTATTAAATTCAGTATTTTTTTTATATCATTGGTTGTCTTTTATTTCTCGGTTTCTGTAGGTTGTCTGTAGATTTTTTTTTTTTTCTAGTTTTGAGTCTCGCTGTAAAGTATATTGGTTCCCTGCTGTTGTGCCACCTGTATCACTTCCAATCTTCTACCATCCCACCGGTGGGATGAAGACCTATTTAAGATCAAAAAATGGTCTAAAAATGTGTTACTTAAGATGACTTTGTGAATCTTTTCAGGGACCAGATAATGGATATCCCGGTTGGTTTGTAGTCCGGTGGAAGAGATGTTCCCTGATCTGACGCTTCCGTTCTTCTATCCTTCTGCAGGTGGCTTCTTTGAGTTTTCTTCCTGCTTTCCGGGGCTGTGTGAAGGGAAGGCGTCCATGGTCCCCACGTGCATCTCCCAGCCCTGCCTTCCCGTGTCCAGCGTTGGTCCGACGCGAATACTTCCTCATCTCTACCTGGGCTGCCAGCGGGATGTGCTCAACAAGGTGAGGCAGCATGATGTCAACAACATGACGACAACTCTATAGAACAGGGACTCCCAAATCGCGCTTTCCGATAACTTCTCTCATCGGCGGTGGCTGTTGGCTCGGTCACTCAGATCCCCTTGGTGTTAATGAGTCCTTTCCCTGAACTGCCGGTGGGCACCGGCGGCTGCCCCCCGTATGTGATTTGGAGGGTCGTAGTGGTGGAAGGCAGCTCTATCGACAAAAGGCATACAGAGATGTTAACGTCCTATTTGGAGTTATGAAGGTGTGGAAATATCCGCTAATTTAACTCATCGTTTAACGTTTCACCATCTGTTTGATTTTGGCTGCAGGAGCTGATGCAACAGAATGAGATTGGCTACGTTCTGAACGCCAGCAACACCTGCCCCAAACCCGACTTCATCTGCGATTCCCACTTTTTGCGCGTCCCGGTGAACGACAGCTTTTGCGAGAAAATTCTGCCTTGGCTGGACAAATCCGTCGACTTTATAGGTGAGGACACCACGGCCTTGGAGGATCCTCCACTGGTCTTGCCTTCGTGAATACCGTAGACCAATCTGATATGTTCTATGCCTTCTACAAGTCATGTTTGTCTCGACCGGTGGGGGAGAAGCGTCGTGACCTGGTCTGTCGGGCCACTAAACCAGAGTGTGATGCTTTTTCTTCTCTCCATAGATTAGGGATTATAATCTCTTAATTTAAGTGATCCTTCCAGTGCCAGAGGAACATTGTGTATGTGTAACACTCCCAGACAACACCCAAAATGACAATCTTTGTCTTTCTTTTTTGGTTTCCCCTTA
Organism: Sceloporus occidentalis; assembly: GCA_023333645.1. Classification (NCBI taxonomy): domain Eukaryota; kingdom Metazoa; phylum Chordata; class Lepidosauria; order Squamata; family Phrynosomatidae; genus Sceloporus; species Sceloporus occidentalis. The sequence goes on from JALMGF010000386.1 coordinate 176,352, forward strand.
TATAACGAATAAGATAAGTATAGAAAAGGGATAATGATTTTATACGCTTCATGTTTTAACGCCGTGGAAGGAACTCTTCCTGATTTGAAGCTACGCCAACCATTCTTTGTTCTGTTTTCACAGAGAAAGCCAAGGCCTCGAATGGCCGAGTGTTGGTCCACTGCTTGGCCGGAATCTCCCGGTCAGCAACTATAGCCATTGCTTACATCATGAAAAGGATGGACATGTCCCTGGACGAGGCTTATAGGTAACACTGAATTATATTCATGTTGTAGGCTATTCCTGGAAGCCACTGACCACTACTGTAGGCCAAGTGAAGTTCTGTGGACCTTCTCCTTCAAGCTGCTTATTCTTTAGGGCACATATTAAGCTCTTTCAGTGATCTACACCACTTGTTTGCATTGGCGCTGGGCGTTTTATGCTTATCGAAGGGGGGGAGGGGAGTTGTAAAGGATTTTGGGGTTTTACTGGAGACGAAAAACCATATTGGTGACCGTTCTCTGTGACTGCAGGTTCGTAAAGGAAAAAAGGCCGACCATCTCTCCAAACTTCAACTTCCTGGGTCAACTTCTGGACTTCGAGAAGAAAATCAAAGCTCAGACAGGACAGGTGGCCCCTGTTGGCAAACTAAAGTTACAGCTGGAAACATGTAGCAGCGAGCAGCTGGGCTCCGCTGAGACCCCCCGACCGCCGAGCCCGCTGCTAACGCGCCCTACCTCATCAGAGCTTCAGCTTCATTGTACCTGGAAGCAGCCGGCAGCCACGGAGGAGGCTCCACTCCTTCAGGGTCTCAACGGACTGCACGTGTCTCCCGGGGAGAAGCTCGAGGACAGCAACAAGATCAAACGTTCTTTTTCTTTGGATATCAAATCTGTGCCTTATTGCGGGTTGACCAGCGCCGCCTCTGTCTGCACCGCTTCGGAGGACAAAAGCGAACTCTACAAAGCTCCAGCGCCCATGGAGTGCGGCACCAAAATGTGTCAGTTCTCTCCGGTGGAAGAGGTGTCGGAACAGACCCCGGAGGCAAGTCCCGATCAGGAAGAGGCAAGGAATGTCTCGGAAAAGACCACCGGGTGTATCCAGGCGGAGGGCAAGAGGCATCAACCGCAGTACACCGGACGGAGCAGCGTGTATTCCCAGAGGTCTTCGACGAATCTGTTATACCGTAGCGGCAGCATGGAGGACAACCGGAAAACAAACTTCTTGTTTGGCTTGTCCAGCAGCCAACAGCACTTGGCCAAGCCCGGCATGGGTTTAAAAGACTGGCATTCTGATATCTTGGCATCCCAGGCCACCTCACTGACTGGCAGCTGGTACTTCTCCTCCGATTCCCCATCTCACTTCTACTCTGCCTCGGCCTTGTATGGCGGAGGAGCCTTTACGGCCTACAGCTGTGGGCAGCTGTCCACAGAACCCTCATGCGCAGTGCGCCGGAGGCAGAAACCAAGCGCCCGCGGGGATTCCAGGCGTAGCTGGCACGAAGAAAGCCCCTTTGAGAAGCAGTTCAAACGGAGGAGCTGCCAGATGGAGTTTGGGGAAGGGCTTGTGGACGGCAGGTCCCGGGAAGACCTGGGCAAAGTGGGCAGCCAGTCCAACTTTTCAGGGAGCATGGAGATCATTGAGGTGTCCTGAGCGTGGCATCGGGGTTGGGGGAGGTTGGTGAAGCCAGCAAGCTGTGCTTCTCTGGTATATTAAAATTATTATATTTTTTTCTTGTAATTTCCCTGTAAATCTGAAATTAGGATTCACAGAAGTTTTTGGTTTTTGGGGGGTAAACCCACAATTCATAATCTATTTTTACAGTTAAATGGCTGCACACAGCACAATTCTGCACACATAACCTTTGTCTACAGGGACAGCCAAGGCTTCTTTACCAAGAAAATGCCCCAAAAACATTCAACTCTTTTTTTTACTTGAGCCTATGTGCCAACCGTCTTCCTAAAAACACGAACTCTGAAGGATGTAGTGTGCCTTTTTAGTGTGCCTCGCTTTTGTGTGTTTTTGTTTGTGTATAATAAAGTTTTCAAGTTGGCAGATAAAATGCCACATAAATGAATGAAAGGTTATGCATCTGACTAATCTTTAGAGCGACCAGGTAATGTCGGCATTTATCCAGTGTCTAAAACAGAATTTCATCTATATATTTTTAGGACGTTGGCCCCCCCAACACTCAAGTGGTTTATTTAGAGGATTTGAGCAAAATGAAACTTTTGAACTAGTTATTTATTTGCAGCAAATCTTTGTTTTTCCTAGAATAACCACAGGCTCTGTTTCAGTCTATATTATAAACGCAGGAAAACAATTTGGACATTGGCCAGCCTTCAATGGATAACGTCAGCATTACCCAGCTCATAAAGATTAGCCAGAACTAATATATATATATATAATTATATATATACTATATATATATATATATATATATATATATATATATATATATATATATAATATATATATATGATTGGCGTCAGCAATTAGTATGTCAACGTTTGGTCGTTTGTAATTGTTTTTGTTTATGGCATTGTAAATTTGAGAGGGAGAAGTGTTATTTAAGTTTGGTTTCTTAACACTATTACTAAAAATGCAATAACTTAATTCCTACACCATGCAGATCATTTACACCCGCAAAAATTTTCACGATGGATGTAAAGTAACGAGCTGGCTGAGAAGTGGTTAATAATAATTACATTTTGTCTTCTTTTAGTTCTAATTACGTAACTTTTATTTTAATTTTTTTTTCCATGAAAATGAATCTGGCTTAAAAGCTTACACTCAAGCTTACGTAAGGCTAGTGGAAGAGTGGAAAATGTAGATAAAAAATGTAAACATCAACCTTTTTATAGTGTCTGTCGGGGGAGACGAACCGTTGACTTTCACAGTTTGAAGCTTTAAATAGACCACCGCAAACAAACAGCGCCACCGTGAGATGCGCAGGTGATAAGAGTACTGCGCTCAGAAATGTATTCACAATGGCGGATTTTTCCGTAATCGCGGTAATTGGAAAGGTTACATATAGAGGAGCGCAATGATTAGCATTTCCATCATGAAGAATTAAAAATCACTGAAATTGGAGAAAAATGTTCATAGGGTTTTTGGAACTTACTTTGGCTTTAACACCAAGCACAGTGGTTTGTTTTTTTGGGGGCAGTTTAACACCCCGTGGGTAACAATGGAGAACTCTTTGATTTGGCAATTTTTTGCCAGTACCTGGTCACAAAAAAAAAACTAAAAGGTCTTAAAGCTTATTTAAACTCCAGTTGTTTATGCGCAGGCTGATTGTGTCGATCTCTGTCCTCGATCACAGCATACAATGAACATAAAGAGTTAATACTGTCATAATGAAGTGCACCAGTGGCAAGACCTAGGAAAGCAGTGATTTATTATGCATTAATACTTATATTTTAAATTGTTTATGTTTTAAAAACTAATCATACTAGCTGATTAAAAAGTAAATGACCACAAATCCCTGGGCTGTCTCGGGTACGGCCATACCAAATGTATGTTTTTTTGGGGGTTTTCCTGGACATTTAATGTGCTGTATTTGACAAGTAATTTGTTCTCCGATTATAGAAAATTTGTTTTAGTCTGAGCAAAAAATCCCCCCCAAAAATAAACATGGGACTAAGAATATATATTTTTATTTTATTTTAGCTGGTATTTTTAATGAATCTGATGTCGTCTGGAATCAAGGACCTCATTGGCTAATTTTTTTTTTTTTTTTAAAAGGAACCTTCTCTTTCTCCAGTATGAATGGGCTTTTTAGAATGTAAGACTTTTACGCCTCTTTGTAAATCCAAAAATCATTATTATTATGGAAATGTTGCAAACGCAAAGGGTACAAATTGTAAAAATCTTAAATTTTTTTTTTTTAAACTGGTAATTTTTAGGGGAAGACAAACCAATTTACTTTAAGAATAATTAGTAGTCTGTCTAGATCGTCGCTTTGGGGTAGGTGGTAACGTTTGTGGAACAATTTAGATTGATACAAGTTTCATCTGAATATAAGCTGCTCTCTGTTAACCCTTCCAGTGCCGCTCACTATGCCAGCACTAAAGCATTTATTGTATCTGTTAATAGCCGAACCGGAGATTTTTATTATTATTTTTCTTTTTAAATACATCACGTTATATTTTTTTTATTTTTGCTGCAAAGGCTTTATCCTAAGATCTTAATCCTTAGTTCAGAAATCATAATGGATTTATTAAAAAAAAAAAAAATAATTTTGCCACTAAATGATTTAGAAAGTTTTGATTTGGAGCTGAAGGTCGGACCGGTCATCGGTTGGCTCTTTCGTGGTTTTCTTTTTGAGCTGCAGGGTAATCGGAAGGAAAGAATGGCGTAGAACGAATCCCGTTCAATGTATCGCTTGTGTGTTTAGCATCCATCGTTGTGAACAATTCTGCTTTTGTTCTGTTTTGTATGAAAGGAGAGAAACAAATATTTTTTCTGCCACGGGAATGTTTTGGAGTATTTTGTCTGTTTTTTGTACCATTTTTTTTTTTTTTAATATAAGGATAAGTTTTGGTTTCAAGAAATCTTTCCTGTTTAAAATGGACTGTAATTAAGACTGAAGCGCCATGAATTATGGAACACGACATCCGGTTGGTTGCCACCATGTAGCTGATGGATTTTCACACATCCATGATTAAAATTGTATTTTTAAGGACGGCTGGATGGGTTTTGCGTTGTTGTTTTTCAAATATTATAGAAATTGAAAACTCATCGTTTAGGGCCAAAGTTTTTTTTGGGTGGATTATCAGAAAATCGTAATTTGTTAAAGGTGCAGTTCTACTTTAAAGGCAGCATTAGAATCATTTTTGATAGTAAAGTTGAACGGCCAAACCCAGAAATAATTCCTTAATCCTGCAATTTTTTTTGGTATTTATAGTGTTTGCTGACGCCCTATCAGCTGATACAAGCAGGCATTGATACTCTGTTACCATAGCAACTGAAAGCTTTTAAAAGGGTTGTCGGTTTTTGGTGATTCAACCCGCAGAGGAAGGAATAAAAATGTTCAGCTCTGCTAAGGCTCATTTGCTTAACCCCTTCATGACTAGGGGTATTTTGTAGCCCTAGTCATAAAAGGGGTTAAGCCTTAGTTTAGGTCTCAGAACTGTTTTGACATTTATACAATGTAATCTGTATGATCATGTGACTCTTTCACCCACCAATCAGGTCCTCTGTACAGGGATCCAAGGGCTCTCTGTGCTGATTTACATGCAGTGTTCCTAATCACTGCATAGTCCTTATTAACCCCTTTATGACCACTTGATCCCAACATGCTCGAGAGTGGAACTGCACCTTCATAACGACCCCTGCTCGTTTCTCATCGTAAATCCGCTAACATCTCAACTCCAAGAAAGTCTTACTTGTAAAGAAGCGAAGCAACGTATCCCGTGCTGTATCTCAGAGCCGAAGGGAAGCTTATACCGTGAAGAAACAAATCCTGATCGTCTGAGAAGCCTTAATTAAAGGGGGGGTTAAAAGCCATCTTTGGAGCCGTCAGCCTGTATCACCCGAATAATCTGTTCCTATCGCATGGATAGATTTCTCTAGTGTATAAACACTTTGCAGAGACTGATCGTTACGCCGAAGCCATAGATTTCCTACGTTAACCAAGATTCAATGCAGAGACTTGTTTAGTGTATCTCTCCCAACCATCGAAACCAGGGACAGGGACCACCCTCAACATCTGAGCCGATTGACCCTCAATGTAGAAAGTGTTAAGATCCTGGTAATTCTTTTGTAGATCGATGAGAATTCTTCCTTTGCCGGTTTTGTTCGATTTTTGTATTTCAGGGACTATTGACGCGATCTCCTTTTCTTAATGTAAAACTCGCTTTCTCCGTTATCTGCCCCAAAAAAGCCCCTAACTTTGCAATCATCGTGGCTTCCCGAGCCGCACGAGTTACGGTTTAATCCTCCTGCCCCTCGGCGGAACTAACGTGATTTTGTTCTGATTAAATGGGGACTTTGAGCCTGATCTGAAAACCATCTTGAATTAAACATTAAAAAAATGCCATATTAACCGAGGTGTCCGAGTCACTCATTGGCTGCTTATTCATTTTTAAAGCACTATGGAGGGGTATTTATAAGATAATGGACCATACCATCTTGGGGCAAAGTTCTAAATATGGTGCAATCCAAGTGAAGAAAAAAAAAAAGCACTCTTTATAAATTAGACCCAAACTATGGTTTCCAGTCTGAAGCTGAAATGCTGTCTTTATTTACCATTAAAGGGACCGTTGAGTGCATGTGACGGTTAAGTGGTCCCTTTAAATTTCCGTGGTGTTGCTTTTGCAAATGCACAGGGGGATTCTGCGGAGGCTTCATACTTTTATTATAGTTAAAACACATCCCCTACACGCTAAGGTGCTGCTCGCTGATGAAAGCTTTACGCGCCGTACAAATGATTTCAGGTACAGGACTGCGCATGAAAATGATCCAAAGCTCAGAAATCAGGGCTTCATAAATATCGTGGACTCAGAATTTAACCCATTTCATGTTTTTAAGCCTCTAAGAATTTTGTAACCATCATCTTTCCAACGTATAAAGCATAAAGCCTTGTCTTCTAAACGGCTGCAGTTTGTGAATTTTGAGATGCAATCTAGTTTATCAGCATTTCTTTGATACTTACGATTGGAAAGGATTTGGGCGCACAAATTATTATTTTTTTTTAGGGGGGTTAGTGACTCCTATGTCCGGTTAACGGCAACTAATCCACATTCAGAATGAAATAAAACGGCTAAGCAATGGCGGGTAGTAGCTTACAGCGACGGAACCAATTCAGCTTTCAGTGAGTCTGTAGGTGCTGGAAGAAACCTGAAACACAGGGCACCTGAAGGGTACGGGCCAAGTAAATCCAGTTCTGTAATCCCTGTCTACAGCTAGGTCCTTTTTCCCGGTGCCTTTGGTACAGTTTTCCATGAGCTGTGCTACCTACTTTGCTCGCTCAGGTTTTCCTAATCTCGCCCTTAAATGCAGGCACTGTCCGCAGGGACGCAGCGTCTAGGGCTTGCTCTCTCGCTCCGGGCTCATGCAGAACGGCTCAAGCCTCTCGCCCTCGGGCAGCATGGAGTTGAGCTTCTCCATGAGAGGGACGGTTTGGTCGATCCCCATCTGGATGCGCCGCAGGATGGCAGACATCTCGTTCACCTTCTGGATCTGCTCGGCGTACTTGGCGAACCGCTTCTGCCGTTCCTGCATGTGGCTGTAGAGGGTGTCCACCGATGTGTCCATCTGCATGGGATAGAGCAAAGAGTATTCAGCGGATATGCCACCTACGTTACATTATATACCATACATCAGGAACGTCCAACCCCGGAGAGCTTGGCTGGCTCTGTATAACATATAGTTAAATCTTATTACTTCAAAAGCTCCTCGCCCATTGAGTTATTCATTATACAGGGTGAGTACGGCCCTTCACACTGGAGAAACCGTCATAATAAACAGTGAAGTAAAGGAGTAAACCACAGCTCTACAGCAAACTCACCTAACAACGCTCCATTTAGTGGATAAACCCCAGTGTGGCTGAACTACAAATCCCATGATGCAGTGCTAGATAATGTGTTTTGGGGGGATTGAAATAGCAATCACTGCTCGTCACTGTGGGGAAAAACATGTTCTGGGAGCACCAATAATGCAGTGATTGACCTTTTTGTAACAGAAAATCCCCCAAATTGGCCAGTCACACACCAGTATGGCATGTACCCCCACAGACCAGTGGCCGATCCCACGGCACGCACCTCTTTGACGCGTTTGACCAGCGCGTTCTGGTCGAAGGACACGGCCTCTGCGCACTGGTGCAGGTGATCCTGGTAACGGACGCAAAGCTGCAGGACTTGCGGGGAGTCCAGCCTCTCCAGCCGCACGTTGGTCGGGGACGTCTGACCGCTCAGGAGACCTGGGAAGCAACAGACAGAGAACATGATCACTTAGTAGATCCCTGGCTCCGGAGGGGCATCAGAGGCATCATTCCTGGTGCTGCTTAATGCCCAAACTCTTCGCAGGAAAAATGCGTTAATCAATTTGCCCCGTTCTTAATATTTTCGGGGGAATGCTTAGTTATCATGTGACACAAAATCAAGCAGAGATTAGGTTGTTGTCATAGAAACGGCAAATGGCTCTTAGAGGATTCAGAGTGAAGGCCAGACCTGTAACGGTTCATCTACTTGCTGGTGGACACCAGCAATGTGTTCAGGGTGCTGCCTAAGTGGAACAGCACCTTAAAAACACTCGGGGCAGCATCCTTCTCCCTCCAACATAAACGTCTTACGGCCGAACAGCCATTCATTCCTCAGAGAGGTAAATAAGAGTTCCCAAGCAGCACATACAGCCCCCATCAGTGGCATCAGGGCCGTAACCTCCACGGGGCGGGAGACCCCGGAACAGCAAGGTGAGGGGGTACGCTAGAGCCGCCCGATGGTGATGCCCCTATGCCTCCTTGTGATATGGACACAGGGCATGACCTCTGACCTTGCCTGGGGCCATAACCCTTAGTTACGACCCTGTGGGGCATCTAGGCAGCCAGCAAGAGACGGTTCGGGTGACGGAGGGTGAAAGATACAAAAAGGCAATAAAAACTAGAAACAAAACAGATAATGCGTCTACCAAGGTAATCGAGAGAATGCCAGCTTACGGACTGGCCCTACTAATAGAGCTCCCCTTTTAAAGGCCCATCTGGCAGTGAAAAGGTTACTGATCCGGTCCCTGCGCTGTGTGCCCCTCCCACCCCTTCACCCGATTGGCTCACAGCATATAAAGAAATGAAAGCGCCTGCCAAGCTTGACCTCACTCCATTCTTATCTGTTGATGTCATGCAAACACGAGCGCTGCTCCCATCCCCCGAACCACACGCTTATTGTTATTGTGGCTCTGCTAGCGTCTCATCGGCTCCGGGCGAAATAAACAAATATTTGCTTTCATTTTTAATTAGAGCGATTTGTTTAGCGCCGTTACCCGTCATCGGGTTCCCGGCCAGCATGAAACCTGTTACTGGTGAGGCTCTCTATTTGCCCTTTACAATTTAAATGCCCGTTTTAAAGGGCTTCTCTGTTAAATAGTTCAGCTATCGTTGAAACATTTTTATGTCATTATATATTTTGGCAATTAGAGCCCTAAACTCTCCGCCTTCTCTAACCCGATTCCTGCACCGGTCACAATACAAATTGGGGGATTATTTACAAGAACGCTAAAAGCAAATTACAAAAAATGTATCGTTTTATATACTACACACTACCATTCAAATGTTTGGGGTCACTTAGAAATGTCCTTGTATTTAAGACAATAGATTTTGTCCATTAAAATTACATGAAATGAATCAGAAATCCAGCGCAGACGGGGTTAATGTTGTAAATGACTATTGTAGCTGGAAACGGCTGATTTTTATCACTTTATCACTCCCATCACTCCTGGGTTCCAATGGCCCTTTATCACTCCCATCACTCCTGTGTCCCAATGGCCCTTTATCACTCTCATCACTCCTGTGTTCCAATGGCCCTTTATCACTCCCATCACTCCTGCGTTCCAATGGCCCTTTATCACTCCCATCACTCCTGTGTTCCAATGGCCCTTTATCACTCCCATCACTCCTGTGTTCCAATGGCACGTTGTGTTCACTGATCCAAGTTTAAGTTTAAAAGGCTAATTGATCTTCAGAAACCCTTTTGCGATTATGTTACTGCACGAAAACAGCTGAGTTACCCCAAACTTTTGAACGGTAGTGTATATATATATTTATTTATTTATTTACACATATATACTATATAGAGACAGTTGCTCTGATCCAGATAACTACAGACAATGCCAGTAACTTGGTATTTAAGTTTATATTAAAGTATGATGTCATAGCACTTGCTTTATGCTGAGACAGACAAGTCTTGTTACCGATGGCCTGCAGTGTGCTTGGCTGACTTAGGGTTTTAGGAGTTGCATCTCGACAGTTGCCGTGACCTAATTTAATTTGCGGCTGCAAACGCAATAAAGCAGCAGTTCTCCTTTTTATGTGGGAGATAATTTGCACGCAGCGACATCAATAACCGAGTAGACGTAATAAGTTTGCAGAGATTACTCGCTGTGTCCTTAGAGATTAGTTCTGCGGAGGGAGGGGGGGAATTCATTTGCCCGGGAGAGATTTGAACATTAAACGATCCGGGACGCAAAGGGCTGCTTCAAAAAAATACAGCGAGCCTGTGAAGCGCAGAGGGTACAGAGGAGCATTTTAATGACATTCAATGAGAATTAGGGACTTTAACCGTTTCACCGACGGCAGCCGAAACACAGCGGATCGCCTTCGCATAAATCAAACGGCGCTCAACGGATCAATGATTTCAAAGTTTGCTTTATATCTAAAATAAAAATAATTATAACAAAGTGTCGCAGGAATTGTAACAAAAACACCAAAAATTTAACAGAAATTGCGTTTAGTTACTCTAAAGTTAACTTTTCGGGGGGGGGGGGGAATTCTACGGGAAGTACTAGACGTTGGGTCTCAGCAACAACTTGGCCCGTATCCTCAATGTGAAGTCCCTTTTAAAATGTTGTGATTCTCCCCCATTTGCATCCCCCCCCCCCCCCTTTCCATCACTACTGCCTGTGCAGGAGATATACGGCTGAACCGCCGGTCAGCTTTACGGACAGCACCGCAAACTCTCTTGCCACCGATTGGCTGTTTCAAGACCATGGAAGAGGTGGGGAGCTGCAGCTTCTCCCGCAGGATTATTATTATTTTTTGGGGGGGCAAGTGGCTTTAATTATTTATTTTTCTTTCTATATTCTTTTCTTTTTATATTTTCTTTCTGGGGGTAAATAATGCATATTAAGGTACTTACAAAATACTTGAATATGTTTTTTTTTGGGGGGGGGGTGAGGTACGGCCCGGTGATCATGAGCAGCGCCAGTGACCCAGCACGACGTCGGACCCATTGGCTGCACGGGGAACGCATGGCACATCAGTTACCGCTAACAACCGTACCCGCAGGGAGCGACTCTCCAGGCAGAGGTGGTAATGTCTCACATACCAACAACAGACACTATATGTCGCTGGAATGTGACCCATTCATTAACCCCGTGTTAACCGGTTAAAGGAAGCTGACTCAGCTTAATAATGCGACTGAAAAAAAACAAGGTTTCGCCTGTTGAGGGAAAGCGTGATAAATCCGGAGTTATCTCAGCTGAACACATAAGACAGAAGGTCGGATGCAATCGTATAGATTACAAAAAATAAAGCAGCGACCTTCTCCCTATCGGCAGCGATTATGTCAGCGCGGAGCGTGTCATCTGGAACAGTTTTGGACGATGAAAGGCAAACAGCAGCTTTAAATATGAACTCGTCTTCACAGCTTTAAAGCATAGCTAAATAACTTAATAAATATCTACAGAAAAATAAAAACGAGGAAATGTTTCCTTTAAAAGCCAGGGACTATTTTACCTTCGAGGTACAAGTTCTGTTGGATCTGTGGCAAAGGTTGGCAACAACAAGCAGTTCTGCCCCCTCCGCGCGCAACAAAGGGCCATGAATGAGCGTCAGTAGCCTAAAAGGGGAGGAATAAGCATTTAAATCCTAAGCTCCCCAGACGGAGCAGGGTTCTGCGGGATCTCTGCGGAGACTACGGGGGGGCATTATCAGTGCGTAAGGAAAGGGTAACCGCTGTTACGAGGGTCCTGGGGTCTTAGAAAAAATAACTCATGGTAAATAAATTTTGCACATTCTTAGTGCTCTCTGGCAACGCAAATAAATGAGAGTTGCCAAAGCTTTACAAACAGAGAGACTGGGGTTATTTGGTTAATTTGTAACCACTTGAAGGACATGTTGTCCAAAGAGTGCTTTCTCCTGACTACTGAACATCTAGTGACGCGAGAAATTAGAAACACTGGTCCAGCTAGTCACGTTGTGCGCAGGCTGTCTTCCGTGATGTGGAGATCTAAGACCTAAAGTCGGAATCAGGGATGAAACAATAACGGGACAATAATTTGTGACCGGTTACAATGTTAACGCATCGATTATTTGGCGGCTTCATCTATAGAAACAATAGAAATAAGACTTGTAAAAAGGTGGGATAATGGGATTTTATTTTTTTATTAAAGGGTGATTTCATTCACCAAAATTTAAATGATCAGGATGTGATCTTGTGGTCTGTCTCAACGTAGACATACTTGACCGAAAAACCAAAATAAAGCAAGCCAGAGATTGTTTCTGGGTTTTTTTTTTTTTTTCTGTTCTTCTAGAATTTTAATATATTAAATATGTGATGCAATAATCCACAGAACTACTCGATACCCAAAACGTTAATTTAATACAATTCATTTTTTTTGTATAAATCATTAAAAGCTGGAAGAAATTGTAATTTTTTTTAACCTATTGTATGGTCTTTTTTTCTTTATATTATTTTTATTTTTTTTATTATCTCATTTAAACACTGAATATTGTATCAATTTTTTTTTTCTGGAAAGAGGGTGTTCATTCAGATCTGGCCTAACTGCATTAAATATGTTTTAAAATCTAAGTTGTGCTGTTTTGCCCATCATGTAACAAAAACAACAACAAAAAAACACCCAACAAATGTAATTAAGCGCTCCGTTATTCTGATAAATCAAATACTGACAGATGTGATTTAACACGAATATGTCAAATGCACGTGTCAATCAGGCGTACGCTTCCGCTAGCACCTGGTACAGATCTAATTCACTTCTTCCATTTTGTAAAACAAGAAGTTAAAACCCACAAGGCGAGTCTTTAAAGCATAAGGCATTGTCGTTGCGTTGCACAGAGCTACAGAACACGATGACATCATATAAATCATTAAACAATGTTTCAGAGCCGTCTGATCGTTAAATTCCTGCCCAGCGATTTTGCGGCTGGCGACGTGTCACACGGCGTTTAGTTATAAAGTAATCCAACCCGATCTATACTAAACACTGCAGAATAAAGTACACGGCAATAATAGTAATAAACCGCTGATCCGGCTATTAATTCGTTCCGATGCCGTTTGGACGCAATAAAGTATTCGGTATACATGTGTTGGGTGCTGGCGCCCTCTGCTGCTCATATGTGGGAATTACACAAACTGTAGTACCGCACTTACTCATTTGTAGAAGCGCAGATATTTAACGTAAAGCATTACAATTTCATATATTAAGAAAAGTTCACACACTTTATACGCCAGGACTGCCTTGTAAGACTGTAGGTATAATACAATACCGGCAATACCCACAAGTAGAAAAGCAGGAAGGGGTAGGTGGCGTTTAGCAATAAGCAATAGGCCAGTGGCACGGTTTGAATGGAGTAAGGGTCTGTAAAGCAGAGCTCCCCTTTAATACTGACAAATAGATACAGCTTTACGCCACCAACCTCATCGGGAAAGACCCTGTGGGGGTCCATGCAGACAAAACCTAAACACGACTGCACATTCATGTTCAAAAAGAGCCATACTGACCCTTCAGAAGGGGTTGGAACGTGGGAATCTCCTGTAACTTGATCACTTCAGGATCTTTGCTGATGTTCCGGTGGGACTGGGTCCCCGGAGCCACCACTACAATGTCGTCCATCTTTGCTCTCTGCTTGGCAGGTGACGGGGAAGCTGTGTGAAAAACAAAGTCACCTCATTAAAAGAAAACTCACACTTTTCTTTTTTTTTCATTACTAGAATTACTAATATCCTAAACAAACCCCCCGACTCCTTATCATACTGCCTACGGGAAACAGACTGGCTGAGGCTTAATCACTCAGTCGGACACTCTGGATCGGCAAACACAACGTGCCATTGGAGCACAGGAGTGATGGGAGTGATAAAGGGCCATTGGAACACAGGAGTGATGGGAGTGATAAAGGGCCGTTGGAACACAGGAGTGATGGGAGTGATAAAGGGCCGTTGGAGCACAGGAGTGATGGGAGTGATAAAGGGCCATTGGAACACAGGAGTGATGGGAGTGATATAGGGCTGTTGGAACACAGGAGTGATGGGAGTGATAAAGGGCCGTTGGAGCACAGGAGTGATGGGAGTGATGAAGGGCCGTTGGAGCACAGGAGTGATGGGAGTGATAAAGGGCCGTTGGAACACAGGAGTGATGGGAGTGATAAAGGGCCGTTGGAGCACAGGAGTGATGGGAGTGATAAAGGGCCATTGGAACACAGGAGTGATGGGAGTGATAAAGGGCCATTGGAACACAGGAGTGATGGGAGTGATAAAGGGCCGTTGGAGCACAGGAGTGATGGGAGTGATAAAGGGCCATTGGAACACAGGAGTGATGGGAGTGATAAAGGGCCATTGGAACACAGGAGTGATGGGAGTGATAAAGGGCCATTGGAACACAGGAGTGATGGGAGTGATAAAGGACCTCTGTACGCCTATGAAGAGATTCCATTAAAAATCAGTCGTTTCCAGCTACAATAGTCATTTACAACATTAACCCCGTCTGCGCTGGATTTCTCATCCATTTCATGTTATTTGAATGGACAAAATGTGCTTTTCTTTCATAAACAAGGACATTTCTAAGTGACCCCTAGCTTTTGAACAGTAGTGTGTATATTAGCAGCAGGCATGTGAGATCTCTTACTTCTGCTCAGTGAAATTGACAAAATAATATAATTTGAACAAACCTGAAGAGCCCCCATCGCCGTGCCGCAAGTCAGACTCTGAGCTCTGGTCGGCCCCCATTCTGTCCGGCAAAAGATAATATTAATTCTCTAGAATAAAGGAACATTAGACGGGTTCAGTAGTCGCTTACGCTGGTGAAAAGCCGCATCGTTTAATTTACAGAACAAGCGGGAATTTCTGATGTCCATAGAAAACACAAACATAAAAAATAGCGCAGAAAAAGCATTAGCAACATAAACGTGTCTATAAAACCTTCCTTTCTAAAGTTTCCAAGGACATTGTAATTATATATATCTTAGATGTAAAGTAAAGGAAGTTTTAATTTACTGGGTAGGTAGTTAAGTGGAACGGCCTGGCAGCAGATGTGGTAGAAGCTAAACATGCATGGGGTAGGCATTTGGCTCCCGAATCTAAGACGAGACCAAAGATTAAGGCTTGAGTCTATTTAAATAGAATATTCAATTTCGTTTTCTTATTTAAATATTAAATGACTTTATCAATAATAAGTTATGCAGTATATTATGGGAGGTCTGACTAGAGGCCCTGCCTATTCTCAGGGATAAATAATAAACAAATACGATGTATACAGCGTAGTTCTAATCGTATGTATGTATGTATGTATGTATGTATGAATATATATGTAGTAAATACATACTAGCCACACGCTAGGGTTTTGTTTGCAGCACATGTGTGTTATATGATGCACGGTACCTATCCCGCAGATACACGCAGCATCCTGCGCACAGACAGGGCCAGCTCCGGAGCTTCCTGGACTGTCACCAGCCTCCGGAAGTTCCCGTTACCGGCTCTGGTTACCTTGGTTACTTGCGATCCGCACAAGCAACTTCCGGCTTCCACCACTTAGATGATGTTCGTGTTGTGCTTCCGGGTACAGTTGCGCCGCGCGTTGCTCCGGCCAGCGCTAGGGGGCAGCAGTGTGGCGCAGCTGGGTCGGGTAGGGGAAGCCAGAGCTCGGTCAGCCTTCGCTGAGCGTTATGGGAGTTGTAGTCCAGCATCTTCTGAAATACATCTGGCTTAACTACATGGGTTTAGGAGATTTGTTAAAGCTTATAGACTGTAAGCTCACAAGAACAGGGCCCTCTTCTTCTTGTGTGGGTTACATTTGCCCATGTTACCATTTATTTGAGGGAAGGCGGGAGCTGCAGCTTCTCCCTAAGGATAAGTTTTGTTTTTGAGTTTTTACAAACAACAAACAAATCGCATTAGGGGGAAGCTGCAGCTTCCTGCCTCATTTGTGGTGCGAGAAGTAGCAGGAAAGCTTAGCCATTGAAGAACGTGGTACAGCTCCTTAGGCCGTTCGGGGAGGGACAGAGGATCTCCACGTTTGGGCCGTGATCCTCAAAAGGCAGGCCGTGGGTCAAACAATCAGGACTGTCCCACAAAAATTAGGACACTTGGGAGGTGTAAGCTAAATGAGCCATCTGGTCAGTTTAGCTTATGGGAAATAATATTATGGGAAACGGACAATCCCACCCGAGGGTCTCCTGTGACGATCCCACCAGCCATTATTATACCTTCCACGGCACTTACGCCAAAGCAGGTTACGTGAAGCATGGAAGAATCAACCCACATCCACATAATAACCCTGACTGGTAAAATAAAGTCAAGAAACATCCGATTCCTGCACTTTGCCCTAAAACGCAGTCATCTTTCACCTGTAAAAAAAAACCACCGGCCAATGAGAATTCCACAACACCCAGGCAGCTTTCTTGTAAAAATAAATGTCTACGCTCCTAAACCTGTTACACCGGAGCCATGAGCGGCTGATCGTGTCCCTGACGCACACCTTAGGGGTAAGGAAAGGTATGTGATGACGCATGTCTGCGTTCCTGGGCACTGGCCCTTTAACAGCCCCATCACCAAAATTCTGTCGCTAACGGTGGCCACACGGTGTTCTAATAACTGTCTTTAAGAAAATTGTGGCTTCCCAGGAGGTAAAGATAGTCTGAATGAAGTCACCTGTGCTCAAGCAGGCATTCCAGCTGTGATAAAGCTGGGAGAAAAGCTCCAGTTTGCAGATATCATTAAATCAGAATTGAAGTAGTATAGTACAGAACAGTATAGCATAGTACAGTACAGTGTAGTACAGTATAGTATGATATAGTACAGCATAGTATAGTACAGTATAGTATGGTATAGTATATTATAGTATAGTACAGTATATTATAGTATAGTGTATTATAGTATAGTATGGTATATTATAGTATGGTATGTTATTGTATAGTACAGTATAGTACTGAATAGTATTAATATATTGTATTGATTTTTGAATATGTATTATTCAGCAATGAAAGGAAATCTTATAGAACGTTTACAAATCAGCGCATTACTCTGATCATTCATCACCAATAATACCCCCACCAGCTGTGACAAACTGCCCCGCAGCGATGCTGAGGTCACAACCTTGGGGGTATCTCCGTAATGGGCGTAACACGTGGGAGGAGGACTAGTTTGAAGGGGAAGGGATTAGACGGGAGCTTTTCAATGGTGGGCGTGTTTATTCAGATATAGTGGGCGGTGCTTGAGTGGGCGGTACCTGCAGCTGTTCGGTCTCCGGAGTGCTGAGGCCGGAAACCTGCCGGAGCTTCCCTGCGATCAGAGAGGGTAAGGTGGGCTGCAGTGCTGGGGGGTGAGAAGGGGGGCAATGACAGGGGGAGAGTGATGGGGTAACCGGGCACCAGAGAGGGGAGGGAAAGGGTTCACTGCTCGCTATTGTGGGTTAGAATGGGTTGTAATGATCGGTGGGGGTAACAGAGAGGGGTAGGGAGGGCTGCAGCGGTGGGGATTGGGGGTCGTTGAGGGCAGAGCAGGTGATACGGGTTGCAGAGCTCCAGCTCCTCTCCATAAGCTCTGCGTTCCGGATGGATGCATGAAGCTCTGCATACTGATTGCTCTGCAGCATTTCCCCATCTGGGTCTCAGGGGGCTCTGCATTGTGGATGGGTGCGGAGGGCTCAGCCCAGCCATGCTCTGACCCCATCCCCCCCCCCCCCCATTCCAGAGGCCATCTCAAAGGCTCTGCGGATGGGAGACGGGGAGCTCTGCACACGGAACGCTACGCACAGCTCCCCAGACCAGTCCCGCTAATGGCTGCATTGCAGGTGGGATCAGGGGCAGTTCCGATGGCTGCATATAGCGATCCGACTAGAAAAACATGTTATTGCCCCAGCTATTGTATTTAATGTATCCGTTTACCCCGCTCGCTCTTATTAGGATCCGCGCCTCTGATCTGCCAGCGGTCGATCCATACAGTCAATCCATACGCAAACCGCACATTAACACATATGGCAGCTGGAGACCAGTAAGGGCATTAAATGCAATAAGGGAATCCGCTGTTACTAGACACATGAAATGCGAAACAAAGCAGATCTGAATGGCTCCGCGGAGCTCCCCTCATACCTTTTACTTGCGTGTGAAGCCGTATAGAATGCAAGCCTGCGTGTTCACCGTGTGTGTCACGCAAGATGCATGCAGAGTCCTTCACCCCGGACCCTGAATAACGCCATTGTGTGGCTTTGCATATTGCGATCGGCGTGACAGCCCGGGCGGGCAGGTATTTAACTCCGTCAGAAACTAATTACAGGCTTCAAGGGTTAAAGTTTAAAGGGAAATCAACTCTTTAGATTTTTAAGGACGGGGGGGGTGAGTGGCCAGGTTTTCGCAGACCCCCCCCTTAAAGGTTCTGTACCACCTATTCGACTGGATTCCGTTCATCGGCCGAACCTTCCCCAGAAATAATTGCTTCATGTAAAATTTTTGCTTCATTCATAATTTTTGCCAGGAATGCTTAATCGTCATGTGACACAAAAGCAGGTAGCGATACGTTGTTGCCATAGAAACTGTAATGGCATCAGGGTTTCTGTGTTTTTTTTTTTCCTAAAGGATCGCATAAATATATATAGATTGGTGGAAAGAAGAGAGGGGATGGGTGAGAGGCATTTAAATACATAAAGAGGTTTAACAAAGAAAAGGAGGAAAGTTACAACAAGAGGTCATCATCAAGTTTTACTTTACTCAGTGGGTTCTGGATAGGTGGAACAGCCTCCCAGCAGAGGTGGTAGAGGCTAATACAGTGAGGGGATTTAAACATGCATGGGATAGGCATACAGTGAAGCATCTTTAATGCTCTGAGCGCCAGCGTCTTGCAGGTAACTGGGATTAATTGGGCGCGCGGCGCGTTTTACCAGCCGAGACATTTTGCAGACCGGTGACTTTCTCTGCGTCTCACGTGCTGTTGGCTTTGTTTGCTCTCTCCTTCTGTTACATTAATAATCACTGAATAAATACCGGGTGACCATACAGGAAAGAGACTCGTCGGAATAAACCTGATGCTAAGAAGCCGCTGTTTACCCTGCGGAGGAGATAAGAATATATAGCCGCGTCCGCAAGGAACGCTCTCTCACAGTCTTCTGAATCACAAGCTTTAGTTGCTCTGGAAAGCCAGATGTGATTAGGGTTGCCATATCAGCGTTTCCCCCAGAAGACTCCTAATCCGTACATGCTGCTGACCACCACCTCTAAAGTACTTGCCTTCCTTTAGGACGATGTATATATACGTCCCGCGTAGTGAAGGGGGCAGCGCTGATGGTGGTCAGCAAGGTGCGTCGAAGAAAACATGGCTGATGTGGCAAACCTAGGAAGTCTCCAGGTGAAGCAAGGGAGCCCTGCCCAATGGCCCATCAACAATAGCGTGTGCCCCGCAATGTCAGCGGGACCTTCTACCCGCATCGGGGAAGGGGGTGCTCCGGCGTACCTCGGCACTTGAGGGCTCCAGGACACCACTGCTGTTGGTGGGCGGTCCGGCTGATGATGGTGGGCGGTCCCGCTGATGACAGTGGGCGGTCCTACTGACGTCCCAGGAAACACCCCCATTTAAAGGGAAGATGGGCGAGGAGTGGGGTGCATCAGGACTCCACTCCCGTGACCCGGAAGATTCCGAATCCTTAAAGACGGCTCTTTTTCGGTTGATGATTTGGAAGGTGACCTTTAAAAAAGAGAAGTCATTTATACATCACGTTTATTCTCACTGACTTCTATTATAACAGCGCTACAGAACCTGCAGGCGCTATACGAGTAAATGCAAAGCCTTGTCGTCTGCTGGACGCTGTAGATTCCTGGAATAGTTTTTCTGCAGACGTTCCTGGTATCTATAGAGATTGGGAATATAAGAAACGGTATTTAAGTAGCTAGCCAACCGTCACCGTAACTGGCAGCCGGAATTCTGACACGCGGATCTTTATCATTGAATCTTTCTGTCTGCTGTAGAGAAGGTGTGAGAGGCGGCTGAGTAAATAGCCATAAATACATAAAATATAAATAACTAAACATACAGAATGACACTCGGCCCCCATCTGGTCGCCCGTTTCTCTTGCTGTAAAGACTCAAACTTAAATCAGTTCCTCTACCACTTCTACTGGGAGGCTGTTCCACTTATCTACCACCCTCTCAGTAAAGTAACCTCTTACCCCATTGTTCAGATGATATATGAAATGCCGCTGCGGATTGTAGGACACCGAGGCACGCGGGTCATGCGGAAAGCCGATCTTAACCTGCCAAGGCCTTTGTGTTTTGTGATGTACGGATTATTTACTCGACTCTCTCCAAATATTTGAGAAGCCATAAATCTCGTTCTCGATGGAGAACAGAATCCCGTCTGAGCGACTTCATCCGCCGCGGCAACAGCCGAAGTTCAAACGCAATATTTGAAAATTATTTGCTTTTTAATATTCCGTATTTACCCGATTGCAAGTTTTTTTCAGAAAAAAATCATATGATGAAACTACCTTGTCTTATAATCGAGGTCGTCTTTTATTCAGATCCTCAGATCCATCGGCGCCGATCAGCCGTTGGTCTCGTCTTAGATTCAGGAGCAGTATGTCTATCCCATGCACGTTTAATACCCCTCACTGTATTACCCTCTACCACTTCTGCTGGGAGGCTGTTCAACTTACGTACCACTCTCACCGCAAACGCATGTTTAAATTAGCGGGGTCTTACCGCTACCGTGTATACTAATTGCGGAACCGAATCCGCGGTAGGCTTAGGTAGCTTGGTTGGTAATTCGGTTTCTAGCTACGGTGGAAGCCATCTTTATAAATCACTCTGAATGTTTACGGTTTGGGCAGAAATAGAACCGGTTTTACATTAACGCTGATTTTTCACACCCTCCCTTGTGGAAGTTTTTTTTTTTTTTTTTTTTTTTTGTGCGGATTTGGGGCATTTGATGCAGACTCACCCGTCCTGTCTTTCTTAATTCCTTCTCCATTTGGGCCTCGCTTCCCCCCCCCCCGGACAAACTTCCCTCTAATGCCTCCATGATGTAATAATTATCCTTTTTGTTCGGAGGATGGGGCTGCAGGTGTCCCTGGCGGGGCGGGAGAGAGACATTTGAATACAAGTTGGAGAAGGAGGAGAAACAGAAGAACGAGAGACCGTAATCTAAAACTAGAGGGTCTGGGAGGCATGTATGGAGGTTTAACTTTACCGAGAGGGAGGTAGGTAAGTGGAGCAGCCTCCCAGCAGACGTGTCCTTACACATAATTGTGTTGTAATTGTGTCTTTAATGAGCTCACAGGGCGTGCGGTCTCTGGATAGGGTGTCGTGGCGTTTAAACCCAGTAATTTGCATGGTATGATCAGGTGGCTTCATAAAGCTTGACTCGTTTGAAGCTCCTCGAGACAAAGGATTGATAATCGGTGGGACGTGATGATTCCAGATCTTTTTCTGGTGATCTTTTCAGGTTTATTTTCTTATCCATCCACTCGCTTTTTTTTGGCTAGGATCAGGCGAGGACCTGCGAGCGAGGGAGAGCTTCATTCTCCGGCCTTAAGGCTGAGGGCGCAGGGAAGACCGAGGTGTCCCTAAGAAGCCACCAGGTTAGGTCCACCCGGGCGCTCGTTGCTGGTGGTATTTTGGGTGAGGGGTTCCATGCGCCTCTTTGTTGTTGTCCACCTGCGTCTCCCTTCCTTTCGTGGTTTCGTTGAGTTTTTATTCAACAAACTTGCATGCGCTGAAGATGCTCGTGGAGCCGGGTCAATGAAGACTCTGCTCTTTTGGTGGGGGATGGACCATTGGGCTGCCATGTCCCCTTGAAGGCTTCATTAGTTCCCCACCTCGTAGGGGGACCAAGAAGATCTGGCCCTCCCTCGGCTTTACCCGTGAAGGAAGGGGCTACAAATCCTTCCAGGGAGCGTCGTGGCCCCAGAAGTTTGGGAAGCTACGTTGGGACCAACTTCACATCATGTTTGATGCCTTAAATCACCCATTTTCGGGCTGCTGAAAGATTTGCAACAAAAAAATTTATCTTTAGAATAAAATTTTAAAAAAAAATGGATGTAGATTTAAATTAACTTATTTAAATTTGGAAAACAATTAGAAGAGGTGTTGAAAGCCCTCTGGGTTTCAGGATATCGGGCGTTGAGATCCTCGGCCGCGGCTGTCAGCCCCCGAAACTTCAGGAAATGCTTTAACATCCTGTGCCTTTCCCGTCTTCTCCAGATCCTGGATACTGGCGCCCCCCCCGAGCGATGTAATATTCGAACCGCGAGAACAGGAGCGCGATATCGGGTGATCTTCAGGATAACGTGAGTATCCACTCAGACCCCAATCCTCGGTGGTTTTACTGGGGGGGGGGGGGGTCAGGTTGATCTCTCTTCCTCTCTGTTGACCTTTTTTCTCCCACCCCCAATATGTACACATTATATAAGTGACTGTGGGTATCGGGCTGTGATGTCATAACCTGGGGGCAAGATCAGTACCTGAGGGGCAAAAATATTCCCCGAGGGTTTCAGGAGTCCTTTTTTTTTTTTTTTTTTTTTTTTTTTTTTTTTTTTTTACACGGTGTCTGATTTAATACATTTATATGATATATGCTATAATATAACAGGGCTGGGATTTTTCTACAAATCCACATATTGGGTTTTATTTTTGAAAAGAAATCCATAATTCCACGGAAACCCCCATTCTGTTTGGAATATTCCCGACTTTCGGGTGAGGCAGAAGTCTCGTTATTGACACGGAGGTTCTGAGATAATGTGACCTGCACCATCTGCTCGAACTTCAGGAAAGTTGCCTAACCTGTTTGTGAATAGCGATCGTTCCGTACTGACGTCGCCTTTCTTCTTTCGTTTCAGTCGCGCCGGCGGAACGCGTTGAATCGTCCTTCTTCTGCCATGGGATGCCAGTAGCGATAAAATTTCCGCCCCGGTCCGCTTACCATGGGGGTCTGCAGTGTATCGCCCCCGTGGGCTGTGCTTTTGTTTGCCCTGCTTTGGTGGGGCCCCGCTCCCTGTGCGGCACAGACCTGCGTCAGCCACCCCATGCCTAACATGGTGATAGACATCGAGCCCGCCGTGTCCCATGGCGTCCGCAGCGCCGATCCTTTACACACGTCCACCATGGAGGAATGTTCTGCTGCGTGTTGCAGCGAGCACTCTATAGCAGGTAATATATATGTGAATATATATAGTACGTGGTTTTTATTAATAGAACATATATGGAAAACTTGATATGTAGGCCCTAGAAGAGCGGAAGGAAAGGGAAAAGCATTAGTAGTAGATACCTGGCATAGACTTCCAGTGGAGGTAGTAAAGAAACTCAAGAAATGTTTGAGATGTAAAAATGTTTGGGCAGACTAGGTTTTAACCGACTTGTTGTCTTTGTGTCTGCGTCCAGGTAACAGAGACTGCAACCTCTATATATACGACACCCGCAAGATACGGGCTCATCCCAACTGTTATAAGTTCAACTGTCCCACCCCGGAGTCCTGCAAAATGACGCCGGCCGAGGGGGTTATGAGTTACAGCCTGTGGACGGGTGAGTGGGATATGAACTCGGTGCCGGGGGTATTTAAATGTCCACAAAAAGCTCGTAAGGGCCGGGCTCCCCAGATCTCCCGTGACCGTCCTGAGTAACATTGGAGGTCTGTGCTGTTTCAACATGGACCTCCTTTGAAGCTCCTCCATGGCCAGCTCGCGGCTGAGCTCTAAAAAGTGGCCCTTCATGTAAGGAGGCAGAATGGCCGTGTCTCTGCCCGCTTCCGGCAATGGCCCCTGGCCACCCCTGCCTCTTGCCACAATGATGGGGCAGTTGGCTGAACGACACAAAATATGGTTATCTGACCACCTTCATGGAACCGCAAATGGTGGAGCTTACGGCAAGTGGCTTTATTGCCTAGATTTAAGTGGGAGATCATTCTTGTGCTGCAAGAAGGGAGTTGGGATCTGATCTAATACCCGATTCCCCCTAAATGTATTTCTTTTTCTTTTGTAGAAAGTTCCGGCGATAAAGGTCCTTTGTATTCATCCGAAAAAAGGCAAAAGCAAGAACCCGTCTCCAGTAAGCGTGTTGAAAAAGTTGACACTGAAAGCCCAGCAGGCAAAGTGTCCGGGTCTGAGTTGCGTCCTCAGGTGAAGGGATCTGGTTCTGTGGTACATGCGCAAGGTTCTGTAGAACAGTCCCAAAGGGACGCAGCCAAGGAACCTGGTTCTACGCTACGCTCCCAATCCTCCGCAAGCAAAGAACCAGATTCTGTGGTAGACGTACAGGGCCCTGGAAGAAAGGGGTCCAGCTCCAAGGCAGAGTCTTCTAGAAAAGAGTCAAGTAAATCGCAAGGAGCTCTAGGACAAAGTTCAGGCTCTGGAAGCGTGGCAGAAAAGTCTCACAATCCAGGATCTCTAGACAACGACCCTGCCGGGGAGCAGAGCCGGATCACTGCTCAGATGCTCCGTCTGACCGAGAACATTGAGAAGCACCTGGATGAAATGATACAAGAACCAGTGCCCAATCCAGACGACTTCCTCCAGACTTCTTATCTCTCTCCAACCGAAGCTGAGCCTACAGTAGGGAACCCAGTGACGACCGTCCAGCACAGGGGGCTTCAACGGGGAGAAAAGGGACCGGAACTCAAACAAGCCAACGAGAGACGTCCCCCCGCAACATTCCGCACAATGCATACTACGCGAGCGCCGGGCACGTGGCTTGGCACAAATGTACAAAAACTTAAAGCCACCACAGCTGCCTTTCAACCTGTACCTGGTACGAAACGCAATACAATCCCTAACGGGCCAAGTTCTTTATCTAAAGGCTTAGAAAAAGCCATGGGTCATGCTGGCTCTGGATTTCGTCCGAGTCCTAATCCAAAAGATGCGCTTGTCCACCGCAAAACCAGCACAAGATTTCAAGGTCTTCAAAATGGACATCTAACTAGGGTACCCGTACCAGTCACACCCCGTAGCCCTTTAATCACTTCGATTGCCAAGACCACAAGGGCATCTATTGAATCCACAGTTGTGACTCCTAAAGCGCCCAGATCTACCATGTTGACACCGATGGAGGAAGTCAAAAGGCCCGTTGAGAGACCCATCGAACTGGACACCTCTGGGTCCAAACAGGACAACATCAACGGCCTGGTAGCTGCCCTGGTCTTCGGAGTGATATTTCTGATGGTTGTGATTGGCCTTATTGGCCGTAAGCTTTCCGAGGCTTACCGCAGACACCGGTACACCAAACTAGATTACCTCATCAACGGAATGTATGTGGACACCTAAAGAACGCATCGGCTTTTACAGGAGTTTACAGAAGAATGAAAAAAAGGACTTTACGTTCTGTTACCCCTCGCACATTTTACTTGCCCACCTATTTTTCTTTCGGCATAATCACCCAGTACTAAAGGGAAATGTAAAATGCGTTGTGATCCTGGATGCTATGGCAACCCTGATCAAAAATGGATGTTTTTTCCATTTATTCTGAGCCGACTCAAAAGTTTTTTTGAACCTGGAGATAAATAAAAGTTTGAAGTCGTGGAACCTCGTTCTGTTTGCTGTCCTATGTCTGACTGTCCGATCGGTCTGGTTTTCAAAAGGCAAACTGTTATTAAAACGTTGTACAAAGTTATTTAATAATTCTTACCGGGAACTTTTTGTGTTTATTATTATTTTTATATGTTGGAGGATGCAATTGATTTCTGACTTCACTGTTCTAATGATCATATCAATTTATTTTTTTGTCATTTGTTCTACCTTTTTATTAGGGTGGGGAATGCAAAGTTCTATAAGATTTGCAGACAGAAAGCAGGCTATGCAATTGTTTAAAGAAAAAAAATAAATTATTTTAAAAAATAATAATAAAAAAAATTATATATATAATTAAAAGCACCCCTATAATTACATGAAGATTTTTATTTTAATTTAAAGATAAATGTTTTTTTTTAACAATATAAGCCTATAGCCAGTAGCCAATATTTAATTGGTTAAGAGTCTCCAGAAAGAGGGTGGGAAAGAGGTGAATTAATTAAATTGCAGATAAGCTTGACTAATTATAAACGTGTGACTGCTTGCGGTATTTTTTAGCGTTTTATTGCCTCTTTAAAGCATATTTCAGCTGTGTTAGATATCTAAGATGAACGAACCAATCAGAGCGAAGGCAGTGAAGTTGGACCTTTGTGATAAGCCTGCCCAGTGTGAGTGGCAACTGCCAGCAGTGAAGTCAGAAGAAAAAAAAAAGAGGGAAAGACAGAAGAAAGAAGGGTAAATAGGGGAGAGATTAAAGGAGAATGGAAATAAAAAAGTGTTTTAAAAGAAAGAGAGAGTGACAAAAGAAAGAGGGACATAGATAATAGGGAAACAGGGAGAGAGAGAAGAAATGGATAGAAAGATGAGAGAGATGAAAGGGGGGAGAGAGAGAGAGAGCAAGAAATAAAGGGGCAGGAAGGAGGGGAGGGAGGAAAGGAAAGGATGGGGAGAGCGTCCAGGAAGCGGTAAATGTGGTGTTACAGCCAGAAAATACAAATCTGAATAAAATAAAAATTATAGTGAAAAACTACTAATAACATGAGTATTGATTTTGCCAAAAATGCCTCTAAGTGTGAGTTAAAAACCAACATATTGGTAGAATTTAGCGTATGTCACCACTAGGTGACTCTGTCCCCCCCCCCCTTCAAAACCCTGTTTGATTATATGAGGACTGTTCTACGTTTTAAAGGGAAACTTGCATTATTTTATTATTACTAGGATCAGAGCAAAAATAACTTTTTAAACAAAATGAAAACAAAATGTAAACTTATCTCCCCAATACACATTGTATAGCGCTGCAGGATATGATGGCGCTCTAATTCCTTGTGTAATACAGAAAATGAACAGTAGGGGGCAGGATAACATCGTCCAAGCAGCCAATTCACTTTCCAGGAAATCTGATGATGCATTTGTGGGGGAAACCACAGCGGGCCCCTGTGACACAAGCCAATGTGATTCGAATTATATTCATTTTATTTATTCTTTTTACCCCAGTTGTTTTTTTTCTTTAAATAAATCCTACGAGCTCGGAATGCACCAAAAAGCTTCAAACAATAAAAGACGGCTGCCTGTTTTTATATTGGAGAATCAATAAAATGTTTGTTAAGTTACCCAATTACATTGGAGATGGTAGAGAAAGTATATTAACTGTGACCAATAAGATGCAACGTCACTACCAAAACCCGCCTAAAACCACAGTCATTACACGTAATTCTGTACTACAATACTAAAACTCCAGCAGGTTCCATACCTCCAAAGTGTCCTGGTTTTCTCGGGACCGTCACAATTTTCAGGTACTGTCCCAGGTAGCTGCCCTTACTGTCCTGTCTTCGCAGGCAATGGGCATCATTGACCCGTTGGGGATATCCTCTGACCTATGATGACACCCCCCAACGAAAGTATTTATACCCGGAACTCTCCAGGTTTCTCCCGGAGACTCCAGGGGAAGCATTGCTTCTCTGAGTCAACACCCAAATCCTCCGGGTCGCGGGATCCTGACACACCCCACTGCCCTCCCATTTCCCGCGACGTCTGCGGGTACACCCACCAACTTCAGCAGGACCACCCACCAACCTCAGTGGCACTGCCCACTGACCTCAGCGGGACCGCCCACCGACCTTAGCAGGACCGCCCACTGACTTCAGTGGGATTGCCCACCGACCTTAGCGGGACCGCTGCGTTTTATATATTAACATACATTTATTTACATAATAGTATTAGTAATATTAGTAATAATTAGTAATATTATTAGTAGTGGTTTAGTGAAACCAATAAGGCACAGAAATAAAAGTGTAGATCATTATTTTCCTTAAAAAAGAAATACAGTGAAATAATGTTACTTAAAGCCGACCTTCTTATTGATCTTTGTGATTAAAATTGTAAAATGAATAATTCTACCCTAAAACACTACTTTTCCAAACCTATAAATGACTCGGAATTGTCGGAAGGGATAAAGAAATTTACTAACAAACATTATATGTATAGGCAAATTACAGTATACTGTAATATAGGGCTTTTTCTGTAAATAGCTGCCTATTAAATTTAAGTTATTATTGCATACATTTTAGAGTATCCCCCAACTATATACATCACATAAGAATAATGACGCAGTATTTTATTTAGCTGCTCAAATGTACATTTCATTAAGTAAAATGTCACATCTCCGCCCCTTATGGCTGCCAGAACCAATCATATGCTGCCAAAGGGTAGGGACATCTTGATAAGAGGCGTAACCATGTCGTTACTATGCAAGATGGCCGCTCACATTGGGCGTTAGGAAAAGTGAACCAAAAATACATATTTTACCAATTTTTATTGGGATACGTTGTTTTCAATTTATTATTAATATTTATTTATTTTTAATTAAATTACATAGTATAGATATTTATTCCATACAGTAAATTCTATATTTTAGGATTTGGGAAAGTGACCGATACTCATTAATAAATAAATAAATAAACACTAAATTAGCCCTCGAATGCCTCAAGTTGTTGGGCTGCTTGCCCTGAGTGCCTGCCATGAGCATTCATTCCTTTCTGGAGACACTGATGGTTGCAATTAAAGCTTGTTTAAGGCCTCATTTCATCTCACCTGACAGTTTTATTGCCCCGTCTCTCTAAAAAACTGCCCCTAATGAGACAATGTCCCATGGTGTCCAGCAGCAGGATTCCAATAGGCATTGAATCTCACGTTGTGCACCCACTTACGGCACTTTGCTTCCTCTTCACATATTTGTTAGGGACTGTACTTAATTATTAATAATTGATTTATAGAGCGCCATCATATTCTACAGCGCCGTACAAAGGAAGGCAAATATGAACTAAAAGGAACTTTTCTCTTATATGAATTAGAATTTTGTGACACTGGAATATATAGAAACATTTTCACACCTTCTAGCTGAAGGTTGCTTTTTAGTGGGGGAAACAGATTTTGGTTGCACACGGAACTTCCTGTTTTATGTTGCTCACTTAATGCTCAGGAGCATTCACATATTATAAAATATATATTATATATATATATATATATATATATAATAAAACTGTGTTGGTTTCTATTTAAATAAACATATTTGCTAAATATTTTAATAAAAGTATAGCCTCAATTGTTCTTTTTCATTTTTATGCGTACGTTTTTTTTCTCTCAACATCTTTTGGGTTCCTAGAGAGTGGACTTATGTGCAAGATGACCATATTATTATTAATTATTGTTTTATATAGCACCATCATATTCCGTAGCGTTTCGTTAAGCGGATCACTTTCTCGGGTGATCAAGCCCCCCAGCTGGTTACAAGGGATATCTTTGATCTCCTCGACTGGTCTAGTTACGCTACGAAGGCTGTGCCGACGTTATATCCCGACGGTCGGTTTCTTAGAGTGCAGCTCCTTTGGACGCTGACCACGTTGGGTGGCAGCTCGGGGCCACTGCCCTAGGTGGGGGTAAATACACCACCGCCTGTTTATATAATAAAGACGTTGTGTCAACATACCGTCATGACCTGTCTTGTATAACATCACACTATGGATTCTAATGCAGGGATACGGACGAGGATGACCACACAACCATATCCCTCATTTATTATAACCTGATTTACGTTAGATTGTAAGCTCTTTGGAGCAGGGCCCTCCTCTCGTAAATCCAAATTGTTATATAAGATGCTACTTCTTGTACGTCCTATTTACCAGTTGTGGAATATGACGCCGCTATATTAATCAATGAATACAAACATAGGAAGTTGTATAATGTATATATATATATATAAAAAGCAACACTGAGGTAAAAAAAGAGGAGCAATTAACAGGGACCTTCCATTGGTTACCATGGTGACTGCATCATTTTTACCACTTTGCACTATTTTTATATATAGACATTATATATATATAATGTATAATATTGTATATGTAAATATACACGGCTTTATATTACAGGGGTATTTACATAACTATTTATATTACTATTATAAATGTAATACTGATAGCAATATTAGTTTTTTCAGTTTTTATACAGTTTTTTAAAGAATTTTTCACACCATGTATTACTCCCCTCTACTCCATGCCACCACACTTCAGGGTTAACGCGGCCGGCTGCTTACCCTACTACAACCCGAGGATTCTTTGAACTCCCAGGAGAGAGCAGGCCCTGGAAAATACATAGTTCCGGCTGTGGCTTTTGCTGCTCCTAGAAGGGGGAAGGGTATGGAAGAAAAGTAATCCCTATGGAATTTTATTATATGTTATAGTTATATTCTTTACAGAAGCCACTAATTGTATAATTTCTAGTTATTGCTGTTTCTGAAAGTGGGTACTGGAGTGTTTTTCCCCTCAAAGTTTATGTTGTGTAAGCGTCTAGGCGGAGGGATACATAGAATGTCACGGCATCCCTCCGCCGGAGCAGCAGCAGCAGCTGGAGGAGGAGTGAAGCGACGGCGGGTTCACACGCAGCATGGAGGGATCGGAGCTGGATAGCCGGGGCCAGGATATTGGGGAACACTGAGGCCGCACTCCCTATCACTCTACACAGCGGAATGTCCGGGCCCCGCCGGTGACACGCAGACATGGGGGCCGTGCTGAGGAGCCTGCTGTGCTGCAGCCTATGCTGCCTACTGAGGGGTGAGAGGCTCCGGGGGCATCCCTGGATGGGGACATGGGGGCAACGACTCGGGGTCCGGTTGGGTAAGGCCTCAAGGCCACGGTAGTTTGGGGCTTATTGGCTTGGATATGATCAAGCCTGTGATTATTTATGCATAACGCGACCACGTAGACCACAGCGTGGTACAAAGAGAGCTGGGCTATGCTTCATTCCAGTTGTGTCTTGAGGGAAAACAATAGCGACACTAGATGAGATATTGGCCCAGGAGCTTGCAGTCTAGGGTAGGCTGGGAAATCAACTGGCTGTGGTGGCAACGGGGGTACCGACAAGGAGAAGGCAGCACCATGCAGGTGAGGGGAGGCAGCATTATAGGGGTGAGTAGAGGCCACTGAGGGGAGGCAGCACCACTGGGGTGAGTAGAGGCCACTGAGGGGAGGCAGCACCACTGGGGTGAGTAGAGGCACTATAGGGGTGAGGGGGGCTTATCAATTGAATATAAAATGTGAAGACGGGACACCTGGTTAAAGAAAACAAACAAAAAAAACAAAAACCCTGCAAACATGGTGGGGTAATTGTGATCTGACTTTTAGCTTATGGCTTATATATGTGTGTGTGTGTGTATATATACACACACATATATATATACACACACACACACGTGTATATATATGTGTGTGTGTGTATGTATATATGTGTATGTGTGTGTATATATATGTATATATATATATATGTGTGTGTGTGTATATATATCCCTATACCACTTTCACATTTGGTGTCTCAGTTCTGCGGCAATCAGAGGGTTAAGTGCTCTTACTGGTGAAGATATTCTGGAGTTTTGGTAAAAAGTCTACTTTCCTTTTTTCCCGAATCACAGTCCGCTTCACTAGCTGTGCCCTATACATGCCTTAAATTGGGACCATCAACAATAACATGCGTTGAGAATGTTATTTGTGTTAAAGAACATGCATTTTAAACCAAATTCTGCTATTTCTTTTCACGAGACTCCTTGTGATGGGTGTGTTATATGTATATACCGTATGTGTATATATATATATATATATATATATATGTATGTATATGTCAGGAGACAGCAAATATGCGCAATATTCCAAAAACTGCTGCAGGAATTAGTGGCGTATCCCTTGGGGTCTTTTGGCCAAGGCTATTTAGCTATGGTTTGAGACCCCCGGAAAGGCTTGCGTGCGAGGAAATGCGTTATTACTTTATTTTTGTACATTTGCTAAATGTTCGGCAGTGTTGAACGGGGCTTCGCTGCACGTTGCGCGCCTTGGTTTTGGTGCAAAAAGTTTCCTAATTGGTTAAGACATTTTTATAGGCTTGTGCTAACTGTTTAATAGTTGCCCTTTTGTGTGCGCTTGATTGTTTAGAACTCCCCCCTCCTCCACAGTCCATTCACATGCATATAGATTGCAAGTAAACACCGTTCAATTACTTTTGCCCCCTCCCCATCTTCCACTTACCCCAGTATGTGAGCTTTTCCTTTAACATATTCCTCCTGCTACTTTGTAAATATAACCCAGAATAAGCTGCGGCGTGTGGGGGGGGGTGGTGTAGACTTTAATTATTTCTATTCCTTTATTGTATATATAAAGTATTTTGTTTTGTAATATTGTAATTTTTTCTTTCCATGTTTTTTCTTTCTTCTTTGTATCGGTTTAAACCTTTTTAACATTCACTGGCAAACGTATACACCGCATACGTAATATAAACACGCATTTACATTCCATGTCCAACAGAGAACTTAGGAATTTATGGTATACAAATCCACCTTTTGTCCCGGAAACAGGGGCGATAGTTTTACTAAATGTTCTGTTAACAGCTAAAAAAAAAATATATAAAAAAATAAATAAATTAAAACAAATTAAAAAAAATATTTTTTCTTCTAATTTTCTTGTTTTTCTCCCTTTTCTCTTTGTAATGCAAAGTTCAGACAAAAGGATTTCTCAATGCTGAGAATGAAAACCCTTCTCAGATGTCTCCTTATTGTAAAAGCTTCTACCATACCCCCCCCCCCCCAACAAAGGTCGGGACGTTGGTGATTCTGATTAAATGTTCCAGAAAGGAAACTGTTTCTACTTTTGTAGAGTTGGATCTCATTCATTCGCTTCCTTTCTTCTTCCTTTTTTTTTTTTAAACTTTTTTTTTTAAACTTTTTTTTGCGTCGTTGTACAAAAGGGAAATTAAATCCCACTTTGATTAACACGCTTTGGCCAGCAATCAGTGAAACTTATTTATTTTGATGGGCACCGGGATTATGAAGTATTTCCGTAAAGCTGGTTGCTTTGGATAGCAAAGGAATGTTGACGATGTTTCATTTTTCTTTCCCTCCCTCTCAGCTGCCAGCCACATTGCATCCAGCTGAAATCAGTATTTCTGTTCCCCCCTCTAGGAGGAATCTGAATACAGTTACCAAAGGAGGAGAAATGTTAGTACAAGTGGTAATAATCTGAAACCAGAGGGTAAGAGGACTAGATGTAATGTAAGGACGCTTCTCTTTACTGAAAGGCTGGCAGATACATGGAACAGCCTCCCAGAAGAAGTGGTAGAGGCTAATAGATGCTCCCCGAATCTAAGACGACACCCTTTTGAAAAATAGGGTAGGATAAATACTATGTAGAATTTGAAAGGCAGACCGGAAGAAATACTCCATTAAATTGGTAGCAGAAGTGTAATATTTTAGGAGTCGTGGCTACCTGTCTCGAGGCGTTTGCCCGTCCCCCGATTTATTTAGAGAGGGCTAAAATATACTTAAAACTTCCACGGGCCGTGTTATGGACATCGTTTCATCAGGAGTCCGAGCGACCAAAATATCTGCAGCTTAAAGCTTTTATTGATGCCTTTATTATTTTTTTATATAGCACCAACAGTCTCTGCAGCGCTGCTTACAGTCCCTACATTCAAAGGGTCTGAAAAACCTGAACCGAGTGCTAAACAGGCTCCCGATCTTAGTTCTGGGCATTTAGTCTGGCTTTTATTTATTTATTTACATTTTATTTGAATGGATACAATTCCTGAATGCTCTTGATTCGGGTTGTGTTGGGGTCATTTTAGGACGTAGCAATTTGTACCAGTTTTTTTTTGGGGGGGGGGGGATTTCTATACATCTTTAAAGGGAATCTTCTGCTATGGGTTCCATATGGTCCCTGGCGGGTCCTGGTGCGCGATCCCTTTACACCTGGAAGCGTTTAATTCCCGTTTACAGCAGCAACGCAAATGTCTACCCCCCCCACACACACACAGCCTATGTGTTTTACATCCCAAAAAATGCGTAATGTGTATTTATAGTACTGGTGTCCTGCGCATGGTTAACCGACTCTCCGCCCCGGCTTCAAACCCCTTGCAGATGTTGTTATATAGAGACGTGTTTA
Source organism: Sceloporus occidentalis (assembly GCA_023333645.1). Lineage (NCBI taxonomy): Eukaryota > Metazoa > Chordata > Lepidosauria > Squamata > Phrynosomatidae > Sceloporus > Sceloporus occidentalis. Next base: position 210,230 of record JALMGF010000386.1, read on the forward strand.
TGTTTTGGCCCTAGCACTTGTTCTATTAATTAATAACCCCCTTTCCCCGCAGCAACCCTTTCAAAGAGAAGTAAAAGAGGTTTGCTTGGGTTTGACCTATTAAACTCTATTTAACCCTTTCCAGATCTTCTCGCTCACCTGCAAGTATGGCACGTCGGCTAACTAATTCTATATGTAGATCGTAAGCTTTGATGGTTAATTTTTCTTTGGTTGATTGATAGGGTCTGGTTCTGGTTCTCACATGGGGCGCCACCACTCAGATCCATCACTCAGCCTTATCTCTTCCTCATTGTGCAGGCGCATGACGAGCCGCCTCTAACCCCCACTCAGCTCGCCTCTAACCCCCACTCGGCTCGAGACTTGTGTTTATTTTCACAAGTATAGTGTTACAGGATGTTCCTGTGGGGGAGGACGGTGTCTGCCATGAATAATTTGCAAAGGGGGACCGAAGTCTGCCCAGAACAACGAAATGACATTTTATGCCCCAAAAATATTTAGGCTACAGTTGCCTAAGTGGGGTGTCCCCGGCAGCTTCATGCATTTGAGTGTTTTTCTTGTGTAAACCCGCGCTACGTCCACGTTATGTTGATGGTATATTAGAAACTGACTTTTTTGTGACCTATGTCAATAAAAATAAATATGTAATAAGGTTGTGAATCTTTTGGGTCAGAAAAGAAAACAGTCCTTTTTATTTATTTTATTATGGGGGATGTTGCCTTAGAAAATTCTTCCCGTTAAATGAAATAAAATTGCAGTTGCCGTATCTCAACCCCCCCCCCCCCCCTATCGTACCGGCTGTTGCTCCTGAGACTGACTCGAACGTTTGTTTTTATGCCCTTAGCGTCTCCGTTGCTGCTTTACGCCAACCGCCGGGACCTGCGCTTAGTGGACGGCGCCGGGGTGAAGGGGAATTCCACGGTGGTGGTCAGCGGGCAGGAGGACGCGGCTGCCGTGGACTTCGTCTTTTCCCGAGGATTGATCTATTGGAGCGACGTGAGCGAAGAATCCATCAAGAGGATCTACTTTAACTCGAGCGGGAATGCGCAGGAAGTGGTGGTGGCGGGTTTGCTTTCGCCAGACGGACTGGCTTGTGATTGGCTGGGAGAGAAACTGTACTGGACAGACTCAGAAACCAATCGGATCGAGGTCTCCAACTTGGACGGCTCTTTACGGAAAGTGTTGTTTTGGCAGGAGCTGGACCAACCTCGAGCGATCGCCCTGGATCCCGCCAGAGGGTAAGTCGTTTGCAAATCTCGGTATATCACACAGGACGTATACTGGAAAATAGAATATATTCTGCCGGTTTGGTTAATGTAATAAACGTTCATTTTGTGCAAAGTGGAATTCCGGAGGAAGTAATAGGTCAAAAGGAGATAGTTTCTGTTGAAAGCAGCGAGTTATGTGTGATTGACGCTAAACGCTTTGCTGATGGGAGGTATAGATGTGTTGTTGAGGCTGCTCCTTGGGCTGTGTATTTGTGCGTTTCAGGTACCCGCCTGCTAGGAGTTTGCTTTTGTCTTGGAAGTGAGTTAAATGGACGAGTTCTTACGACGTGTGTTGTCACGTTTAGGCTCCTTTAGCCCATGTTGTTAGGAGCGTGTGATAAATGCCTTCCTTTTTAGATGAACCTTTTTGTTGCTTATATATTTACTTTAATAGTCTCCCAGCAGAGGTGGTAGAAGCTAATACAGCGAGGGTATTAAACATGCATGGGATCGGCATACGGCTCCTGAATCTAAGACGAGACCAACGACTGATTAAGGTTTGAGTCTTTACAGCAGGAGAAACGGGCAGACTAGATGGGGGCCAATCTGCCGGCAGATTCTATGTATGGAGACTCGTGCGGCGGGTCGGGTTCGGCTTGACGTGTCCCCACGGCCTTTGTCGGCTTTCCCCCCCCCCCATTAACCAAACTGTCAGACGGAGGAAGCCCCGTCCGTCCGGTCGGCCGCGATGCCGAAACATGAATTATTTTCACAAAGGCAGAGCTGTAATTGCCCGAGCGTTCAGCAGTCAGCTCGTCGCTTTATTGTGATTAATTGTTCTTTTGATGCTATTGTGCTAAAGCTCTAGAAAGCCTGCATGACTCTCTGTTTCATCTGGGAAGATAGATGGAGAATTATTCCGGGTTGTTTGTCTTCTCCACCCTTTCTACCTAAACGTCCGACACGAATATATCGGAGCTTAAGGAGATGCTGAACACAAACGGTGTCGTCTCTGATCGATTGTGTTAATTCGCAGCTGTCTGTCCCTGGAGTGTCATGGGAGCAGTCAACGTAACTTCCTGTTCACAGGATCCGAATGATTATTCCTCCCCATTAAGTTAGCTCTCTCTTTCCTATTAAATTGCTGGTTGTTTGGTTTAGGCAGCCTTTGTAAGGCTGAGGGAAGAAGGGTGAGAACGACGGGACTGGAAGCTGGTTCTGCCACAAGCTGCCACCGCTTCCGCGAGGAATACTTTTGTAAACGACCTTTATTCACAGAGCGAGCCGTAGGGAAGCACGCCTGACGGGGACGGTTCCCTGGTAAGAACATATCATTTAGTATATTAGGACTCGCTTCTGATGCTCCTTTAAAGGATCTTTAGTTTTTTTTATTGTGGCATATGAAGCACTTATTGCTTGGCAGCGGACGGAGCTCATCACAGCGCGATCTGCTTTCTATTTACGCGGCCCCCCCTCTAAATGTTTTCTTTGAAGCACGGCCATGCGCTCTCAGCGGCCGGCAATGAAGCGGTTAATGCTGCCAAACTCCATCAGATGCCGAGACGTTAATGAGGATTTCTTCGCACCGTGTTATGGTTCCTTTCTTCTTCCTTTTCTGTTGACTCCGAGCCGCCGGTCGTCTGGTTTCGTCGTTAAATGTGAAACGTTCGTCTTGCATCCAGAATTCGTGTCGGTGAACGTGGCCGTATATTCTCAGTAAAGTGCTTCCAGCCGAGTGCTTCCATACCGTCCGGCCGTCGCCAGGGTAACACGGGGAAGAATAAGGCGATGGCCGCTATGAGCTCCTAACCCCCCCCCCCCCCCACCTCGAGGCAGTCATGAAAGGCACAGGGCCCAAGCGTGGTCGGTGAGGCCCCCGGGTGCCACCGCCGGAGCCGTCCCCGACTGGAATGCTTTTAAACTCGAGTTGCGAAACACAATGTAGCAAATGTAGCGTGTGTGGAAGCCGAGCCGCCATTCACCCCGAGCTGGTGCTCTGCGCACCATTGTGAACGGGGTCCGTCCTTTCACGCTCCCGGCATGTCCATCACCCGGCCAATTTGTAGCACTTTGAGATTCGGGGGGGGGCGGGGTGCGCAAATGTTTCTGCCGCCAGGACTCCAGAACGCACGCTGTACCCGTTACCTGTGCTTCCGGTACACGATCCGCGCACCGCTCTCTGGTACTATGGGAAAACATGGTGTTTGTGTTAATTCTGGGGTGGGCAATTCATTAAACTCATATGAAACTGACTCTGATGCTGGCCACAAAGAACAATCCCAGATCCACCGGCGCCGACCCACACAGTGACTACTCTCAGCCCACATTCATACCGCAAACACTCTGCCACGTTGGTTTAAAAAGAAAAAAAACCCGCTGAGCTCCCTTACCCCCATACTGTACTCGCATCTCTCCGACGTACGCCACGCTCTGCCGAGTCCCCACATCACTCTCAGCCACCTACATACTTATATGCATACACACACTGCCACGTCGCCACTCTCAGCCAGTCACATAATCACACACACGCTGCTTTGTTCAACTTCCCTGCCGTTCAAAGGCAGCATCCGTGTGGAGGGACGTTATCCGCCGACCGCCAGGTCCCCCGGTACTCCTAGGCGGGAGACCCCGTACCGAGGATCGCAACTTCCAGACTCTCGCGATTACGACTCCAGGCCCTGGCGCGATACAGAGTTACCGTAAATGTGTGTTAGGGATGTTAAGTCGCGAAACTGGACCTTAACTGCCTTAAAATTCATTTCGAGCGAAAGATCATTTAGTCGTTAGAAGTTCTGTGTGCCGACGAGGAGCAGATGATTGATAGTTTGCCAGTAAATACTATTAAAACCATACAAACTACATGTTTTCGTTGACAAGCTCCGAAAACAACTGGATAAGGTTAAGTAATAGAAAACATGCAGCCCAGATGTTCGCGTTCTTTGCTGCTTTCATTTCACAAAACTCCGAATAAAAGCTTACCGTGCGATTCGTGAGAAACTTTCCTTACACAGCCGTCCCTGGAAATGCTCCTTTAAGGGTTAAATACAACTTTGTTCGATAAAACCCCTGTATCCCCAGACCTGGAGCTGCCGTTGTTGTCGGTCATGTGATGTTTTTGGTGACTTTACCGACTCGAACACCACACTCAGCTGATGCTTTATGGCAATGCTAATGAAGTCCGTACCTCCATAGACTTTCATTAGTCAGGGAGTCCGAGTGGGCAATCAAGACTGAGCCATTCTATTATTTCCCACAGGCAGTAAGGAGTCGGGATTTGTTTTGTAGTTTGGGCTCGAATAGCAAACGCGTACCAATTAACATACGCGGATGTCAAAACATAGAATTGCTTGTTTAAGGTGTATAAACCTTATCTTTGAAGGGTTTGCGGATTATCTTTTCTTGGGGATTCCCCGATAATTTGTTAAGATCGGCGGAGAATACAAGTTGAAACTGGGCCCCCGCTGTAGCTCCGCTCTTGGCCGACGGGTCGCGTACAAATCCTGAGGTCTACAATACATTCCTGATAATGATTTGCTAATTGGAGGCGGCAGGACTGTTCAGACTCGTCTCCCGAGGATTGAACGTTGCTTTTCTGTGCGCCCGCCGGCATAATGTTAACCTTTTTGTATCGCTCGCCACTACGGCACCCAAAGGGTTATCTCTGTTGATTTGTAATGGAAACCCCATGCTCTCTCACCGTTGTGTCGCATCGAGAGACGTCCCCACGCTCCTCTTCGGGTGCCACCGTCTCTTGCAAGCTGCCGCATGTTACCGCAGGCAAGGGCAGGGCAAATCCCAGAAGCCGGGTAAGCTCGGCTCCTAAACTTTTACTACCGGCATCTGACTTATTCGGCAGTTTATAATCTCTACGGGATGATCTTTGTGTTTTATTTCGGAGGTTTTATGTCTGGTGACTAAAATTCCCATCAATTTATGCAGCTGTACAGCCGTACGTGGGAAAAATATCTTTCTTAGACCAAAAACATAGCACTGTATACAGTAATAGCCCCCCCTGCACTGTATACAGTAATAGCCCCCACCACCCGGCGCGGTATACAGTAATATTTTGGGTGACTTTCCTGGCTCAAATACCACACTAAAATGATGCTTTATGGCAATGCTAATGAAGTCGGTTCCTCCGTAGACTCTTAGTCAGAGTCCAACTGGGTAATTGAGACGGAACCATTCTATTTGCCACAAGGCAGTATGACCAGGTCAAAACTAAAATTAAAAATGTTTCGTATTGTGAACATTCGATGGGAAAATGCCTTTGATTTGGCTCCTTGTGCTCTTGTTCCTCCGTGTTGACCTCTAAAGCAAATTGACTGTAAGTGATTTGCCCTAACAGATTGTAAACCTTTTCTGTCCACATTATCCCTCAAAGGGTGGTCTTCTTCCAAATATTCGCCTTTACCCCTGCTTAGAATGCTTGTGCTTTTTGGTAACCCGGCCTGTCTTGCCTATCCTTACAGGTACATGTACTGGACGGACTGGGGGGAGATGCCAAAGATTGAACGCGCCGGGATGGACGGGTCTCTTCGAAGCGTTATTATAGACACGGACATTTACTGGCCAAATGGGCTTACGTTGGATTACGAGGAGGAAAAACTCTACTGGGCGGATGCCAAACTCAGCTTCATTCACAAATGCAACCTGGATGGATCCAACAGGTGAGTGAAGATAACGTGTACTCATCTGTGCTCCTTCTTGATTGCCGAGGATAATGCTCGGCATCTTGAAACGTTTAAAAACGTATATATTTTTATGACTAGAACAGTGCGCCCGTGTGACAGCTGCACCGTATTAACATGTAGACGGTCATGCTTCCCACATCTGCTTTTTACAGTTGGCTATACTTAGTACACCTATATAATCAAAGCTACAGGTTAAAAATACCTGCGCGGTTTGTGGCCGGCGGCAGAGGCCGGGCTCCGGCTGTCCGGTATATTAAACCCGTCGGGATACTGCCGCAGACTTTTCCCCGTATTTAAATCTTATGATACATTTTACTTTAGCTTAAAAAGTTATGACATTGTTACAAAAAGATCCTTTCACGTGCTGATGGCCTCGTTCCAAGTGCCCGCTGTGTGGTTGTTGCTGTGCTGGGTGTCCCATTGACGTTGCTTTTGGTAGGTGGCCTAGGCAGCTGCTTAGTGGATCCGGCAGGTACCCGTAGGTACCCTACTGCGTTAACAAGCAAGCGTTCCCTGGACGGAGGTGCCGTCTTTGGGGATCGGACGCGGGAGGTCTAGCAATGGCTCCCATCGCTACATTAATTCCCTTTCAGACACTCCGACCTGGCTTGGTTCCCTGTACCAGCCGCACCATTACCCCCCTGTTTCTCGTTTCTGGGGGGGGGGGCAGATTCTTCAAACGTGAAGCCCTGCCGGCTTTCTCCAAGTTTATTTCTTACTTGGGGGGGCTTGTTTGCCCATTTTTTCTCAATGGGCAAACAAGCCCCCCCAAGTAAGAAATAAACTCAGAGAGTCGCATTCCGGGAGATAACCGGATCCGAATGTCTGCCGCCTCGTCGTTACTCGTGTTTGGGGAGTAAGAACGGCCATGTTACAGTTTAACGCCAACGTCTACGCCTTATCCTTAAAGTATTAATGTAAAACGTCTCCTTTTCTGTTGTTCTGAGGGCTGCCATTCAATTATTATTAAATGAGCGCCTCGTCGTTTGTGAAAGTGGTCTCTCCAACCAATAAAACCCCCCACAAGATATCAAGACAGAGGAGTTATTAGTCCCCCGTGTGACTGCTCTACATCGTTTCTCGCTTTCCATATAATAACCGAAACAAACCCTATACGGGCGAAACGCGTCGGGTGTGCGGTTCACCGTTATTGCTGTAATTGAGGCATTTCGTCCACCTTGACATCGTGCCATAATTTTACTGATGTGTTACCAAAAAAGACTAATTTTTCCTGACCGCCCGGAATTTGTCTTTTGTTTTAAACCACAAACCCTGCCTAAAAATAAAGTGTCCCCTTAGCTCAGGGTCTTGGTATAATCCCTTAGCTAATGAATTGTACGATAAATGCTTTGTTGTGGCTCTGGTGCATTTAAATTTAGTAAAATACCCAAATATTTATTTATTTTAATTTTTTTGTCCAAAAGGGTCTAAGACGATACGAAACGATAAGCAGAGGAGGCCCTGCTTACAATCTATATTAACGATAATCGTACAAGCGATAGGAAGCCCCCTTTTGTGTCTGCGCGTTAGAACCTGTCCTTATTAGTAGCTGTCGTTAACCCCCCCCCCCCGTAACTAAGAGGTTAAATAGTTTGTGTAGTAATTATGCTTTTGTTTTTACTGCATCGTGTAAACTCTTGCTCCCGGACCCTCGGTTGCTTAGTCTGTCGCTTCTAGTTTAGCTCGACCCCTTCAATGTACGTTTTGGAGCTATATAAATAAAATCGAAATGTGTTTTGCACGGGGGGCCAGCAAATTAATTAATTTAAATAAAATGTGGAAGTCCAAGAGCCCTTAACTTGTTAACCTCTCCTAACCCCATGAGCTGTAAGGCAAATAAGGGGTTACGGTGGATTCCTCCAGCGCCCCCCCCCCCCTTTTTTTTTTCTCGCTAGATTTAATTCTCTCAGGGGTTGCTGAACCCAAATTTGTCTTAATTGCCAGCTCCAAACGGTTCCAGCTGCTCCGGCGCTTTCTCCCGACGGGATCGCCGCGGCGGCCGGCCCTGTTTACATTAGCTCTCCGGGTCTGCTTCTCATTGCTCGCCGCGTCTGATCTCACTCGCGATAATCTCGCCAGCTCCGGGCAGGAAACGCTAATGGACAGCAGGAGCGCTTTTCACGATTCCGCCATAAAGTCCCCTTTGTTTTCTGCTTTTACAGGCTGATTACATAAAGACGTCCTTGTGACTCCATCAAATAGGACGGCTATATATATATATATATATATTTATTTATTTTTCTTCGGAGTAGACTGTTCCCTCCGCTTTTGGGTCCCGTGTCATCCCACGAGTGCCGTTCGGTGACCCTCAGGGGTCTTTCAAAAACCCCTTATGGGGGGTTGTAGCTCTTTAGCTTAAACATCTTTAGGGAAATCCTGTAAATGTTTTCACTCCACCAAAATATTTCATGCCCTGTCTTCTGGTGAGAGAGTAACATCGGGGTAATTCAGGTGAGGTTACTGGGGGGTCTTCTCCAGGATACCCCGTTCACCTGCGATGTCCATCAACCTCGCCGTATCGGTTTATTTACACGAATAAGCCGGGGACGGCGTCTAAAACACACGTTATTTTGAGCGAGACCCCAGTGATTGTTTACGTTGGTCTTGCCCCCCCCCCCCCCTCAGGAAAACTGTTGTAAAGGGTTCCCTTCCGCACCCGTTTGCGTTGACGCTGTTCGGAGACACCATCTATTGGACAGACTGGACGAAGCATTCTATCTTGGCCTGCAACAAATACACAGGAGAGGATCGGCGAGAGGTGGACACCAACATCTTTTCACCTATGGACATACACGTCTTCAGCCAGCAAAGACAACAGAATGGTCAGTATAGCCTAAATATCTATATCGATGGGATAGAGATAGGGATAGGGATATATATATAGATAGATATATATTCTCTATATACACATAAATATATAATTACACATTTAAGCAGACTAGCCACGTGATGCTGCTTAGCGCATAGAAAGAAAACCAGTTCTGTATAAATAAAGCTCCGTACAGAACCGGTTAGCTGCCAGAAACCAATTCTTAGTCTACATGGAGCCCTGACCGGTATCGCTGCACATTTTCATTTTCTTTCCTTATCGCAAGTCCCCCCCCTTTTATTTTTATTTTATTTTTTATACTGTTAAGTTTGTTTCAACTTCACACTCTTTTGCTTGTTAACGTTAACTTGTAAAGCCCCAAACTGACCAAAAAACCTTTTTTTTTTGTCTTATAGCCACCAATCCGTGTGCCGCCCATAACAGTGGCTGTTCCCACCTGTGTTTGATGTCCCCCGTGGAACCCTTTTATCAATGTGCGTGTCCCACCGGGGTGCGGCTCCTGGAGGACGGGAAGACCTGCATGCAAAGTAAGTAGCCTCAATTCATTCGATATATCTACTGTGGCTTATTTCAGACACAAGGCAAACTCTAAAGTGTTGCATACCTCCCAAGTGTCCCAAATTGGCTTTGTGAGTCCCCCTCTTTCCCCCCCCTCTGTAAAGCCCTGTCCCCAAGTGATGCCACATGGTTTGCTCTTTGAAATGTTTCGGTTAAAGGACCAGGACCCTCTGTAATTAGAGGGTTTGGGGCCTGGATCCGTCTCCAGCTCGGCAGATAACCATCGCCGTACAGGTGTGCGTGACTGACGGCTGTCTGGGTTGTCTCACGCAACTGCGGATGCCTCAGCGCTTAGTCAGCGAGGCATAAACACAGCTCGATTCCTGGAGAAACCTATCCTGTTACGCTGCAGCTTCTTTAACTCTTGGATTACGGAGGCCACGCTTCCCCATCCGATCTCAGCCCTTTGTCTGCCGCTGGAATGTAGGGCCTTCCTTTAAATCAACATCAGGGAATCCAGCTGACCGGCCCCTGTGTTTATGCAAGGGATGGGGGTTGGTGTTAATGGTGCATATAGACTGCTATGGAATAGAAACGCACTTTATTAGTGTGTTTCACAGAACAGATTCTTGGAGTGCCCCTGGGAAGATTTAAATAACTCGGCTATTGGGAGCGATATGAAAAAGTACCGCAGCGACAAAAACTGTTCATGCTCAAGCTATAAATATATATATATATATATATATATATATATATATATGTCTGCAGAAATATATAATTTTAATAAATATTTTACACCATGGCTTCTCTAATTCCTTGCTGTTTTCTTTAAGGTGCCACAGAGTTGCTGCTACTCGCTCGCCGGACGGACCTCAGGCGAATATCGCTGGACACGCCAGATTTCACGGATATTGTTTTACCTCTGGAGGATATCCGCCATGCTATCGCCATAGACTACGACCCAGTCGACGGCTATGTTTACTGGACGGACGATGAAGTCCGAGCCATACGCCGCACTCTGATCGATGGCTCTTCCAGTCAGTTTATAGTTGCGTCTCAAGTTGCCCATCCGGATGGCATCGCTGTGGATTGGGTGGCCCGTAACTTGTACTGGACAGACACCGGAACTGACCGGATCGAAGTTACGAGGTTAAACGGGACCATGCGCAAGATTCTTATATCTGAAGACCTCGATGAGCCGAGAGCCATTGTGCTGGACCCTATGAACGGGTGGGTATTTATATATTGTCCCAGAGCAGCAGTAGATACCACATTGGTCTCAGATGCTTGGTGGGGTCTTCTATGGCTTTTAGTCATAATTCAGCAGAGGGTCAGAAGATTCCCCTTGGCTCCCCTCTTAATAAAAGCTAGGATTTTAGGATACTATAGGTCTCATCGGTGAAGATAAATTCAACCATTTCTTGCTGTCCTGTGCTTGCCCGTTGTTGCGCAAGCTTACATTCCAATGGGGTTCTAATCTCGTCTTCTGGGTCTGATGTTACTGATCGCCCTGGTCAGTATGGTGGCCAACGAGTCACATAAGACCCCATCTTTTGTTCCAATGGAGATCTCGGTAAGCTAGATCAGTAAGTAATTCTATATTAGAGGTGCATGCGGTACGTAACGTGGGAGTTAAGACCCAGTTTGACAGATGGTACAAGATATCCTGGTTCAGGAATCACCAGTTCGATAAACCGTGTCTTTCACATGGCTTTTAAATGGGCTCTAACCTGTTTCTGCTTCGACAGCTTAATGTACTGGACTGACTGGGGGGAGATCCCTAAAATCGAACGGGCAGCGATGGACGGTACGGACCGGGTGGTTCTGGTTAACACCTCGCTGGGTTGGCCCAACGGCTTGGCCCTGGATTACGCAGAAGGGAAGATCTACTGGGGTGATGCCAAAACAGACAAGATAGAGGTGAGTGATGGGTTATCCACACGCGTGTTTTTAGCGGTTTTAAACTGACCCCCAGCTCTCCATCTGTTTCAAAGCTTGAAGCAGAAAGAAGCCTGTTTTGAGGCTACAGCTTCATCAGATGGTGTATATTACCTCTGGCCACTTGCCCCTCACATCCTTTCCGCATGTTTTGTGTATTTACGTCTGCAATGATCTTTTATTGGATCTGTACCACATGCGCCATTCCTTATGTTACGTATCTTAAAGTTTTATCCGTTTTTCAGGCGCTTGCTGTGTGCGGCCAAGGAGAGGATTTGCATCCGGCTGCCACACGCGAGCACGTATCTATTTTTCCTTCTAAGCATATACCGCTTTGCTTTGTGGGTTCGCCGGCAGCTCCCCAGACGCCGATAAGCTGACAGTTTTGGTTAATGGAGCCCGGCGGGGGGTTTCAGAAGGACTCTTTTTGTTCCCCGTTTTATCTGGCAGCCTGCAGCAGGCAAAAGCAGACTGTCTCTACAGAGGTGACATTAATCTCTCTGCAGTTTTTAAATGGCTGCCTCTCATCGTGTCGAGGTGTTTTCTATCTTTACTGTTTGCCTTAGTCCTTTCGGGGAGAATCCAGACTCGAGGGGATATACAGATTTAATATAAATAACACGCAGAATGACACTCCTGGGTTTTGCCCCAAAGATCCAGGCATTAATGTATCCGTACGATCGTACATTTTCTAGAGGATTTAATTTACCCCCTTCTCTGCACTTGTGACGGGGATTTCAGGTTTGTTGAACGTTGAATATTGTATTTGCTCTTGTAATTAATTGCGTCTGTAATGTATTAAAGAGATGCCTCCGCCATCATATACAACTTAATGCGTATGAGAGCTGCGTGGCCTCTTCAGAGAATTCGTGGCAACAGCCACCAGACCACAGAGGTGGAAAGTATGATCCAAGACTCTTTAAAACCCTTCCGTGTGCCCCAAAACGCCAGCTGCTTCTTTGATGGGGGGGCCTTTTAATTCTGCTCTACCCATCGGGAGCCCTGCGGTGCGGCTCTGCGTGGTTTCGCTCTTCCTCTTCCAGCTCGCCGACTGGCAGCCTCGGTGGATGTGGTTTGAGCCGCACGTGTTTTTTTTTCTTGTAGGTTTTATCCCTCTCTGTGGTTTCCCAGTGTTTAGATTTGACCCAGAATGTGAAACTCCACACCATGAAGCGGTTTCAAGAGTGCAAACCACAAGAGGTTTCTTACATCAGTCCCGAGATCTGCTTTCAGGCAGACACGGGGGCGAAGAATGGGGTCTCTAGATACTCTAGTATCGTTGCCGTGTTCTTTATCATATATTGTTTGGCTCTAATCTTTTTGTGCCCTACTTCTTTTTTTCTACATAGCCGCTGGTAGATAAAATAGATATTCCTCAGTCAGTGGCTAGTGCAAATGGTTTTAAAGAAGGAAAATTGGTTGAAGGCTTCTCCCTGGCAAAGCAAGACTTGTTCTTTGTTTCTGGAGCAATTCAGCCTCTTAAAGTTTCCTTTGAGCTCCCCCGAGGATCGCACGGACCCTGCGTGGCACGCCGCCTGGGTTTTAGCGGCCTGCGGAGGGGGTAACGGAGAGAACTACTGATCTAGCGTATGCATAAGTAGAGGAGAGAAGATTGGATTCCCAATTGGGGAAAACATTGGTCTGTGTTTGTGCGTCCCTTTAAACTCGACATTCAAAGCTGTAACACAGCTACTGTTGGCGAGTTAAAAAGCTAAAACCCAACCATTTTATTTTATTTCTAGGTGATGTCAACTGATGGCAAGAACCGACGGGTTCTGGTTGAGGACAAGCTGCCCCATATCTTTGGTTTCACTCTGCTCGGGGACTACGTTTACTGGACCGATTGGCAGAGGCGCAGCATTGAGAGAGTCCATAAGCGCACCGGGGAACGGGAGGTCATTATAGATCAGCTTCCCGACCTAATGGGACTTAAAGCCACCAACATACATAAGATACCAGGTGAGCGCGTTTTACGGGCCCCCGTGCTTCCATGGGGGAAAGCACTTTGTAGTCTTATCTTTAGCTTTTTAGTGAAATCGTTATTACTAGTTTTTGGTTTGACGTCTAGCTTTGTGTCCTCCTGCATTTTTGTTCTTCTAGGAACCAACGCATGCGCGGACAACAATGGCGGCTGCAGCCACCTGTGTCTGTATCGGCCTCAAGGACCTCGCTGCGCTTGCCCGATTGGACTGGAGCTGATTAACGACATGAAAACCTGCATTGTCCCCGAGGCCTTCCTTCTGTTTTCACGCCGGGCGGATATCCGTCGCATCTCTCTGGAGACCAACAATAACAACGTAGCCATCCCTCTGACCGGGGTGAAGGAAGCGTCCGCCCTGGACTTTGATGTGACGGATAACCGGATCTACTGGACAGACATCAGCCTGAAGGTGAGTGACTTCTAAGGGTAGCCTGTACGAGCCAAGCACATGTATGTTACATGGCACATGTATGTTACATGGCACGTTACAATAAAACACCCTTGACTATAATTTTGCTTAGAATGACTGCAGATTATTTTGATGTAGCGCCAACGATTTCCGCAGCGCTTCCTACAGCCCATACGTTAAAAAGGTCTGACGTAACTAGAACCGGCAGACAGACGACCCAACCCGGGTGCTTTTCACTTCCAATATAATTTATACGAAATAGAACCGATTATGAGCTTTGATCTCCTCTATCCTTGTGAATTGATGGTCGACCTCTGTGGTCGGTTACAATGTAACTGGACTGATATTTTGATACCGCTATGGTGTGCATCAAACAGCCGGTCCAAGCCGGGGAAGTCTGTTTCTCGCTTGCATTCTGCTTGGGTGCAGGTGTTGAGCTTTAGAGGTGATGTAATATTTACATGCCAGCTCTCACATCCATAGGAATTTGTCGCCCCAGGCAGCGATCTATCTTTTTCTTCCCCACCCCCCACTCTCCACTCCTATTGCTAATACGATTTTTATTTCTTTAATACGCAGACAATCAGTCGGGCGTTCATGAACGGCAGCTCCCTGGAACACGTGGTCCAGTTTGGCTTGGACTACCCCGAGGGCATGGCGGTGGACTGGCTCGGGAAAAACCTCTACTGGGCAGATACGGGAACCAACCGCATCGAGGTGTCAAAGCTCGACGGGCAGCATCGGCAAATCCTCGTGTGGAAAGATCTAGACAGCCCTCGGGCGCTTGCGTTAGACCCAGCGGAGGGGTGAGTCAGTAAAACATGACATGATATCTGTCAAGCCATCAAGACGTGGATATTTATTTCTTCCAAAAATATTGCTTGTTTAGTTGCACCGTGATTAAACGAACCAATCCGGCAGAAAATTATTCCGATAAATTTACGAGAATGTAAATATTTGTTAAAATTTCCCATTACGCTGAGTTAAAGGACGGGGGTCTTTGCAACCTTTGGCTGATGAGCTGACATCTCGTTAAGATGATCGCAGATCTCGGGAATTTTAATCCCACATCTGGACGGCTGCAGGTATCCGCACGTAACTCTTCAACGGCTGTCAGATCCATAGAGCTGCGCGCAAAGTCTGACCGGCTTCGGTTTATCTGCGGCCGGCGCTGCCGTGCCAAAGAGCCTCTTGGCTCTGTCGGGAGGTAATCCTCTTTGGTTCTGCATGAGAGATTTGCCGATCCCTGCGGGCAGGCTTGGTTTATTTACATTCATGTGGACGACGCGTTATCCGTCAGTACGGGCATCGCACGAGCCAGACATAAAATCCCAGACTCTGCGGTGGATGATAGAGGTTCCTTCCGTCCATTGCTATACCATAAGACTGGGTTGAGCATCCACCGATGTGTGATAGAAACAGTTAAGGGTCATCTGAGCCCCCGAGTCACTCCTTGGACCCCCCCAAGCTAACTTGGTACCTGGCCTTGTCTTACGTTCGCGGTTCCTTGACATATTAAACCCTTACCGCTTCTGCTGAAAGGCTATTTCAAGCTTCCCCTATCCTCCCAATATCTTCCTTTTAATATCTTTAGTTCTGTGTCCAGCGTTTTAAAATAATCCGGCAATCTGTCGATCTTTTTCGGTCGTGGGGAAGGAGGGTTAAAACGAGCCGCTGTTTTCTGCACTGAGAGAAAAGCGGAAAATTCCATAAAAATGACAATTTTCTCCTGCTCTGATCTCCTGTATTTCGTGCCAGGGCTCGGAAGACCTTTTGTATGCCGTTTCTGTTCATCATAACAAAGGCACATTATCCGCTCAGCCTTCTGGTCTGATATCAATAATTATATCCAGCGGGAACGCCAATGTGAAATATTATCTGGTAATTTAGGCAGACAGACCTGGATCAGTCTGCTTCCATTCCTTTCGCTCATCGCTGTTATTGTTAAACTAGGCCAGGTCACGGCTGCAAATGGGGAGGAAAAGAAGAAAACAGTAACTTCTCATGCCCAGCAAATTATGTACTTTATACATAAAAAAAAAACAACCTAGTTTTTCATTAGCTTGAGATGGCTAAGATTGCAGGAGGTCTTTCTATCCTCTTCTCTTTTCTCTCCTCTTCTCTTTTCTCTCTCTCTCTCTCTCTCTCTCTCTTCTCTTTTCTCTCTGCCTCGCCTCTTCTCTTTTCTCTCCTCTTCTCTTTTCTCTCCTCTTCTCTTTTCTCTCTGCCTCTCCTCTTCTCTTTTCTCGCTGCCTCTCCTCTTCTCTTTTCTCGCTGCCTCTCCTCTTCTCTTTCCTCTCTGCCTCTCCTCTTCTCTTTCCTCTCCTTCCTCAGGGACGGATTGATGGATGTCCATGTGAAATATTGCAAAATGAAAATGGAGATTTTTTTTGTGTGTTTTTACAGAGCTCTGTCGTGTGATAATTCTGTCCACTTGATAATTGTATGTGTGTATTTCCCGTGAAGGTTTATGTACTGGACTGAATGGGGTGGGAAGCCCAAGATTGAAAGAGCAGCTATGGATGGAAGCGAGCGGCTCACCCTCGTGCCCAACGTAGGACGCGCCAATGGGCTGACTATAGATTACGCGGAGCGGCGTCTGTATTGGACAGACCTTGACACCAACCTCATAGAATCATCTAATATGCTGGGTGAGTGCCGGCTGCCATGCTGTTTCTATGTTCTCTGTCCGGTTATCCTGTTCTACTTCTCCGGGCCTCTGTCGTTGTGTTTGTAGCGAAGGGGGAGGGGGGATATTGAATCGGTGCTAACCTGGTTGGGCCCTGGTACAAATCCTAGCATTTTAACCCCTTCATGAAAAATTGTCTTTAATGCACACTGACAGCCAACATCGTGGGCAGAAGGATACAGCAAACCCACAGGCACCAAGGGGTTAAATGGATCTTTCGCGACGTGTTGTGATCCTACTCTCAAAAAATTCACTGTGACTTGTATGTACTTTTTGAGCACTCGATAGTAGCGAGGCCTGTGCTACGTTACAATGGCTTTTAAATTGAGAAAGTTAAAAACCGCTCTCTGGGGAGGGCAAGAATCGAGCGCAGTCGCTGCAGGTAAAGTGATTCGCCTCCCAGCTGTGCTGGTCTTTATGCAGCCTGCTCCCCAGGCCCTGGAACGCTTGCACTGTACTCAGCCTGCGCATGGACAGGTGCCAAACTCCGCTTGCTGCAGCCAGTCAATTTGCATTAAAAAGGATTTATCTGCAGGGGGAAATGTTTAACATCATGTTTTAAGTAACTGATCCGCTTTGTTCAAAAGCGTCCCCGTCTATCAGTCTCTTCCTGAACCTGTCTAATTCCCCTCTGCCTTGTGGTTTTGCACGTTTTGTTATTTAAAGGAACGGCGCACCCCTAACCCCCCTTTATGAATTCGAATGCAGAAATATGTTACAAAGTATGTACATTCCAGTATATTAGGAAATGATATAAATTATCGAATTAATAGGATAAATTAATAGGATAAAAGTGCTACCTTCCCTTTAAGGGAATTTAGTTATTAAAAGGGACACAAACCCCTAAAATATTGTGACTTGTCAGTTTTAATTTTTTTTTTAGAAGGAATGCTGAAAGATTAAAGCCGGTTATTTCTGTATTTTTTCCAGGGCAGGAACGTGATGTCATAGCCGACGATCTCCCCCACCCTTTTGGTTTAACCCAGTACCAGGATTACATATACTGGACGGACTGGAGTCGTCGGAGCATCGAGCGCGCCAACAAAACCAGCGGCCAGAACCGCACCATCATCCAGGGTCACCTCGATTACGTCATGGACATCCTTGTCTTCCACTCATCCCGCCAGGCTGGGTGGAACGAGTGTGCCACCAGCAACGGGCAGTGTTCTCACCTCTGCCTGGCAACACCCATCGGCAGCTATACCTGCGCATGTCCCGTCCATTACTCGTTGAACACAGACAACAAGACTTGCAGCGGTAAGCACGCTATATCAAGGAAATTACGAATCGTATAGGAACAATGCCCAGCTAACGTTTCTAGCCGCTCCGGCCACGGTGTAAATTAGATCAGGGATCGCGCTCTGTATTAATTTATTTGTTACCCCCATATGTCGTTTCAGCTCCTAGTGCCTTCCTGCTCTTCAGCCAGAAAAATGCCATAAACCGCATGGTGATCGACGAGCAGCAGAGCCCAGACATCATCCTGCCCATTCACAACTTGCGCAGCGTCCGTGCGATCGACTACGACCCTTTAGAGAAGCACCTGTATTGGATAGACTCCCGGCAGAACATACGACGGGCCATGGAGGACGGCAGCCAGGTGAGCGTGGAGATTAGTGCGCCGCGGATGGGATAGACTGGTCTCCCATATCGTACGAGTGCATAGAAATCCAGTGTCTGAATGACGCCGGATATACACCTTAAGTTCCCGTTCTCAGGAGGTGCATGATTGTTCCTCCCCAGTTATATCAGCCTTATTAAGTTGGTGATTGCTTATTAACAGCAACCACAGAGCTTTAAACCATTTGAGGTTTTTTTATGAAATACTTGTATACTTTCTTATTAATGACACGGTCTGTAATGGGATTTTCAGTTGGTGTTAGAGGTGCACAAAAAGCGGAGGCCTCTGCACGGCCCAGGAGCCATCAGTCACGGCTGACTTGGGTCCTGGCTGTGTGTTTTAAACCTAATCTCTTTCGATAATCCAATAGTAATGTGGCTCCTATATTAGCATAACGCTCAAAAGGCACCCAAATTTCTTTCCAGAGCATGACCGTAGTCGCCAGCACGATACCAAATCAGAACATGGACATGCAGCCGTACGACATGAGCATCGACGTCTACAGCCGTCTCATCTACTGGACCTGCGAAGCCACCAATGTCATCAATGTGACGCGCATGGATGGAAGGGCTGTTGGCGTGGTCCTGAAAGGCGAGCAAGATCGCCCGAGAGCGATTGTTGTGAACCCTGAAAGAGGGTATGTTGGGATGTCTGCGCATGTTGCCAAATCCAACAAAGCTTTATGGGGAAAGATATAAAGTCCTCACATCCACAACTTTTCTGTCCCCAGGTACATGTACTTTACTAACGTGCAGGAGCGCTCGGCTAAAATAGAGAGGGCTGCCCTCGACGGCACAGAACGCGAGGTGCTGTTTTACTCTGGGTTGAGCAAGCCGGTGGCCCTGGCTCTGGATAACAAGTTGGGAAAGCTTTTTTGGGCTGATTCTGACCTGCGCAGGATTGAGAGCAGCGACCTGTCTGGTAAGGAGCTTTAAGCAGCAGTGATGGTGTGCCATAGACATTTAGCCAGACATGGCTAATGACCATCATCCAGTGAGCCGCCTGCGTCACTAGCTTCCAGTAGTCTCCAAAAATTAATAGGATCTCCTGTAAAATTTGTTTTGACGGCCTGTTGTATTATTACATTGCCATATAATTGCCCCCCCTCCTCAGGTGCCAACCGAATTGTCTTGGAGGATTCAAATGTGCTTCAGCCCGTCGGGCTCACCGTCTTCGGCAATCACCTGTATTGGATCGATAGACAGCAGCAGATGATCGAGCGCGTCGATAAGACCGGACAGGACGGACGGACGAAGATCCAAGCCCGTATCCCGCTCCTGACGGATATCCACGCCGTGACCGAGCTGAGCATGGAGGAGTACCGTGAGTGAACAACCAAAATTAGAATGTTTGTGGTGGGGGGGATTTTTGTGGCCAATGTCCCTGAGGACGAGTGCTGATTTTTACAGTTTCTTCAGGCCGGCGACGCAGTTATTCGCTTACTGATTTACCGATCCTTCCTTTTCAGAGGAACACCCGTGCTCTCAAGATAACGGCGGCTGCTCCCACATCTGTATCGTGAAAGGCGACGGTACAACTCGCTGTTCCTGTCCCGTACATTTGGTGCTTCTCCAAGACGAGCTGGCCTGCGGCGGTAGGTAGCTTGCCTTATACACGGGGTTAATATTACCCACGTTTGACTAAAGCCCACGCCAGATTAGTAGGTACTTTGAGGATTGTCACGGTGAAGCTTCCGCTGGAAATGTGTATATCTCTTTATCCATAAACCCCGCTGCCAATTATCCCATACCCCCATGCCCTTGCTTTGTATATGGTAACTCGTATATAAATATTTATGTATGTATATATATATATATATATATATATATATATATATATTATATATATATAATTTTATAATATAATATGAATCTGGATGATAGGCAATATTGACCTGGGTGGCTTCTCGATGTATAATGCAGTCTTGTAGATTTTCCACCAACCCCACCACCGCTCCTCTGTGGCCCGAACAGGTGATCGTCCCAGAATGTTTAACTTCACTATAACAATGCTGCACTCTTAACATGCGCATCTCTCCTCTGCTTCTCCCCCGCCCTCGATCTGCCTCTGGGCATGTCTTCTAATTGCCCGGCTGTTTGCCCTGCCGCTCCTCCTCTCCTTGTAGGTTACTAGAGGTCAGGACTCAAATTAAAAGCAGCATGTCCCGTGCGGCAGGGTATTTCAGACTTCACAATGTGGATCTCTGTTACTGCGCTGCATCGCCGCGCTTCTGTTCATCTAAAACATAAACCGGACCTTTTTACGGTACCGCATTCCTCTCTGTTCTTCCAGACTGTGATTTATTTAACCCATGCCGTTCTTCTTGCGTAGAGCCTCCGACCTGCTCCCCGCAGCAGTTCACCTGTTTCACCGGCGAGGTAGACTGCATACCGGCCGTGTGGCGCTGCGACGGCTTCAACGAGTGCGTGGACCACAGCGATGAACAGAATTGCCCCGTGTGCTCAGATAGCCAATACCAGTGTGCCAGCGGCCAGTGCATTGACTTATCCCTGCGATGTAATGGCGACGACAACTGCCAAGACAAATCAGACGAGAAGGACTGTAACGGTATGAGTCCAAACCGGCATGGAGGTGCAGGGTGTTAAAGGGACCCCCCACGTGATTGGTGTCTTTTTTTTTTTTTTTTTTTTTTTTTAATGTTATAAATAAAAATAAACTATTTTTGAGCCTAGAGTTGAACACAATTGATCTAATTAATGTAAGGTGACATAAAATCTTCCGTCCGGTGTGAGAGACGGCTCTGATACTTACGTTATTTCCCCCCCCCCCCCCCCATACTGCAGATATCTGCCCCCTGGACCATTTCCACTGCAGCAGCGGCCAGTGCGTCATGAAGCATCAGCGCTGCGATCACATCCGGGACTGCAGCGACGGCTCAGATGAGCTGCATTGCCGTAAGTGTGGCTGACATGATGTTTGATCGGATATTTCCTCGTATTGGCAATCAATGCAGTAAAAAGTTTTAAGAAGGTTTGGGGGGAAATAAGTTGTTTTGTACGTACAAAATAGTAAAAGTAAAAGAATGCAAATGCCTATAAAATGTATCAATGGCAAAAACCTTAATTTTTACGGTAAGAATATGAGAACGCGTCAGTTTTTTTTTTTAAACCAAGCGTTTCCGTTGTGTCTCCCATCTGTCGCGTAACAAGTGGGAGGCTTCGGCTGTTGAATGATGGCTTTAAATATTCGCCCTTCCCTGCTTCTTGTACCGACTCCAACCGCCGTTTTATTAGGGCAGGTATTTTATAGCGCAGGGCCTCGTTAACAATCCTTTTAAGCGTCGACGTTGTTTTAAGACTGACCTGTTTTTGCTTTTGTATGTAATAACTTTTATATCATTTTATTTTTCTCCTGTAGACCCCACAGAGGAACCGCCCCCACCTGCAACCAACACAATAGGGTCCATCATTGGCGTCGTCCTCACCGTCTTCGTGGTCGGAGGGGTGTACTTCATGTGTCAGCGTGTGTTGTGCCCTCGTATGAAGGGTGATGGGGAGGCTATCGGCAATGACTACGTGGTCCACGGACCAGCCTCGGTTCAGCTTGCGTGTGTCCCCCATCCTGGCTCTCTCACAGGGTCTTTGCCAGGTGAGTATTTCAAAAGAGCTCTGCTTTTAACTTTAGCCCATAAAATCAGTCCGGAAAATGCTTCCCAGAGCGCTGACTGTAATTAATCTGATCCACTCGTAAAACCAGGGCCTGTGCTTCCCGACGACTCCCCGATTAGAAGCGAAGAAACTCCTGGCTGATCCCTTCCTCGCGTTTGTTAAATACTGGGTCGCCACCAAAATTTAGGCTGAATGCTCGTTCATTCCTGTTTCTACTTGTCCCGGCTCTGGGGTTTTTTTTCCACCAAAAAAGCTTTGTTTTGAGTCTGTAACGAGAATCCGTTCCCTCATTTCAATATCAATGTCTTCTCTGTTCATTGTGTTGGACCCAGTGTTGGGTTACACGGTGGAGCGCAGGACATTGAGGTAAAGAACACAAGAGAAGCCCTGGGATATCATTAGTGAGAATCTGTCATCAGGACCCGTTTTGCAAACGGAATATTTAAAATCTGTTTAAGCTTGCGGAGTGTCGGGTTCATAAATGCATAGTTCAGGGCGCGGAAACATATATTTATTGCACTTCTATCTGCGTAATGGGCTTAAAGTGTCTCTAGTATTGGATAGATTGAAGCGACCGCTTTCAGCACTTGTTTTGAGTGACTTTTTTGATACATGAATCGTTCTGCGCTCTCCTTAGGAATGTCGCGTGGAAAATCCGTCATCAGTTCGCTTAGTATTATGGGTGGAAGCAGCGGCCCTCCGTATGATCGGGCGCATGTCACCGGAGCTTCGTCCAGCAGCTCGTCCAGCACGAAAGGAACCTACTTCCCCCCAGTAAGTACGCCTCAAAGGGGCAGCCTTCTATCTATATGGTCGGCTTTAAATCTTCATCTGGAGGCCACCATTTGTCAGTCATGTGATATTTTGGGTGACTTTCCCGGCTCAAACACCACACTGAGCTGATGCTTTATGGCAATGCTAATGAAGTCCGTTCTTCTGTAGACTTTGTGTCTGGCTGGGTGATTAAGACCGAGCCATTCTATCGATTTCCCACAGGCAGTAAAGGAGTCGGGGTGTCTGTAGTAGATTGGGGCTCGGATAACAGCGAGAACTAATATGGCTGATATGCAGTTGCCTGAAAACATTATATTAGGGGGCAAAAACTAGAACTATTTTAAGAATCTGATACTATTAAAAAAAATAAAAAAAATAGTAGTTCTCCTTAAAGTGAGTATAGATAGAAGTATCTTTGCGAGTGCTAGGCTTAGGGAGATCAGACTTTTGTGGATTTATGGTGACTCCATCGTACTGCTTGATCTCGGGTAAGTGTTTTACAATAAATTTCCTGATACTGCCCTAAATCTACCTGTTTTTAGTGCTATTAAAGTCATATTTTTTCTGTTTCAGATTTTAAATCCGCCTCCTTCTCCCGCGACGGTGCGCTCACATTACACAATGGAGTTTGGCTACTCCTCGAATAGTCCATCCACTCACCGCTCTTACAGGTACCACCAAATATCGCTGCTTTATTTTCATTTGCGTTGAGCCTCTCTGCGTTTTCGGTTTGTGTTTTAAACCGAACGCCTGTTTCGTGGTCCAGCTGTGGGAGGTTTGGCAGGAGCTCTGCCTTCTGACTGCCAGACCTCCCAGTAGCTTTATCTGTGTGATTGAACACATTTGGCCGGTCTTATCTCCCTCTGCTGGGCTGCCGATCCAGCTGTGCTGCCGTTCCGAGTCGCCTGCGCTGACGTTCGCCTCCAGCCTCTTCACTCGCAACGATGCGGAAACACTCAGCTGCGCAGGGTCACGACTCCGGCATTCAAAATGTTTTAATGCAGTTATTTTTTTACAAAAACTTTTTACAAAAAGTTTTCCTGTGTTTTCTGATAAAACCCAAATAAATTTAACCCTTAGCTTTCCTGGATTCAGTAGCCGGTTTCTCGAGATGCTGCGGAGTTCAGTTTCTGGATCTCTGTGGAGTGTATAGGAGTGTGTATATAATATAGTGCTCAGGGCACCTGGAAGCCCTCAGGGCATTGATTTTAACTCATGGGGCAACTCGGTTCTTTGGGCCTTTTGTAGCAAGTTAGTACACATGTTCTCGCTGATCAGGCCCATTTGGCCATCTATTATTATTATTATCTTTATTCATATAGCACCAGCAGTTTACGCAGCGCTTAAAGCCCTTCTAGTCTGCCCCTTTTTCCTCCGTCTTAGATTTAGGATCCAAATGCATGCTTAAATTCCCTCCCTTTTACCACTTCTCCTGGAAGGCAGTTCCACTTATCTGTCTCCGACCCCTCTATTTTTATATTATGATTCTCTTCCCTCCTGTGCTTTGATAAATCCCATTAAGTATTTAAATGTGTCTAGCCCGTCTCCCCTCTCTCGCCAACATAAGTTTTATTCTTTTATGCTAACAAACAGTGCTAAATACGTGTTTTCTGCCCCCCACAGCTACAGACCGTACAGTTACAGACATTTTGCGCCGCCGACCACGCCGTGCAGCACTGACGTGTGCGACAGCGATTACACTCCCAGCCACCGGCTCACCTCGCCGACCGCCAAAGGCTACACCAGCGATCTCAATTACGACTCTGAGCCTGTGCCCCCCCCTCCGACGCCGCGCAGCCAGTATTTATCCGCCGAGGAGAACTACGAGAGCTGCCCACCTTCTCCTTACACAGAACGCAGCTATTCGCACCATCTATACCCGCCGCCTCCGTCCCCCTGCACAGACTCTTCCTGAGACCCCCTCTGTAAATAGAAAGCTGCTCACCGCACGGAGGGGAAGAGACCGCCCCGGAGACCACCTTTCTTTCCACTTTATAAAATTTGTGTACAGAATAAACTGCCACGGCCTTTATGGGAAGCGTCGGGTGGCTTCGGACCATAAACCTATTTGTACAGAGACTACAAAAAGATATTTATATATTTTTCTTAACCTTTGCTTTCTCATCACTTGTTTTTTAATACTCGTGCCATAAAAAGACAAAAACCCCCACCTCTTTATACTTCACATCTCAGCCAAGCATTTGTATAAAAGGATTTCTGGAACAATGGAAAGGAAAATTGTACAAATATATATATATATATATATATATATATATATATATATATATATATATATATATATATAATCTATATAAATATCTATTTTTGCAATCAAAACACAAAATGCCTTAAACTGAGGAAGTGAGTTTTTTTACTATACCAAAAAAATCGTCTGAGAAAGGAAAATATGACTCTAAAAGATAGTTTTTATATTTGATTAATAGGAGAGGGCAATAAGAAGCATTCAGAGAGCAGGGCCCCGCAGATTAAACGGTTAAATGTGACCCTAATGTATTAGGGGCAAAATGTCAGTGAATGGACCCTCGTTCCCTGAATATATAATTACGCAAAAAAACAACGAATACTCGAATCGTTACCCCCCTCGCTCCGACTTCCCAAAAATGAAAAAAAAATCCGATTTTTAGATCCCATGGAACACGGACACGGCTCTCTGCGTGTTACCGGCTGCAGTTGGTGTTCTAGCTCCAACTGTCTTAGGCCGACGGTTATCTGGCGATCTCTAAGCCGCATTGACATAAGCCATCGTCCATTTTTTTTTATTTTTTTTTTTACATCTTTTTTCGGTGTCCTTTGTGCAATTTTTTTTGCAGGGCAGGTTAAGCGATTGTGGGGTTTTTTTTTTTATTCAAGATCGGCAATTTGAAGGCCGGAAAAGGGTAAATCCGGATGAGCTTTTAATTTTTAACAATGGTTTTAAATGTATTTTAATTCTGTTTTTCCCCTAAAGTTTTTCTCCAAAATGATAGAAAACCTTTATCAAACCCCTCATGTTTTTTTTTTTTTTGTTTTTTTTTTTTTTTACAACAAATGCTAAATAACCACTGATATCGTAATCTGATATAAAAATGTATAATAGAATAAAACCACTAAGTGTGTCTTAGATGGGAAGACCGTACGAGGCTGTGATAACAGATGTCCTCTTGTCCTCATTTATTCCTTAAACCCTTTTTGTGCCCGATGCCCTCCTGGAACGAAGAGTTACCCCCTCTGGCACTGAAAGGGTTTCTGATCCTGCCCCAGTGTGTGAGGTCATGACGTCCCCTGACCTTTTTTTTATTTTATTGTTTTAAGGTGATGCAAATGTAATTTTTTTTTTTATGCGTATGATGTAGATACTGTTTCTTTTTTGTATTTATAAACCCTTATTGTACGATCTTTTGTTATGAACCGTATATCCTTGCAGCTATGTTTTTTTGCTTTCTGCCATCATTACAGTACCTGTTAAAAGCTTTTTTTTTTTTTTCCTCCGCAGTGGCCTTTTAAACCCCCCCTGTTAAATGTCCCTTGGATCCCCTAAAACCCGAATTTCTTAGAGCATTTTCCTTTCTCTTTAATATATCTATTTTGGCGCATTTCAAAATGACAGCCCCCTCAAAAAAAAATCCCTCGACAGCAATAAATGTCGGGTTTCGGTACTAACACAATTGTCATTCTTTAAAGGGAAAGCTCATTACCAGATGCTGAAGTGCCCCCTTTACAGACCGTTGGGACCGAATAGGCTGCTCATTGAAATTTAACTGTTTAGCTGCCCTGGAGTACAGATCAGGGATATAATTCTACCCGTACGAGCCCAAAAAAGGCCACTTTCCCTATACAAGGTGCTGTACGACTTACAATATAATTCAGTTCTGTGCTGGGCTGGGGGGGCAGCACTGGATTAATTGAATTTTTGGGTTGGTTTGCCGCGTCGCAGACCCGGGATTCGGTCCGGTAGTATAGGGGTGCCCTGTAAATGAGCGAGTAAAGTGTTCCCCATTGATGGTGATCCTGAACATTATTAGTCTTATGTGAGCACTCATGTAAAAGAGCATGGCCCGCAAGGGTCAGGTGACCCCCCCCCCCCCCGTTACGTCTAGTATCACAATGTGTGTAGTGTTAATGTAAGCATTACCGTCACATTTTGTGTATTTAGATGGTGTTTGGACCCAGCGCTGAAGCCGGTACCTGTTGGAAAGTTGACCAAACGGTGAATTCTGTCTTAAAAGGTGAAGCCGTCAGAAGGAACATTCCATTTTTTTTTTTTTTGTGCTTTTGCCCTTCTGTGCCGAGCTTCCCGCTCCTCCAGGTACCCGGCTCATTTTTGGGTAGAATACTAGGCCGCTTGCATTGCTTTTAACCCTTTCTGTTTCCCACCCGCCTGCTGCTGGTACGACAGATCTGCACAAGGATGTATATTAAATGGTAACGACCAACATTTGGTCAGCTCGGAGCCACTCGTTACGGTTTTTCCTTGTAATATAAGTCATTTTGCTTTGTAAGCTGTGTACAATAAAAAAAAATCAAATGACCTTGTATAAAAAGCTTCATTATTACCATAAGCTGAGTTGTAACAAAGAAAATTGATTTTTATAATAAAACAAAACAGCAAAACTATCACTGTTGCAAATTATTTTTTATTTTTTTTACTTAAATATTTTGCTTTCTTTTCAGATGGAAATCGTAACCTTAACTTATATTCAAACCTTCCACGCTATTTAGAATCTGCTTGTGTGTGTGTCAAATCAAATGCATATACATAACTCCCAAGTGTCCCTGCTTAGGTAACCCAGTCCCTTTGGGCACCAAATCCCTGTGCTCCCCTTTCCTCCCGCGATGCCCTTATGGGTGATCGTCCCGCTTCTCAATGGGTCGGGAGAGATCTTTGACACTCCGTGTCTTAAGGGCGCTCAGGTCTAGGGTAGCGTGGAAGGTAAATACATATGTAATGTACATACATTTTATGTAGGGTACATAAGTTTTTTCAGAGCAATTACCCCTCATCTAATATTAAAGGTCAAATAGAGGTCTGGCTATAAGACTAAGAGACAGAGCCCCCGCAGCGCTGCAGGGGACCCTGATCCTCCTCTCTGGCAGCCAGTGGGCGGTTGCACGATACAGGCCGACAACCTTCTCCGCTGCCGGGGCTTCTATGATAGAACGCCGGCATGACTTGACCTTCTACTGCTCCATCGCAGAAGTGCCAGGCAGCAGCAGAGGTTGTCTATGCGCAGACATCCAACGGGTGCCTCCACTGGGAAATAAAGGGAAAAAATGCATTTTTCTCAGTTTTTATTAAATTTGAAAGTTATATTAATCACTTTTCCTGTATCAAGATGAACCTTTGGCAGTGGCGCGTGGTTAGCTCGGGGGCCTAGACCCAAACACAGCCGGGCGGCTCAATCTCAGCTCTGCTATTTAAAACCTCTGGGCCGTCTTATTGTAACACTTGGGACGGGTGACCCCCCCCCTTATCTAAGAGGGGGTTCTATAATCTCTAGCTATAGTCCGGTACCTGCCGGGTTTCACTGGCCTCTGCGTACCCCGGGTAGAACCTTCCCAAACATTTTTGTATAGAATGCAATGAAATGATTACTCTGCATCGGTCGTTAATCAAAGTTATCGGAATAGCCGCGATGACGCGTCTCCGGATGATTCGTAACCTTGTGGCTTTGATCTAAGATGCCCGAGTCTGGGCTATCCAGAGGTCGGTGATCACGGACCATCGAGAGGGGCTTCACTCGATAAAAATCCGGAGTTTTACGGCAGCGTTTACTCGACCTCCTCATCCGGCTGAATTTCCTTAGCAAACTCTTCCTGGAAAAAATAAACCAAAAAATTGCTTTATGGCACAATCTCTTCTGCAAGAGCGCCAAGCATTACTTGGTTAAAGAGCTTGCAATTTACAACAATGGATGCCGTAACTCTGTTATACTCTCGGATACTTTAATGACTTCCATACCAATGATCCTGATGTAAAATAGAGTTAATCTATTCTAATTGATGAACAGAAAGGGGGTGACAGCTGGGGGGTCCCATCCAAGCCCCCCGTTAAGTGCCGTATTTCTCATTACGTGGATTTTAGAACCTTACCCATCCTCCTTGGCTCTGGATAAACGTGGCGTAATGGCTCTGCATGTACCGCGCTCCGAATCCGAGCACTTTGTTCATCGGCTGCACCTCCAAAGCCGTTAGTTTGGCGACGAGGTCACAGCACATGGCCACTTTCTTCACCTGCGGCTCCGGCTCGGAATCCGGGACGGTTTCTGTAACGTAGACGTTCGCCAGCCCTTCTAAGAACACGTACGAAAACGCCTGGCGGAATTGCTGGAGGAGGGTTTTGTTTTCTCGTATCTGGAAAAGTATACAAGTAAATAAACAAACAATATATAACATGTCTCAGATCAAAAAAACCCCAAAAAACTATATTGCACATAGTTCTGCAAAGAGGGTGGTAGATAAGTGGAACAGCCTCCCAGCAGAAGTGGTAGAGGGTAATACAGCGAGGGTATTAAACATGCATGGGATAGACATACGGCTCCTGAATCTAAGACGAGACCAACGACTGATTAAGGTTAAAGCAGACTAGACCTTCTCATCCAGTTTGTCCCCCTCGTCTCTCAGAAGCGTCACAAGTTGTTTAATTAACGCATCGTCATCTGAAAGAGAAAACAGTGAGACGGCGCGTGATTTAACAGCTTCCTTAATGTGTGCCCCCACAAAAAAAAAAAAAAAAATAAGATTTTAATCTTATCGCCATAGCAACCCGCAGCATGACCATTATTATTATTATTATCATCATTTATTTATATAGCGCCGACAGTTTATGCAGCGCTTACTACAATAAATATATTTAAGGGGTATGACGATGAGAATTGACAGACAGACAAACCGATACATTAGGTGGAGAGACTCGGCTCGCAAGCTTACAATCTAGAGGGAACTAATAAGAAAGAACTTTTTACTGATTGCTATAACATCTTTTTAAGAGTTTGCACCTGCAACAACCCTTCATAAATTACACAGATTATGAAGAATTATTTCACCTCGTCTGGTATTATACGGAACAAATGATTCTATAACAAACAACAACTATATAATATTAACAAATACAATTTAATAATATACTTCTTATAATAAACAACTATATATTAATAAATACATTGTAAATAATAATATTACTCCTTATAACAAATATATAATATTAATAAATACATCTTACTTTAAATAAATATTACTACTCCTTATAATAAACAATTCGAATATATAATTGTTTATTTAAATTTAGTAACTACATAATTATTATTATTATTAATATTTATAGCCCCATATATTCCAAAAGCATCTTGTAATAGCGCGCGGGGGGGTCTCCTTACCATCGCCATCTTCCTCCACACTCAAAGTCCTGAAGACGACCTTCTCGCTCTTCGTCTTCCTCAGCTGTGACGTAACGATCCTCCGCAGTTTTCCGGCGACGACGTTCTCAAAGTGTGTATCCTCCTCTCCTGTAACCGAAATGGAAGAGAACATAAAGGTCACATGATCTCCACAACCAAATAAGCTGAAAATTCCACAATGCACTAAAAAAAAAAAAAAAAAAAAAAAAATTACATACATGATATATGTATATATATTTATTAATTATAAATTATAATATATTAAGAATTTAAACAATTTTAATTAAACAAAATAACTACAAATAATTGTACTAATTTTTTTTTTATTTTTTTTTTAAATGATTTGCCATAATATAAGAAGTAAATATAGTAATAAGTACCTTAAGTCAGCGTAATTTATTCTGAATTTTTACCTATGTGACAAAATATTCAAATATTCAAACGTGCTACAAAATTTTTCGGAGACCTGTTTAAAATTGATGATTTTCAGTTGTGCAGCAACAAGGCCACCTAGTGGTAACCGACATAAAAACATAGAATCAGCCGGCAGATCGGCCCCATTCGGCCCCCGTCTAGTCGGCCGTTTCTCCTGCTATAAAGACTCAAACCTTAATCAGTCGTTGGTCTCGTCTTAGATTCAGGAGCCGTATGCCGATCCCATGAGTGTTTAATACCCTCACTGTATTACCCTCTACCAGCTATACTGGGAGGCTGTTCCACTTATCTACCAACCTCTCAGTAAACTAAAACTTCCTTATGCTACATCTACGCCGCCGACCCCCTAGTTTTAGTGTCTATGTAAGGCCATGAGATATATAGATAGATAGGAGGTATACATATTATACAAGTATAGATTTGGGGTCACTCTGGCCTCTCCCCATTTGGAATGGTTGATGACTATTAGAGGAAATTATAATTTTATACATTTATAATTAAGAAAAACCATTTTTGGGGGTCTGTAAAGCAGGGATTGATAATGACTTGGGCAGGACCGTCACATTTTATGCCACCGCTCACCTGCACCTCCTTGTGCCCTCATTTCTCCTGCCTTCAGACACTTTGGGGTCATTCGACGTAGCCACTTTTTCTTCTTCTTTGAGACCTTTGAGGTTTCGTGGCCCTTGGGGTCCTCCTCGTTTCTGGCCACCATGTCCTCGGTACCTGGGATCCGTTTGATGTCCGAATCTTCCTCTGACCCGACCGGCCGGCTCTGCAGACGCTGTAATTTGCTGGCGGGCAGGGAACGGCTGGCGTAAGCCATGAGGATCCTGAACTCGGGACTGTCTTCACCCTCAAGAGGTATCTCGTCCAAAGCGCCGTCACTTATCACAGCCATATTTATACCGTCTACAGGGGCCTGAACACAAAAATAAATGATATATATTTTTATATAAAAAATATAATTTATAATATATAAAAAATTTAAAAATATAATTTATAATATATAAAAAATTAAAAAATTTATAATATATAAAAAATTATTAAAATATATAATCTATAATATATATAAACATATAATTGATTATTATTTTTTTAAATGTAATTTAATTTTTGTAAACAGCATTCCTCTAATGACTTGACGCCCCCCCCCCCCACGCTTTCCTTCTGATATCTTATCACTAAAAGGTTTGGGAAAGGACAAGCAGGTTTTCTGATGTGACCGCTGCTTAACGCCACAAACGCCGTGGACTACAACTCCTGCCAATCTCATCCAGCACGCGCGGTCAGTCCTGGGAACGCGTATCGTTATTTCTGGTTTGATACTTTGGGGTGAATTACTAATCCCCCTCCTCTTTGGAATTTACTAATCTGCTTAATAGAAAGTAACCAAAAAAAGCAGCTATTTATATAAAAAGTATTGCCCCCAGCTGACGTCAGGGCATTCCCCCCCCACACTTCATTTTGTTTTAACCCTTTCTAACCCAAGCCTGTTGGCCTCCCTGGGCATTATATGTTTAACACCATATTTTTATTATTTTTCCTCCCCAGTAAAGGCATCTCCTTCGTGGAAACTCTTACTGGATAAAGAAACAAAGCAAAGGCTAAAACAGCGTCACTGGTAAGGCTTTCGTTGTCCAACAGTGACTCGGTTTGTCACGTGATTTACAGGTAGTGAAACTTCACTTACGGGAAGGAACTAAAATCAAAGAAATAACCTTTTCTGCACAAAGATAAGTGAGGCCGCAACTTTTTAGTATCATCTTTTATTTGTGGGGCCAAGATGGCACATGCAGACTGTTTGGGGGCAAAAATGGCACTCACAAGCTGTTTGGGGGCAAAGCTGGCACTGTGGTACATGTTGCTTGGTGAAGTCAGGGAGCCCCAGGGCAGCTTTTGTCTGTGGCAAATAGCTCATCTAGGCCATTTTTGTCCCAAAACTCTGGGCAGTGCCCCAAACACATTGTAGGTGCCATCTTTGCCACCAAACAGCCACCCCCCAAACATGATGCAATCACTGTAGCTACCAATGAGGGTTTTTTTGTTACTTTTTGTAAAAGTCGCAGCTGCCCCCAACAGAAGCCCCCCCCCCAATCCGATTGGCAGGACTCTCAGCACCCAGCAGGCATATCCACCTTTCCAGTGACAATTAATAAAATGGATCTTAAGGGTTAAAAATCAGCCCCGGCACTTTAAGGACAGCGGATGAAAAATGGTCACACAGTCCGCTCTGGGAAACGCCCTACGGGCCGATGGCCACACAATCACCTCATCGGCCCTTACCCCCTCACAGCGTGGGGCTGCTAGTGACACCATCTGGCACCGGCCTACCGGTCATTTCTCCTGTTTGCCAATTCCCCAGGCCTATGGCCCTACTTAAAATTCCCTATCAATGAGCTACCATTGAGAATTTACAAACGTTAACCCTTTAGTTGCCCATCCATTGTAGCGACTTGCCAATGGTGGCAACCAAATAACTGTCCTTATGTTTGAAAACCTTCAAGACTACCTGCATTCAAGCAGGGGCCGCATCTATTAAGAAAACCCTGAGAATAATATATTAATATTACTCCATAACATCACTTCTTTATAATAAAAAAAGAACCTACCCACCTCTCCCGGAAACGACGCCCTGTACGGACTCCTGGCTTATTTTATTGCTAACCAGATTTCAAGGGGTTAATACAGACATTGCCTAGAGATCCAGCATTGGCTCATCACACAGCTCCGAATGATATGTCCACGCTAGATTGTAAGCGCTTTTGAGCAGAGCCCTCACCTGTTGTTTCTGCATGACATCTTGTTATATAATACTTGTTAAGCCCTGTCTACCCTTTGTACAGCGCTACGGCATATGATGGCGCGATATAAAGCAATAAATAATAATAATAAGTATATCGTCCCGAGTCATTACCTGCGTGAGTTCCTGATAGGGATTGAAGACTTCGATAAACCAGTTCGAGGAGGAAAAACGAAATACCGAAAGTCACCAGAGTTTAAGTATTTGCCAAAAAAGCCACGAACCTCGGCCCCTGGATGAATGAGACGTCCGGGGCGGCCGCTCGAGTGTCTCTCACACATGAGTGCAGCCTGAGTGCTTTATACTCAGTTCCTGCTTCCCAGTTACACTGTAACCCAGTGCCACTCCCCAGTATAGGAAGGTAATAGGCTGCCGTAACCCATAGGCTGCCAGAATAGGAGTGTAACAGGCTACCTATGGGTTACGGCAACCAGGAGGGGGACTCCCTGACCGCTGCCTCTCCTCCCTCTTCTCTTGGTGATCCTCAAGACCCACTCCACCATCTACAGTCCTCAGGAGGAGGACTAACTCCCAGCCCTGACTCACCTGCTTCCCCCATCAGCCCTCGTTCCTGTCACACCCAATGAGAGACTGCAGAGGCCTCTGGGAAAGGCTGGGTTACAAAGCCATGTTGTTTGAGAGACTCCATCTTGTCCGTTACCTTCTGCTAACTTTCTGCTATTGCAATAAATTCCGAATAAACTCTTTTTCACCAGAAAACAGGTGTTTCTTATCATTTTTGTCATCTTGTCAGCTATTGGTTAGAACGTGGAATTTATGTAAATCATAAGAAAATCGCCCCAAAGATCCGTGCTGGACTTCTCCTCGGGGGCACCGGTAATAAATCTCTCGGCACTACCAGTTTTTCCGTACCCCGAGCCCCCCCTTTATGGGATTTGGGTAAGGGGGTCCCGCTGATGTCAGTGGGCGGTCCCACACACTACAGGAAAACTGGAGGCGGTCCGAGGGGAAGTGGGGGGGGATTGGGGTGTGTCTTGTTGCCGCCCACCGCGACACAGAGTTTCTCGGTGATGACCCGAAGACCTGGAGAAGAGGAGCTTCACCTGGAGCCTCCGGGCAAACCTCAGAGAGTTGGCAGGTATGAGCATATCACTGAATTCCGGGGGCCTCAATTCTTGAAGATTTAACACATCTTTAATCTCTTACACATTAAATTATACATTACACAGGGCCCTTTCATAATAAACAGGGAATTTAAATAGTTAAAAATCACAACGCCCCTGCAAACTCTCCATTTTGTAAATAAACCCCCCAAAACCTCGTTGACCTTCTTATCTTCGCTTTTCACACTGGAAGGATAGGACAGCGGAGTATTGGGGGGCCTGCAGTGCTTTGTTCGGTAACTACAACTCCCACCATCCTCAGCCGGATGGGGGAGGGTAGTAATTCATGTACAGCCGTGACTGGTTTTTCAGAGCCGTAGCGTGATAACGTGAGTGATAAATATATCGCATTTCCGGCCTCACATCACATGACAACGTCCTAAAAAGAGAGTGAAGAGTGAAACCTCGCACCTTCTCTCCAAGGCTGCATCGAGAGTGTCTGGAGCCTCTCTGTTGGCCCAAACCGCTCTGTAACGAGCCCGCACGGCCCTGGAGGTGCCGGAACCTGCTGTCCGTCAGGGAGCGATGAGAATAAACACAAGGTAACAGATCGTCACGTTTCTGAGACAATGGTAGATAAGTGGAACAGCCTCCCAGCAGAAGTGGTAGTTGCTTATACAGTAAGGGAATTGAAACAGCAGGAAAAAACGGGCAGACTAGATGGGAGCGAATGGGTTCGTCCTGCTGGCAGATTCTATATTACTGTATACAGTAATATAACCCCCAGCGCTGTATACAGTAATAACCCCCAGTGCTGTATACAGTAATATAACCCCCAGCGCTGTATAAAGTAATATAACCCCCAGCGCTGTATACAGTAATATAACCCCCAGCGCTGTATACAGTAATATAACCCCCAGCGCTGTATACAGTAATATAACCCCCCAGCGCTATATACAGTAAAATAACCCCCCAGCGCTGTATACAGTAATATAACCCCCCAGCGCTATATACAGTAAAATAACCCCCCAGCGCTGTATACAGAAATAACCCCCAGCGCTGTATACAGTAATATACCCCTGGCGCTGTATACAGTAATATAACCCTCCAGTGCTGTACACAGTAATAACCCCCCAGTGCTGTATACAGTATTAATAACCCCCAGCGCTGTATACAGTAATAATAACCCCCAGCGCTGTATACAGTAATATACCCCTGGCGCTGTATACAGTAATATAACCCCCAGTACTGTATACAGTAATATAACCCCCCAGCGCTGTATACAGTAATAACTCCCCCAGTGCTGTATACAGTAATAACCCCCAGCGCTGTATACAATAATATAACCACCAGCGCTATATACAGTAATATAACCCCCCAGCGCTGTATACAGTAATATAATCCCCCAGCGCTGTATACAGTAATATAACCACCAGCGCTGTATACAGTAATATACCCCTGGCGCTGTATACAGTAATATAACCCCCAGCGCTGTATACAGTAATATAATCCCCCAGCGCTGTATACAGTAATATAACCCCCAGCACTGTATACAGTAATATAACCACCAGCGCTGTATACAGTAATATAACCCCCAGCGCTGTATACAGTAATATATATAGTAATTTTGTTGTAATCCTGGGAGTAATGGGAGTGTACCGTCCTGCCTATACGTTAAACCTTACATAATTAAAGTAGTAACCAATGACATTCATTTACCAAAAAGAATGAATATAATCTTTAAAATTAAGGAAAAAAAAAAAAAAAGGATAGTTGCTTGAGGGAGAAGCTGCAGCTCCTACTCCATAGTCTGACGGTTTAAAGGTATCTCTCAGCTATCATATGTATTAAAGTGCCGCCTTTGGCTTGGAGACGCTTTTTTAAAGGCTCTTGCTTGCTTTTGGGGAAAGATGCAGACGTGGGGTCATGGTGACCGTATACAAATATATTTAAAGGCCAAATCCTATCATAGAACTTTACCGAAAACATAAAGGTATCTTCTATATCTTACGCAGGGACAAATCTGACTACTTTTGGAGTCAAGAAGGAATTTTTTTTAACATCTTGGCACAATATTGCATAAAAGATACCTGGAATAATTGAACATCATGGATTTAACGTCTATGTTTATGTTGCCGAAGCGTTAAGAATAAGACCTGCTATGCTGGCTGTTGTCCACCAGATGGCACTCAAGCTCTATGTCTGTTGGGGTACTTCTTGCGTTCAAGACCCATCGACCCCCGCAGTTGGGTGACCCCAGTTGGTGGATCTCTGGGTTCGGACACGGTGAATAAACAACGTCATATATTTTATCACACTGCATTAAAGGTGCTGTTCCACCAACACTGCTGAATTAAACACCTTTGCATCTAAATGCATCGTTAAAAACATTCATAGTAATGTTAAATGCCCCAAACCTTCCCCAAAAATAATAATTTGCTAATCGGAAGATTTGGGCTCATTCGTAATTACTCTGTGATGTTCTCTATGACAGATCTGCTGCTTATAACATACAAGGGAGGGAGGGAATTAAAGTTTTGGCTAAGTGGAACAGCACCTTTAACCATTAATATTTAGTTACTGAAGTCCATGTTGACCCAAAACTCGCGTTCTATTATTCACAGTTCGGTGAGGATGGTTTTTTGCCGTTGCAACTCAAGTCCAATTCCGTGGTTACTAAATCAAGCCCTCCCCCCGGCCCCCCTGGTGGGATGTGTTTGAGGATGGGGGTCCTAGAACATGAACCTAGTGGGCAAAGTGCTCCTTGTGACATTAAATCCAATACTCATTACGAATACAAATTTTAATTGATTTTTGAAGCCCCCCCTCCTATCCTCCGCTGCCCCCCCCTGCAATATTCACACAAAATAAAACCGATCAAATTATTCCATTAGCGGCATTATGAAATCATTTTTTTCCCATTTCTATACAGAATAGATCAACTGTTAAAACAAAAAAAAAAGCAAACCAAAGAAGAGACATTATCATAAAATACATTCCAAGAAAACGTATTCCGTCATAAAAATTAATTCACCCATAAATCGAAATCATTCTGCCAAGAGGCGTCTGTCCATTTTATCCTTATTTTGCAGTTTTTTTTTCCTTTATTTTAATTTAAAAGTTCGGAAAGACAATCACAGGGGTACTTCGCAGAGTATGCCGTTTCACAGGACAAATAGTTATGCGGTTCACAAAGATGATGTCACAGGTAGTAAGTTTTGAGGAAGGGATGATGTAGGAGGTTCACAGAAACAGGAAGTGGCATCACAGACTTCGGTGACATCACAGACTAAAAAAAAAAGATGATGTCAGAACAGTGTTTTTTTTTTGTGTCACTAGTGCAATTGCAGGAGGTGAAGTGAATTATGTTAAAAAAATAAAATAAAATAAAAAAATAATGAGATTAGGTGGAGATTTCCACGTCAGAAGCTCATTCCCTCTGCTGGGGGGGAGGGGCGTTCTGTTTGCTGCCATGGTGTATATACATATCTTATGCATTGCAAATACCTCCAAGGATATCTCTCAAGAAGTACAAATAATAATAAAAAAAAATTAAAAACACAAAATAAAAACCCAACTAAGGTTTCTAAAACTCAGATCCATTTCATCCTTCCTTGGGGGAAAAAAATGCTTCACGTTGGCTGCCCAGCGCAGCAATCCTCCCTGAGAATTAGCAACATCCGGCGGTCCTGATAATCCCGAGACAATATCCCTACAGTCTATACATACTTCCTATAGGTAGTGGAGGCAGTTGTTGCCTCCTTGAGATCCAGGTGATGAAGGCAGTATTTTTTTAATTTTTTTTGCCCCAGTGAAGAGGACAGCCTTTTGGCGTTTATCCTCCCGATACATCCTCGCGTCTCATTCATCCACCTTTCACTTCGGGTACCGAGCCGAGGACGCGACCTTCAGCATTCATCCTCTTGATACATCTGCTCATCTAGTTCTTGCGATTCCAGATGTTCGAGGCGGTCTGTCCGGCCGCTCATAATCTCATCAGGCGTCTTCATGAATCTAGGGTTGGAAGATATAATAAGAGATATTATATTAAAGATGTTGTTCCACCTGCTCTGCTGAATTTGTAACTAAATGTATCTGTCGAACCCCCAAAAATTTGGTAATAAATTAAAATGTTTCCTCATTCATAGTTTACCCGTGAATAGAGCGTCCCACAGATGGAATGCTAGGATATATGACAACATGTAATATATTTTTGTATTAATATTACGACCCATACAATATATGCATTCATTTGGGCAAATACACTAAAAAGATGCATTAAAAAGTTGAAACAGGCATAACAGATTTTTTTTTTATTTTTTTTTTATTATGTAATTTTTATTTTATTTATTTATTTTTCTATTGTCGTTTTTACAGTTTTCCTATTTGAACGCGATTAGTCACCTGTTTGCCCTAAAGGCTGCGCCTGTTTGCCTGGTAAGGTTCCAAAAGTGCTCAGTAACTGAGACTGGGGACGAATAATGAGTGGTATATTCTGTTACCTGAATAGCAGCCTCTGTCCAGGTTCCTTACGGATTATGTTCAGTTTGTAGTAATGGCGGAGAGCACGAGACATCTTCTCGTATGTCATATTTGTTCTGTTCTGTTTGATCGGTCGGGAGAGAAAGAGGAATTAGCCAGGGAGTGGGGGAGACAGGGAGAAGGGAAAGGACAGAGACGGGGAGAGGGAGAAGAAAGGGGGGGGCAGAGAGAAGGGAAAGGACAGACACGGGGAGAGGGAGAAGAGAAAGGACAGACACGGGGAGAGGGAGAAGAAAGGGGGGGAGAGGGAGAAGAAAAAGAAAGGGGGGGAGAGGGAGAAGAAAGTCGATGAATTGAAACATTTAAGGCCCCTGAAAACTTTTCGTTACGCTTATATTATCCCCAGACGAAGAAGAAACAATTACCGAGAGAAAAGAGCTAAAAAGGAGTGAAATTAAAACTAAAAACCATTCCTGCATTCGTTACGATTATCAGTCTTCCTATACTTTTTACTTTTTTTTTCTATTTTTTTTTTTTATAAATTAATATCTTAGAGAAAGATTCCAGCCAATTAACAAGACCCCAAAACTACAACTGTACATAAAAAAACAAATAAAAAAAAAAAACTCCGGGCGCCCGGTACCTTGTGATTGCCCCAGAGACGCGCCAGTCCGTTGGGGTCGATGATCCGAAAAACCATCAACTCCTTATCCTCCCAGCGGATAAAATTCTCGTATCGGCTGTCGGACAGGAGCTGGTACACATAATCCCACAGCAGCCGGCAGTCTGCACACGGAAAGGCGAGAGGGTGAGGTCGGGAGAACAAGCGCGAGACCACGACAAGTTTTATGGAATTTTAATTGGAATTTTAGTAAAAAAAGTGATTTTTTTTATGCCTATAACACGTTTATTTCTCTCTAGAGGTAGCAGGTTTCAGGGTCGGAGTTATCCCCATAACCTTAGGAGTATTTTAATATTATTTTTCCTAGGAAATGAAATCAAAAAGAAAGGGGAATATACAAGGAAGGAAGGGAAAATAACGGAAAGGAAGGGAAAGGAGAATGTAAGGAAACAAAAATAATCGGAAAAATCGGAAAGCGATTATTTATATATAACCCCATCCCAGGGTAGGTCAAAGAAATAGCGGGTACACCAACTGCCTTATAGGTGCCTTCAACTCACCTATTGATCTGTATATTTGGCACCAGTTTGAACGCAATACACAGATGAAAAATGGAGTAGATGTTTTTGTAAATTGTTCCTAAATGGCAAAAGTTCTGGTGGTTTTTTAACTTTTAATGGTCAACAAACCTTCCCCCTATGACTATGACCTTCCCATTGGACCAAAGACACAGCCAACAAACCTGCTATTCTGCCAATGGGCATGGCCTGTTCGTCTGGAGGGGACACGGACACCATAATGGGGTTCATGTACGCCATCTCCTCCCGATGGGACAGATTCATGGGTTTGCCTTCCCGCTGTTGGCCATCGTCTGCCCCCAGCCGTGGTTGCTTGAATTCCATGGCGTGCCGCGGGTTTAGAAGAAGCGGGTGCATGATGGGGCTTGGCATGAGTTGAATGACCCTTTGGGTGTCTTGTCTTGGGCTACTAGCTTTGTTGATAGGGTCCACGGGGCAGTGGTTGGCTTCGGCGGGAGACACGGAGAGCGGGTAGGGGTCCTGAACGTGATGGTTGGTTTCACTTTGCAAGCGATGCAGACGTTCCGCGGGGGACGGACGGCGGAGGTTGGTATCCAGAGGGGAGCGTAGTGGGCGTGTCTCTTGATCTGGAGAATGATGGTGGTTGGTGTTCATTGGTGAGCGGGAGCGGTGGAGCAGCTCTATAGTGGCTGTGTTCTGCGGGAGAGCATCGGAGGGTGTTCTTGAAGGCCTTTGCGGGTGATGATCTAAACCAACAACAAGAATCAGAAACAAACCTTCATCATAAGACTACTTTTAGAAGGAGGAACTTATAAATATTTGACGGGGGAAGGGACGCTCACCATTGTGGTGGTTTTGGGGAAGAAGGACCTCAGGATGAGTATGTAGAGAGTTTCCTGAATGAAAGATGGTGGACTGGATCGCTCGCGACTTCCTCTGCTTCAGGATGTGCTGCAGAACCTCGTACAGAACGTCCCCTGCAGAAACCACACGTCACACCGTGAGAACACAATCAATGGATCCCACATCACCTGATTAAGCGCCTCAGCACGAAACGCGGGAGGCTGTAGGTGTCCTGGGGCACTGGCCATCCAACACAGATCACAAAGACGTGAAATCTACATCTGGTGGTGGGCGCTGGTTTATCATATCTGGTCACAGGTGGAGGACCTCACCCACCTTGGATAACCAGCACTTCCACCCCACCGCTTGACACCTTTGATCCCACCACCTTACCGGAGTGGGGACAGCGGTATCTGAAGTCTTCCTTGGTGAGGAGCAGCAGGGCTTTCCCGTTCATCTCGAAAGTGTTGCTCTCTATGGGGTGCAGAGAAAATTCGATCTCTGCCCATCTCAGCCACTGGGAGACGTCTTCCCTGCTCCAGTGTGCAGGAGGAAGACCTGCGGGAGACACCCCAAAACATCATTACCAACCCAGCATGGCGATACTACAATGGGGGGGGGGCGGGGGTGATAGTCCAGCCAGAAACCTGGTAGCCCACAGAGCATTTGTCCAGCCTCAACACACTCAGGCTGGCCAAGACAACACATTTTAAAACTCACCAAACGGGTCACAGTAGGGCAATTTTGGGGCCACAATTTAAAAGTGGCCTTATCGCCATAGCAACCAAACAGCGTTTTCCTGCTAGGTGCAACATTCCATTGGTTGATATAGTGATCCCCATCATTGCGCTCTATAAACCACCCTTCCGGTGTCATACTCCCCCCCTTGTGGCCATATTTAGAACTACAAAAAAAGAAAGATGGGCCATCCAGACTTTGGTGACTTGACTAATATTTCCTTTTATTAATTAAGCGCCAACAAATTACGCCGCGCTGTATAATTTAATTGGGGCAATTAACACAAACATAACGAATATACATTAATCCATACAGACCCATCAGGAGTTGAGATATTTCACATTCTTGCCACCATATCATTATTACTGAATTTGGTTATTGACATTTTTGGTAACATTTTATCGCGTCGCTCGGTTGTATAAACCGACGGGTCCCGACCTTTATTTATTTTAACTCGAGCCATTCCAAGGACCCTTAACCATCATGCATTTCATCTCTACAGGAAGAGATGTCACTCGGGCAGGAAATTTCCTGCGGTCAAACAGACTTCGCGGTGTGCCGTTATCACGCGGAACAGGCTTCTCCGGGCAGGCATGTCTCCACGGCAACCTCAAAGCCACAAAGTATTTACAAAGACGTGCATGCGCGCGTCGGGACAATACGCACTGACCTACTCAACCACCAGTGTTAGAGCACCACAACCTGCTAGATTCTTTATTTGAAAGAGATATATAAAAGTACAAAAGGTAGTTATTCATTCATTCGCACACACAGAAGTTACTGGGCATAAAAAATGAATATGGAAGGAAAAAAACTATAGTTATTCAAGTAAGGTTTTTTTAGTTATGATTTCTTTAGCTTCTGTATGACACAGATTAACATAATCATCATATCTTCAAAATGAATAACATCTGATTCCGAGTCTATGAATGCACTTATTCTCTACCTGGTAAATGAATGTGAGATTATTCTCTACCTGGTAAATGAATGTGAATGATTGTGAATAATATACTAGCATGAGATAATACTAGTATATACTGAGGGGGGTGGATGGGCAACTACATTTTTAAGCAATATATGCTAAATGCTGTGTTCCATACAATGGGTGGAGGTTCCCACGGTACGACAGATACCGTGTTAATTTTACCAAACGCCCGTCACACTTTGCTGGTTGCGATCGTCATTTAGTTAGGAAGCGACGGATTCTTCCAAGAAAGTCGCCGCGGCAGGAAACCTCATCAGCCCACGCAGGAAATTCCTTCCACTCCAAGCTCCCCAAATAGGAAATTTCCTGCATGTTCCAAGGGGAAGGGAGTCAAACCCCCCCCCAAAAAAATAGGGCTTATCGAACATCGCTTATTCTACAAAGCACCGGATGCGGAAAAAGAAAAGAAATCCAAAATATATATATAATCACTGGCCGCTATTACGGAGTTTTAAATCTTAACACTTCACTTGCCAGAAAGATCTGTAACCGGCACAGGTCCCACAAATATCACGAATAAAAAAAATGTATATTGAGATAATAATTGCCCTTTCTTAAACACAAGGGCATAACCTATAGCGTCAATAGGTGAAGCTCCATCTACAGTGGAACTATAACTCCCATGATGTTAAGACAGCAGCTGCTGGATGTAGTGCATTGGGCAAGCACCATAAGGGGTTAACAAACGGCGGTGAATGCTGGGTCCCTTAACTAGAAAAAATAACTCATGCTTTCCCGTGCGATTGTGCAAGTTCTGTTGCTTGAGAATTCCCCTTTTTTCGATGCATCCTCATTTGTGAGAAGTTCCGGATATAACCATCAAAGATATTTGGTGCATGCCTGTTCCAGGGCGGAAAACCGGTCGTCGTATTAACAATCGTAAAAAAAAGACACTGTTTGGTTCAGAAAGCCAAATAATTTCTCCACCGGGGTAATTTTATGATTTCTCTTATTTTTTCAATTTCAACATGTCATTCTAGCCTTTCACAGCGGAACCCAGTCGGCAGGAGAGGCTGTCCGCCACCCCAAGGCATGTTCTTTTGGGGTAGATTCGAGGAGAAAGAGAAGCGTTTTTGCACCTTCTTCTGCCAATCTTTCTGCATTATTCTGGTCTCTCAATACTTTTACGCAAAAAGGGCAGAGCGGAGAAGGGGACGAAGAAAAAAAGACACAGAGAGAAGCAGATGAAGAAAGAAGACACAGGGAGAAGGTCACGAAGAAAGAAGACACAGGGAGAAGGGGACGAAGAAAGAAGACACAGGGAGAAGGGGACGAAGAAAGAAGACAAAGGGAGAAGGGGACGAAGAAAGAAGACAAAGGGAGAAGGGGACAAAGAAATAAGACACAGGGAGAAGGGGACGAAGAAAGAAGACAAAGGGAGAAGGGGACAAAGAAATAAGACACAGGGAGAAGGGGACAAAGAAAGAAGACACAGGGAAAAGGGGACGAAGAAAGAAGACACAGGAAGAAATGGATAAAGATGAAAGACACGGAGAGAAGCAAACAAAGAACAAGCATTTTATCCTTGGACCCAGGCAGCACAATGCATTGGGCCGGCCCTGGACAGCTTCCTAGGGGGTCTGAGAAGCTGGGCGGTGCCACCACAAGGTGTCTTCCCTATGATAGGAGGCAAATAGATGCTGGAGGCACAACCAGGAAAATAGTTCTCCTAGGAATGCTGGGTTCCAACAACTGCTGCATCATCCCAGAATATTGTTGCAACGCTAATCCACGCTTTAACACCTTCCTTGTGTGCTATGACTCTAAACACTCTCAGCCAGGTTTTGGATTTGAAACCCAACTTCTTTTAACATGGTTCTTCTTCTTTACACAAGCTAAGAGGGACTGAGACTCAGAGACACACGACACACGCAGGCAGGCAGCCCAGAGCATGCGTCTTGGGCTCCACGGTCAGCGTTTATTCCCCAGAATCACACAGATGGTAAATTTTATTTTTTAATGATTTCTGTAACAATTATACGTTTTTTTTTGTGGCATTTCCACCTAAGGCTGGTAATAAGTCGGTCGACTGGGAAGAAGAAGGGGTGGCGGAGAAGGAGAAGGGGTGGCGGAGGGGTACGAGAGGCAGGCGTGGGGAGGGTACTCACGCAGGTGTGCCGGCAGCCTGACTGCGTCCTCTTCCATCCTGTAAGAGCGCGGCGCAGGGGCATGGAGTACCGACGGAGAGGATGGGTGGCAGTTCCGTGCTGGGCTTTCGGGAGGCGAGAAGGAAGTTTGCTCCTGCTGGAAGATTCAAGAAGAAAAAAAAGAGAAAAATAAATATTATAAAGACTCA
Source organism: Sceloporus occidentalis (assembly GCA_023333645.1). NCBI lineage: Eukaryota > Metazoa > Chordata > Lepidosauria > Squamata > Phrynosomatidae > Sceloporus > Sceloporus occidentalis. The sequence continues at coordinate 254,699 of JALMGF010000386.1, forward strand.
TATTGTATAAATACACACAATCTGCCGGCAGATCGGCCCCCCGTCTAGTCTGCCCGTTTCTCCTGCTGTAAAGACTCAAACCTTAATCAGTCGTTGGTCTCGTCTTAGATTCAGGAGCTGTATGTCAATCCCATGCATGTTTAATCCCCTCACTGTATTACCCTCTACCACCTCTGCTGGGGGTTATTCCACTTATCTACTACATTTTCAGCAAAAGTATTTTGCATCTGACATTTCTTACCGTCGTTTTTTAAAGCAGGTTAAATGTACTTTGCGGTATAAATTTCTTTTCAACATTTATAGATGATTTCTAGCGCAGGAGGTGCAGGAGAGCAATCACTCTCATCAAGGCCAGCCATCCACTCCTGCGAAACCATATGTAGCACATGCTTAGCGGGTTCAATGCTTAAACACAGTAACCATGGAATCACACGATGCCTGCTGTTCACCAATAACAATTATTTCACACGTTCAGGAATAAATTCAAGGTTATGCAGTTGGCGGGTAAAAGCAAACATTGCTCTTCTGCACATAAGTCTCCCGGTCGGAGAAAGTAAAATGGATCTTTTTTGTTTTACTAAATTCATTCAAATTTCAAAAGGCTGTCGCTTAACAACTGGTAAGAGATAACTTAATGGGGAGGAATAATGACGCAGATCCTGAGAACAGGAAGAGAGGATGGCCGATGCCATGGTATAGTAGCAGCGCTACTGTATGCATTCTCCGGGGCCCCAGACCGCGACCCCGCTGAGTACATTTGGTGAAGCCAACGCTCCTAATCTCAGGTGAAGGGAATCTGGGATAAGAAACCACAAGCACTGCTGTCGAGGAACACAACTCCCATCACGGTCAGCCAAACCAAGCTGGCACAACCCGCCACTCCCACTCAATCTGACCGACAACGTTTTGATGTTGCCCCGTGGCCCTAGCGGAGTTAACCCTTTGCAACCCTCTCCCTGCTGCTGAGCTTTGTAACTTTGCGACGTGTCTTTTCTCACCTCCTCTCGTTTATCAGTCCACCCCGTCTCATCTCTCCCTCGCCTTTAGTTTTTTTTTCTCCACTTTTTGGGGCTTCTCTCCTTTTTTTGTAACCTCACCTCGTGCTCTCCCTGCGGCTCTCCCTGCGGCCCCCCCATCTGCTTCTGGCTACCATTCTGCTTGTGAAGGATTCACTTTCCCTTCCTAGTTTCCATTTCTCCTTCATCTCTCCACCCCCTCCATGCACTTCCTTCTTTCCTTTTTCTTTCAATACGATAATCGGGGGGGGGGCTATATACCCGAAATGGCACCCCACATACAAAAATTAGCCTGGGTGCTCATGGGTTAAAAGATACTTCATGTTATTTGGGAGAGTCACCGCGACTCTCCCCCCCTGGATCGAGCCCAATGTGAAACGGAAGTGAAGAAACCAACTGAACTGGTCGGACGAGCCATGAGTCAACTTGGAAAAGCCCAGACCCAGCTATCCTAGTTGATCACACGTGAGCCTCCGCTTATCCGTGATCTGTGTGCATGAGCGCACTCCCCCGAACATTGGGTAAACACAGACCGACAGATCGGCCCCATTCGGCCCCCGTCTAGTCGCCCGTTTCTCCTGCTGTAAAGACTCAAACCTTAATCAGTCGTTGGTCTCGTCTTAGATTCAGGAGCCGTATGCCTACCCCATGCATGTTTAAATCCCCTCGCTGTATTACCCTCTACCACATCTGCTGGGAGGCTGTTCTGCTTATCTACCCCCCTCTCAGTAAAAGTAAAACTTCCTTACTCTAAACCTAAACCTTTGACCCTCTAAATCCCTTCTGCTGCCAGAGCCGCAGGAGCCTACAGGAAAAGTCCCCCCAAGAACTGGGTCCAAGTCACACCCTACATGGGAAATCTGATTAAATAAACGGACGTGGAATATACGGCGTGAGCGTCATCTCTGCGCGACTTCTGTGGCCCTTTAACCCGGGCCGCTCTAACACAGAATGCACGTTTTTAATATGTCAGAAAATATACATTTTAATAAAACTGCATCAATTATTTGATATTGATGCAAAATATCTAAAATTTTCAGAAAACAAAACAAAAAACAGCGTGGCTACGGCTTAAACCTTTGGCGGGACAAATACCCACATGTGACACGATAACATTCATTTGCCCCCCTTATACAGGCTGTGATGTCATAACACATTATATAGGGGTATCTGGCTGAAGCCCTCCTTCTGATGGGGGTCAATCTCCTTTTTTTTGCCATTTCTAAATAATAAAAATAATCATGATAATAATAATAATATTAATAAATGATTGTCTCTGCGGCTGATGAAGACACGCGGCATGAGCAGGGTTGCAGCTCTCCTAAAAACGTTTTTTTAAAGGTTTTTTTTTGAAAAATAGAATTAACGAAACTCGGTAGAAATTCGCTTCAGGCACAGGTGGGAAATTCCAACAACAAACCAAGACTTCACTTTTTTTTTATCCTTTCGAACGTCAACAAAGGTAATAGGAGGTCATTCACTAAGAATTTATTTTCCTTGCCGCGACTTGCAAGGACAGGGATCACGGAGCTTACACCCAAAAAACATGCGCCGAAAGTCGATGTAGACCCGGAACTGTTGGCTGATACCATATATCAGGCAGGGGGGCCCTAGGGCGACCTTGGTCTTTCTGTTTCTTGGTCCTTCCCATCCACCCTCATTCCATATTTGGAATGGTTTGACCCACCAAGGAGCTACTGGCAATAGAAGGCCATGCTAGCCTTTTGAGTTGCTCTCTATGGTTTTTCCAAACCCAAGCACGTTTATTAAGATCGTGAAGAGCGGTGGGCTTTCTCTGTTGTCTACATGGAACGATCTTGGCTACATAATGAAACGTGTTAGCCGTCACACTAATTGCATACAAGAGAACCTTTTCTTTAACGCCCGCGTGTAGGTGGGGAGGTCGTCTTGTGCCGATGCCAAGTACAGGAGAAGGATAACGCTATTTCCAAGGAATGTGGCACCAGAAGGGCGTCTGGAAGGGCTGGCACCGACATGGAAAAAAAAAACAGGGCGGTTAATGAGTGGGGTCGGGAATTTACAGCAGACAAAAATAAAGCCAACAAACGTATACTCAGCAAAACTCACACTCAAATATTAATCGGCCGTTGGTCTTGTCTTAGTTCCAGGAGCCGTATGCCTCCCCCATGCGTGAGCCAATGTACGTAACACATTACCGCACCACTTAGTCAACATGGCCAGTCTACAACGAGGGTTTGTTTTTTTTAACTAGAAAAGCCCATGCATTCGCATTCTCTCTTATCTTCATTCGTCTCCCCAGCTGTAAGGGAATGAGGAAGCGGGGAATTTTCTGTTGCAACTGCAAACCCTTAACCCGGTATATCCCATACCCTCCATAACTCCTCCATCTTCCTAAATCAAGGTCAAGCCCTCGCTATAGCCAGGCCCAAGCTGGCACTGACATCATCAGGAGGCCTCGGGCCTTAAAGTGCCGGGGCCACCTCGCCATCGTTCCTGGGTATAGCCACTCGAAGCCAGACGCTGCACTCACGCTGCACTCACGCTGCACTCACTCACCTAAAAACAAAGGTCACAAGGAAATGAAGCAAAGAGGCAGCATTCCTCGTAACCAATGAGAGACAAGATCCTTGCCTCTCTCGTCAGCCATTGGCTGCACAATGTTCCAATTTAGAATGTGGAGTCACACTTTGACTCCTCTGGCAAAACTCTGAATAATGTTCTTGGCGGCTCCGTTGTTCTCCCGTGGGCTGAAATGTCCGAATGTACAAACGGTACTTCGAGGGCAAGATGCAGTTCCAGAGGGTAATTCTGTCTCGCTGGCCACGACCAGATTAACGGGGAAACGGATCCAAAACCGGGGGTCAGGGTGACACAGGGCAAGCAGCCATTGTACAATTATAGACGGACAGCTGTATGTACACAGGTTGTTCAAACACGAAATGGCAAACATATAAAAGCCTAAGTACGTATCTAAAAGTCACCGGGCATGAAGTGAGTGCAAACGGGACAAAGGAGATACGGGAAGTTTCTAAACGAGCTGACTTTATCTTTTATTATATAATTCATTTTTCAATAATTAAAAGCACCGTCCGGCCTACTCTGCTGATTGCATCGCCTTTTTAAGTAAATTCGGGATTAGAAACAAGATTCCTGGGACTAATGGATGCCAAAAATCCAGAAATAATTCAGTAAAACGTTGTGTTATTTACTATTTTACAGGGAATGATTAATTGTCATGTGACACTGAGGAAGCCCATGATAGGCTGTTGCCATAGACAACGAATAAAGCTGCTTAAAGCAGAGAAAATCTTCCAATGTATAATATATCTTTCAGCATCAGAATAAATAGAGAGATACAATGAATAGAAATATAGAATCTGCCGGCAGATCGGCCCCAATCGGCCCCCGTCTAGTCTACCCCTTCTTCCTGCTGTAAAGACTCAAACCTTAATCAGATTACCTTAATGTGCATGTTTAAATCCCCTCTCTGTATTAGCCTCTACCACTTCTGCTGGGAGGCTGACCCATTTAACTACCCCCTTTTTAAATTGTATAATTTTCCCAAATCTAGGACAATTGTTGTAGTTTTTACTGAACCGGGGGGGGGGGGGGGGTCAGTGATGTACACAGCGGGACAATCACATAATAATCAGAAAAATTCTGAAAAAGACGTTGGATGGATTCGGGTCGTCGGGGGCCAGATTTGCTTTTTAAGAAAAAGTACACAACCGGAAAGTTCATACGAAACGCACTTTAGTGACATCGGCAACAAAAAACAAAACAATTAAAAAAAACATTTTCTGAAAATCTAAAGTTTCTGTACTAAAAAAACCCAAAACGTGTTAAACGGCATGGAGTGAAAAAGTTTGGGTTTACGTGTTATTTTTTTAGTAAAAAGTTAGTTTTAGCGAGTTATAGAAAACAGGCTGATCCGGTTTCCCAATAGGTGTAATAACGCACATGTTATATATCACGGGGAGGACTAATTCCTAAAGCCACGTAAATGCAGCACCTGCTGGTACCCTGTTTTTTTCCAGCGTTTACATTGACCTTTAGAGGCATTCCTGGAAACTCCCAACATCTTACCCCGGGTCTCAGGGTTTTTCGCCCCGATCTCGGGGTGAAGGGGCAGATTCTCCGGGTTGCGCAGCCATCAGCGAACTCTTCATTGATTGACTGCAGTATGTTATGGCAGATATCCCTGCTTGAATACAGGTGACTCGATTAAGTTGATCTTTAAATAATGACAAGTCAAGGTTCCCATGACGACCGGTATTAGAGCCGTTATGGTAACACATTTGTTACATGGAATCTTCACAATGGGCTGTTAAAGGGTTAATATTTTAAGACTCTCGGGGTCCGTCCAGCACCTATAGTCACAGAAGCCCCTCTTAATCAACCATCGCTGGACGTTCTGCGCATGCACAGGTATCGGGGGGGGGGAGGGGGATCACACGGCTGAGGACCCAATGCAATAACTTTCTAATGTTAACCGGACTATTTCAACCGGTGCCGTAACGCCAAATATACCAGTAACGTTAACCAATCAAAAAGCAGATCCACCGACCGGCAGCCATCTTGAGATTTCAGTGATTATCTGCCATTCAAGCAGATCGAGGAAAACGAGAAAGCGAAAACTTCCTTATTGCCTTTGTCAACAACCTGAGGCAAACGGATCGCACACACCCAATAACTCCCCCTCCACACATTTCTAAGGAATTTACCCCAATCTGCACAAAAAAGGCAATTTTTATTATTTAATTAAAAAAATCTTTAATTTTCTTCTTTTTAAAGCAGTTTTTGTAAAATATAATATTTTCAGGCAGCTTCATATCAGCCATTTGCATGAGTTCTCGTTCTGTTATCTGAGCCCCGATCTACTAAACCCCCCGACTCCTTATCATACTGCCTGTGGGGGACAATAGAATGGCTCAGTCTTAATCACCCAGTCGGACTCTCTGACTAATGAAAGTCTATGGAGGAACGGACGTCATTAGACCAATAAAATAACTGTTAAAAAATATCTATATTAATAATACTAAAAATAATAATATGCAAAATATACTGTTTATATTAATAATACTACTAAAAGTAATAAAACGAAAAATAATAATAATATAATATATAAAATATAAATAATAATTATACGTAAAGTACCGGTAATAATAATTATAATTTATAAAATATATATTAATAATACAATACTAAAAATATATAAAATATAAATATTAATAATACTAAAGGTACCAGTAATAATAATAATACATTTATAAAATCTATATATTAATACTAAAAGTAATAATAATACTAATTAATAAAATCTATATATATTAATACTAAAACTAATAATAATACTAAAAATAATAAATAAATGTATAAAATATAAATATTAATAATACTAAAAGTAATAATAAAAATACTAAAAATAATAATAAACGTAGAAAATATAAATAAAGTTTGTTGATATATAAATTTTCCAATTCCAAAATGATTCTACTGTAGAGTTGCCAGACCAGAGACAGTGAACAGTGTATCAGAATTCTGCAGGCAGATAGAAGCACCGAAATGGGGGAAACCAGCTACGGAGACCCCCCTGTATTGATATGCAAAAAAAAAAAAAAAATCGATAATTTTGTTTAAACCCAATCGTGAAAAGCGCAGTATGGGTTAAATTCCTTATCTATAATTCATCCTTCCCTTTAATAAGTTTTGGCTCGCAGTTTTGTCTTTGTGACTCAAGTTCCAAATATCTGATTGCGAGGACTTGGAAGGAACCCTTTGTGGAGCGGAGTTTTTAAACGGCGGTCGAGCCGGTTCGGGGCAATATTACACGGAAACTCCCATCAGGCAGGTAACCGGAGTTTCCAGGTAACCGGAGACGGGGATACGGGGGGGGGGGGTGCTTTTCCAACCAGCTGCCCCCTAACCTTTCAGTTACAGGACCGGGTTACGATTATTTATAGAATGAATTCAATATATCCTCAGGGTCACCTTATAAAAACATATAATATCACGCCTGCCAACTGTCCCGCTTTGCACAGGGCAGTCCCGATTTTGGGGCTCTATCACACTGAGCAGGACAGTGGTAGAAGTCATCACGTCAGCGGGATTGGGAGCATGCGCACCAGCGCTACCCCCAAGCTTCGCCCTCTGCGTCCCCCTTCACCAAGGGTAGAAGTTGGGAGGAATCCAATATGGCGGCCGGGACAGAAGATGGGATCCAACTTATAGAGCAGTGATAGATAGATAGATAGATATCATCCCACTGTACAACACCGCGGAATATGATGGCGCTATATAAATCATTAACTGATTTAAATGATTTTTTATTTAAATTTTACATTACAGATCCTCCAACTAAAAAAAAATGTAGGCCCCCTCCCTGCGTTCTGGCGCCCTTTCCCTTTTACTACAGTGGCACCTTCCCCTATCTGTAGGGCAGTTCCCAGGGGAGGTTGGGGGGCCCAGGGCCAATTTCACTTACCCTCAACCGTGCAAACATTCCTCAGTGCCAGTCAACTAAGAAAAACAATGAAATCACATTTTTTTCAGATTTTTCTTGTGGCCGTTGTAGATTGACGGAGCCCTCCTATACACCTGGCCCTAGGGGTGCTGCCTGGCAAGAGACTGGCAGATGCTGGTAAAGTAAATGTACAATGGTTCTAACTCAATATATAGAATATAAATTCGGATTTGCATATCGGGGTTCTAAATTAGAATACCAGGCAGCCAATGGGAGACCAACAGGAATCCTTATTCAGAGTTCTACTGGAAAGCTCTCCCATTGCTTTTAATGGGTTTCCTTCCTCAACACCGATTGGCTGCTTCAAGAAGCCAATCAGTGCCAAGAATCGCCAGACCACAGAGGAGGAGGCCTTCTGCATCTTCAGAGCTGCAACTTCTACTTAAAGGAAGTGTTTTAAAATCAGTTTGTAACTTTGAAGATTATATATAATTATTAATTAATTTATTAAGCGCCAACATATTCCACAGCGCTGTACAATTAAAATACGCGGCGGTTAACAAACATTTACACATTCAGACACAACAGGACCTGAGGATCCGGCCCTCTAGCCTTACGGTACCTTCACACAGGAATGGAGGGCTTCTCGGGGCGCCGCGCGTGAGCTTACAATCTAAAAATGGTGGAAATTAATGAAACCCTCCCTGCAAACTCGTGTAAATTACCGGTTAACGGCACAAACAGAACTAATGCATTTATATCATGCGAATCCATGTCAGGGAGGGGTAGTTTACCAAGAATAAGAGATTATGCCTTTTTCCAGGAAATTGAATGTTCTGCCATAGAAAAGCAGGAAGTAAGTGATAATATAAACTAGATTGCAGAATATTAACTGTCGTGGCCCCCCCAACTTCAATTTAACCATTATCTTGCTAAGACATCACATGTTATTAAATCTAATATATATATATATATATATATATATATATATATATTAATTCCTGTGGGTGAAAAAAATAATAATAATAATACAAAAAATAAAATAAATATATACACACACACACACACACAGTATTATATATATTAGATCACAGGAAAAAAAATATTACGCTTGGTAAAAGATTTACCTGAATATTACGAGCATCAAAATGTTAGAAAAAATACAGTAAGAACTAAAAAAAAATAAAAATAAAAATATATATATATATATATAATAATAATAAAAAAAAATAAAAAAAAGAATCTAATACCAGTTAAATAAATTTTTCTAAAATTCAAGCTTTTTTTAAACAAGATTTCTAGAGTGGAGTGTTCTAGGTCCCCCAATTTTGGGCCATCATAGGGTTAAGTTCACGGATGTCCCATGCATTTAGATGTGATGCTTATGGGAAGGTGTATAACGCCACAACCCTTGCCAGGCTCTCCCTATCAGGAAGCGAGTATTCAAATCAGAATTACCCCGTTAAAATGTAGCAGTGCTGCTACCCCATGGGCCAATTGTTTTTATTTTTAACTCAAAATATTTAAACACAGGAACAATCCAAAAAATAATTGAATTAATCTCAGACAGTTTATGAACGTCTACAACAAGCCTTATCAATAACATTGATTTTTACCAATTAGCCACTTAATCCGGGAAACATTGTTTATATTATTTTACCATAATTTTAAATTTGAGTTTCATTTAGCATATGAAAACTGTTTCTCTATATTGTAAATGTAGATTTTTTTATTTTTTTATTATGATAAAATATTCTGTATTTATTCTAAATGATATCATTACAAAAAATGTAAAAAACATAAATATCATTTTTTAAGTTGGGAAAAAAAAAATTGAGGTTATTGGCAGAAAAAAAAATATAAAACTAGCTGAAAGTATATTAATTTGTATTTAATTATTTCCTCGATTATGAAAAAAAAATAGCTTGGCCCACCTGCCTCAAAATAATAATAATAAAAATAAAAAAAAAAATGTAAAAAAAAAAGAAAAATAATAAAAATATTAATAAAAAAAAAAAAAGAAAAATAATTTACTGGCGTTGTCGTTGAGTTTCTGGATTATACACAATTCTTGGAAGCTTAATTTAGAATTCTAACAACCGAGTCCTACTTCCTCATTCAAGGAAGTCATCCTAAAAGTAATTAGGATCCATTCCGTCAAGACTTGGTCATCAGGTTTATGAAAATGTTTTGCGTAATGTACATTATAGTATGTTTAATATATAATGTATACATATATATATATATATATATATATATATATAAAAACCCTCTTTTCTGTAAATATGCGTAGGTAGTTGCGTGTGCTGGTGAATTATACCTGTGCTGGATTAACTCATTGTTATCAGATACAAAATGTTTATATACATTGTAACAAAACAAAAACAAGCGATTAAGGGTGTTTATATGTTTAAGGCACAACATAACTCAAATGTAACATTAAGTATCGGTGTCTGCGGCCGCCCACCTTGTGCACTACAAGACATCACTACCTGCAAGACACCACCCGGGTATATTTAAGGACCAAGACAGACAGTTCTTGTTGAAAAGAAGCAAATACTTGAAAGGACTCACCTTAATGCAACACTGTGCAGAAGACATGGCCAGGAGTGGTAGTCCCTGTTTGTAGGGTGGTAAAAGGGGGGAGGGGGCAAAGAGTGGGTGCCCCTGTCCCCCCTTGGCTCCCAGAATTTAGCACATTGTACCCCAGGGTGCTGATGCAGTCATCTAGAGTAGTACTGAGCCTTGCAGTGCAGAGGAAGAAGCAGAAGAAGCTGTTGCTTTTTTTTTTCTTCTTAGTGTTTTGCAGGTCTTGTTTGGGGTAATTTCTGGGGGTTTTGGGGTTTCCAAAGGTTGTTTGTTTGTTTGTTTGGTTGTTGTTTTTTTTGTTTTCCTTCTTGGAAGAGAGAAACTAAAAAAAAAAAAGGCAGAAGTGAAGATCCCCCCTTCCTCCCTCCAGCTCATTGATCTCAAAGTGTGCAAGTCCTGAAAGTGACGTGTATTCCCAGCACTTAGCTCCGCCTCTTAAAGGGCCAGCGCACCAGGAAGCAGGGCAGGCACAGACAGGGAAATGTCAGGGATGGGAGGCAGGGCAGGGGGAAAAAAAGGGGGGGGAGGAGGGGGGAGAAGGTGTGGGGGAGGGGCGGTGGAAAAAAAAGGAAGGAATGTGGAAAATGAGGAGGAAGGGCAAGGCAGATGCACTAAGCAAAGGGTAGGAAGAGAGAGTGGTGGGTGAGGAGAGGTGGGGGCAGGTGGGGAAGAGCAAGAGTCGGGGTATTGGGGGTAAGTGTGATGGAGAGGTGAATAGGGGCTGGAATTGGGGAAGCAGATTGGGAAGGGAAGGTGCAAGAGAAATGGCACAAGGAAGAAAGATATGCTCATATCATACAAGTAATTCTATTAATTATAATCATATTATATATAATGGATAGGTAGGAGTAAAAGTCTAAAAGGAAAATAAAAAAAGATGTTAAAATCAAGGGGAAGGAAATTAAAGGGTTAAGTGACTGTTAGACATGATAAGCAGCTGCACTTTCCAGGGCATATCCTTCCTGGCAAGGAAATAGTTCTGAAAGATACAATGTTACAGCGTAAAATATTATTATTTACTGTTATTATTATTTATTATTATGGTTATTATTATTATTGTTGTTATTATTGTTGTTGTTATTATTGTTGTTGTTGTTGTTATTTATTGATTTGCGCCATCATATTCCATCCGTGTTTTAATATTGTCTGGGAAAATCCGAAGTATAAATCCTTTTGGGAAGTGATTATTGTCTGGAAAAACAGCATTCTGAACTCAAATGATTCCAGAAATATTCCGTGAACGTGTTAATAAAGAGGGGTTCACAATCACGGACGGTGAAAGGGGTTTTATATGCTTTTATGCTTCGAGCAGCCAATCAGTGGCAAGAATCGTCAGACCATGGAGGAGAAGGGCAGTTGCTGCAGCAGTGCTGCAGCTTCTAGCTCAGACAGGGTGTCATTGACCATTAAACTGTCCCGTAGGCAGTGTAACCAAACACAATGTCGCAATCCGTGCACCTGCTACACACGGGCTCTGCGGACCCGATTCCTGCCATTCTAAACATGGAAAGAACTAAAAACATAAAGGAAGCGGGGGTTTCATTTAATGAAAGGCGCCCTCTGTTTTGGGGGCAAAAGTGAGTGATTTGTGAAAAGCTGCGCTGCGCCTTTAAGACAATGTACCCGGAAATGTCAGATCTGGTTACAGAGACATGGCTGGGAAATGAGGAAGGACGAGAGAAAGAAATGGAGGGGGAGGCAGAGGAGGAGGGGAGAGCTCCGAGAGGCGGGAGGGAGGGCCGTGGGGTGCGATCTGGCCAGGGGTAGGTGAGGGGGGAGCAGGAGGGGGGGGGAATGGGGAGCTGTTAGAACTTAAGGCGTAGAGACAAAGTGAGACACGGAGACCGGGGATAAAGGACAACGAACAAAAGGAACGGGGAGGAATTACGGACACAACGAACTAAACAGCTGATCAACTAAGTCCTTGTTCCATACCTCCCAACTATCCCTGTTTACGAGAGACAGTCCTTCTGTGCTGTGGCGTATTATGGCCTAGACTGACAGAGGGTGGGCGGCAGTCCCTCTTCTTCCTATTGGCCGATCCGGCTCCCGGCGGCACTATTGCTGAAAGGGCCGGTTAAAAGGCAGGTTATTATATTCCCAAGCGAGCCGTTAACACTATGTAGGAGCGGGCATGGCCTCCATGTTTTACTCCTGCCCCGGGGGCCGCAAGTCTTCTAAGGGCGGTCAGGCCTAGGGCAGCGCCGAAGATAAATACGGTACTGTCTCTTTGGGACCCAAATTCTATAAGTCTCTTTTTCCTCCCCTGATGCCCCGCTTCTCCGGAAGCTCAGAAATGTAATAATGTGACGGAAACAGCAGGGGAAGGGTTTTTTTTATATATTAATCAGAGTAAATAAACATTATTCTTCTTTTTACATTAAAAAGGCTCCATAAAGCCACACCCCCAGCCACACCCCCTGAAACAAAGATACCCCTCTTCGGGCATTTGTAATGTTGGGAGCTGGTCTAATGGGGGCATTTGGGTAAGGGTAGAAATGCAGTAAAATGCAGAATGCCCCACTCCCCACCCATTTCCCTTGAAATGGGGGTGTTTACCACGATCTCGGCAGAAACGACCACTGATGTCCGCAAGAACACGCCCAACATCAGCGAGACCGCCCACTGACATCAGCGTGACCACCCACTGCCCTGGCCAAGTCTCGTAAGGGTAGGCTCTGAGTAGACGGAGCCCACAAGTTCCCGGGTATGGGGGTGGGGCTAGCATTGCATTGGGCAGGGCTAGCCCCAGACTGCCTTAAGCGGGGGTGGGGAGTAGGGGAGGAGTGGGCGTAGCCAAATGCTGCTTGCCTGCCTGGGAAAAGAGGAAAACTGCGAGGGAAGCAGTGCTTTACCCAGAGCCCCGGGTCCTAGATTTCAGCGCTATTAATAAGGAACGCATCTTAAATAAACTCATTCCTTTTCCATAGTTTCTGATCATTTTTTTTTGTGAGGGGGGGTTCTCTTTTATGTTCTGGGGTCCGGCTCCGCCGTGTAAATATATATATATATGTAATATACGACTGTGTGTGTAATCTCGTGGGCTTCACAGTGCGCCCCCGAATGTCAGAAATAAAATGTGGTCACCCTAACCCCAAAACGCATAAAAAAAAATAATAAAAATCCATATTTTTGGGGATTGTTTCTTTAAGTCGTGTGATTCATAACCTCAGATTCCGTTTCTGAACGGACTGAAAGATCCCGACCGATGCGTAGTGGGTGTTCATAAAATCCGCTCCCCGGCATACTCCGCATTCCGGCACAGACACAGATTGCATTGCGGTAGCTTTCCATTTACTGGGCCGGAAAGCTGTATAGATCAATCTTTGAAAAATACGGAAAAAATAAAATTATATTTAAAAAAACACACGCTTTTTTTTTTTTTTATAATTAACCAAGTTTATTAGTAATTAACTTTTAGATTGCAACATTTGGATTACCCAATCCTTGTTGTTCTTTAGAATATAGATTTTGAATATAAATAAATTCCCACCTTATTTCAAGGATTGACACCTTATAACAAACGGCATACCATCCCCATGTACACAAACTTTGTCACCTTCACACTTTATTTCATGCTTCAGGAAAATTAGCCGATTATTTCAAAACCTACATCAATTTTTTCAATCTATTTCATTGAATTAAGCAGACCTGCCCCTTAAAAGTACAATGCAGCCATCATACCTACTTTAACGCTTATAATAAATGCATGGTCCCTTTTCCCACCCTCCGGTTACTTGGTGCGCTCCCATTGACATTAAACTTCCCCTTATGCTCCCTGTGACCGTACTTCAACAAAATATACCTTTTTTTCATGTTTTTTGTACTCAATACCTGTGGTCCGGTGGCTATTGAAGTATTTTTGGGGGTTCTGTATATTCGTTATTCAATGATTAATAGAACAGTAGCAGAAAGAAGATGAGGAAACAAAATCTTAGCTTACCTTAGACGTCATGCAAGAAGCATACTCAGGTACGCTCCCCGCTTTCAGTAGAGGGACTAGGGGAGGAGCTAAATGGGGCAGAAGAACTCCGAAAAGCAGTAAAATGCCCTCTATATTAATTCAACACATAAAGGGAGCTGGTTCTGTAACAGAAGGTGTGTGTGTGGGGGGGATACCTTAATGGGGAGGAATAATCAGATAGACCTTGATGGCTGCTAGGTTAAATCCTGAGAGTCTCGTGCTGCGGCACGCGCATGCACAGTTATGGAGACTCTGCTCCATAAAACAAAATCACAGTGACCCGCGAAGCATAAAGAAGGTTGCTTCATTGGCCCTGAACGATATATGGGCATCACTGCCCGTATATTAAACGCGGCCCATTTGGACCTTCATTTTCCAAGCCACTCGAACAAGGAAATTTTATTTTTTATTATTTTTTAACCATTTTTCCACCCGATACACAACAAGGCAAAAGCCAGACGCCTTAATAGAAGGGGAGGAGAGGAGGAAGGATCCTCGCAAGGAGTGGGATCGACGTGGGGATCAGCATCACCCGTTTTAACCCCGTCCCTTCTTATCTTCACTATTATTTTCTATTTTTTGTAGCTTTTTTTACCGGCATTTTTTTTTTTTTACGTCTCCCGAGAACACGCAATGATGTTTGAACTTCATGCCTTCCCATGAACATGATCCATGGAAGCATCCAGACACCAGCAGAGACCCCCTTTACCCCCCCCCAAAAAAAAGGTTTATCTGCTGGGTTAAATTTTTTTTTTTTTTTTTCTGTATTTTGTTATATTTTATAACTATTTGAATTAACCAGAAAAAAAAAGAATCACGCGGACCGGTATCCTATTGTATGCCGCGATCGTTACGCAAACTATTCAAAAAGTTCTAATTTTAGGAAATGTGAGATTTCATAAAATCCAAATTAAAAAATGTAAAAATAATGTCATTTTTTTTCTTGTTTTAGGGTATTTTTCACATTATTTTATCAGCTGATGCAACAGGATTTCTTCTCCTCTTCGTACTCTATGAGATATTCGGGGTAAATCTGATGTTTCTCGAACACGACGAAGATGGACGGTAGGAGGACGTCGTCCACACAGCTGTCGTAGAAGTGGGTGAGGCTTCCGTGTTTGGACGGAGGGCGTCTCAGCGAGGGATCCCCTTTCACGGAATCTCCGACCAGCACCCTGGCTAAAAACATCGTTCTCTTACCATTGTGGTCCGCGGGGGAATAGTTATGAGAGTAAGAGGCATCCCTGGCAAAGTAACTTCCTGAAAGGGGTGGAAAAAGAAGTGTGAGATGGCTACAAAACATCCTCCCAGCAGAGGTGGTAGAGGCTAATACATGGAGGGGATTTAAACATGCATGGGATAGCGAACAGATTACCTGCGGAGGACAAAGATCGTTCAATCAACATAAGTTATAAATATACGCTATCGCTTAAAAATGTGCAGTGACTCAGCTGTTTTCAGGGAAAACAAGGACATTTCTGGCTGTAACATAATTTGCAAAGGGTTAATAACTATCAATTAGCCTTTTAACCTTAAACTTGGATCAGCGAACACAACGTGCCATTGGAACTCAGGAGTGATGGGAGTGATAAAGGGCCATTGGAACCCAGGAGTGATGGGAGTGATAACGGGCCATTGGAACAGAGGAGTGATGTGAGTGATAAAGGGCCATTGGAACACAGGAGTGATGGGAGTGATAAAGGGCCACTGGAACACAGGAGTGATGGGAGTGATAAAGGGCCACTGGGACACAGGAGTGATGGGAGTGATAAAGGGCCACTGGAACACAGGAGTGATGGGAGTGATAAAGGGCCACTGGGACACAGGAGTGATGGGAGTGATAAAGGGCAATTGGGACACAGGAGTGATGGGAGTGATAAAGGGCCACTGGGACACAGGAGTGATGGGAGTGATAAAGGGCCATTGGAACACAGGAGTGATGGGAGTGATAAAGGGCCATTAGAGCACAGGAGTGATGGGAGTGATAAAGGGCCATTGGAACACAGGAGTGATGGGAGTGAAAGCTGTTTCCAGCTACAATCATTTACAACATTAACCCCGTCTGCGCTGGATTTCTAATCCATTTCATGTTATTTTAAAGGACAAAATTAGCTTTCTTTGTTTGTTTTTTCAAAAACAAGACATTTCTAAGCACCCCAAGCTATTGAATGGTACCAAAATAATAATAATAAATAAAATTAAGAAGATCTATTAAATTTGGTTAAAACTCTTACCTGCCCACTTATTAAAAAAACAAAACAAAAAAAAAAACGAGACAATATTCTTAGACTCCCAAATGTCTAAATAGCCCCCCGACTATAAAGATAGAGACTTATTATTATGATTATGAAATATTCCTTCCCCACTCTTAGCCGAAGACCCACCTTGCCCGTATACAGTCCCGTGGACCCCGCAGATCCGCCAATCAAAGTTATGATGGCAGATGGCGGTAAGGTGGGCGCTGCTCGTTCCGTGGAACAGCTTCTGCTCTTTGACGTTTACTCCTTTGTTTTCTTTTTTCATCTGCTCCTTTTTCCTATTAATAAAAATGTTAGAAATTTTACATAAAATCAATTAATTCCAATAACTAAATATACGCTGCCTTATATCTTACAATGATGTCATTCATCGTGATATATAATAATAATAATATTGTATCATTTGTAAGATTTTAATACAAAATACTATATTACGTAGACATTGTTATTACTGGCATCGCTTTTATTATGAGAGTTTATTCTTTACGGCGATGCTAATGAAGTCCGTTTCTCCGTAGACTTTCATTAGTCGGAGAGTCCGACTGGGTGATCAGGTCCGAGCCACTCTATTGTTTACCAAGAAGTATGAACCCAAGCAGTTGGGACAGACATTGACAATGGGACTCCTGTAATAATAATAATAATAATACCTACAACTGAAACACCTGCCACAGCGACGGGTTCTGTATCCGACTTATCTTGTTAACCACGTGGCCCTTAACGGTTTTCATGAATATGAGTTTGATATCTGAGCCTTCTGTGGAAGTCAGTGGGACATTCACCAGCTGTAAGGGAGAAGAAATCACATTATTCCTTCATTATTAAGGAAAAGAGGTAAGCGGAACAGCCTCCCAGCAGAAGTGGTAGAGGCTGATAAAGTAAGGGAATTTAAACATGCATGGGATAGGCATACGGCTCCCGAAGACGAGACCAACGACTCATTACGTTTGGGTCTGATCTGCTGCCAAATTCGTTGTTTCTGTGTTTTTATATCCACTTTTTTTTATATCCTCTTGAAAAAAAAAAAAAAAGATCATGCCGGTACCTTATATCCAACCTCAGGCAGTGCGGTGGAGTCCCAGGTTGATGGGTAGATACTTGTCTTCGCGTTCCCTGTATGCGGGGAAGGACCGGTCGCTGCCGATTTAGTACTGGAAAATCAGAATAAAATGCGTTGACGCCAAAGAGACTGGCGCCACCTAGCAGACGGTCCCTGAACTACAGCCGGCGTTCGAAAACCGACGACAGGATCAAAATGTATCGACAAAAACGACTCCCATATAATATGATTAAAGCACCAAATACTTACGTTCCTGCCAGCTTAACCACATCGTTATAAGAAAGAAACTTGGGTCTCCTGCGTATTTCTTTTTCGGTTTTATACACGATGTTCCTCTGTGTCATGGCTGGAAAGGTTAAAAAATATTAGTTAACATTAAATTGATAATATTTATGAAGACATGCTCTTTTTTTTTTTTTTTTTTGTTATAAAACACAATCAATCAAAAATCTGTCTCTACCGGGGCCTTCAAAAAGCAGATCCGGCCATAGAAGTGATTCACAAAAAAAATATTAAAATAAATGTAAAAAAAAAAAATATTTCTGGGAGAATAACTTTTTCTGTAATTTTTTAAAAAATGCAGTAAATATTATTACAAGAAATAAAAAAATGTAAAAAAATTAAATAAAATAAAATATATATAATATATCTTGATTTTGTGTTGGAATGTAAATGAAGTAGGGCTCCTCCTAGCATACAGTCTACCAACCTTGGGGCCAGACTGGTTTAACGAGGCGGCCCTGGCACTTTAAGGCCTGTAGCCGTCAAATGATGTAAGCGGCCAATGGCTGGATATGACAGACGGCATGTTTTTAGGCTCATGGATACATGCCGGCCACACACTATAGCACCCCGCTGTATGGCGTGCTGTTGGCCAGCTTCTCAAAGGGAACTTGCCCAGTGTATCAGGTGGCCAGTCCAAGCCTAGGCTGGCCCTTCGGCTATGTATTCATATCATAATAAAGTAAGTAGATTTATTATTATTATTATTAATATTATTATTATACTTTATTTATAAAGCGGCGACAGATTCCGCAGCGCTGTACAAGGTAAAATTTTTTTACAGATAACGACAAGATGTCTACTGAATTAAGAAAACGTCTTACTTCGGAAGTCAATCTCGTAGTCCTGCTGCCCTGCTCGGAAATACACTTTTTCAGTGGGATCAGAAAGATAGATGGATTCCAAATCGGACGACGTTATGGAGGCGCTCGCCTGTTTTGTGTTCTGGGGAAGAAAAAAATAAATATCAATCAATTATTTATTTAATGTGCTATATTAATTTTTTTTAATAAAAATATAGTTTTTTGGGCAACCAGGACACAGAAGGCCACCAGAAGCTGGAATCTTTTATGCCAATTCCCTCTTTACTATCAAACATTATCAGATCCAGTATTAACCTATGGCATGGACCCCGACCCAACGTTTTAACCCATTAAGCCCTTTCCCCCCGGGTCCCTGACATCTGGTGGCAGCCCTGACTGTTTTGTTTTTTTTACACGCGGCTCATATTTTAAATGATTTAAATGTTTCCGTTGGCTTTAAAGATTCTACAGACTCACTGATTTTCCGTATTCGAACCACATTCCGTATTCATCCTTCCAGTACCACAGCCATTCCGTGGTCAACACGAAATCCGCCGGCTTCGACGCGGAGGACGGAGTGGAGAGCCGGCGGACACGGGATGATCCGGATCTCATGCTCAGAAAATCAACCAATAGCGTTCTGTGGGATCACATGGACTGATTGACGCATTTACAATAGATTCGTATATATATATATAAATATATATTATATAGATACGTAGTATATTCCTTTTATTCACGGGACTTTCAAACAATCATATCATGGATACATTTTGAGACACAATAAATCAATTTGGAGGGGGGGCAGGGGCAACTACAAAAAATAGACATAAAGGGTTAATATCGAAGCCCTACTTGTAAATGCTAGGATCGCAGTACGCTTTCTCAATGACTTCTATGCCTTCCAGGTCTTCCCATTCTGACCCATTCTGCTTTTGCCACCTGTAGGGGAGGTGAAAATGCATCTCGGTGCACCGAGCTGCCAACAGAACACACATTGTAGGGGTTTTTATTTCGCCTTTAAAGCAACATAAAGTATTAACCCCTTAAGGACCTATGGGTTGTCCTTAAACCCATTAAAAACAATGCATTGTCATGAAGGGGTTAATATGGCGAGTGCAGAATTACACTTATTCCAAGTACAGAGATGACAGCCCCTTTATAGAAGAACCCTAAAAAATGGGGAGGGGGGGGTACTTACCTGACCCAGAAGCTGCAGCCCTGTTGCTGCAGCTGACCTCTTCCTTAAATTTAGCAAAAGAAGAAGATAGGCTGGCACTTGTTGCCATCACAAGAGGGGGGAAAAAGCAATAATATTTCTTCACCCCCCCCCTCAAGAAGGTTTTAAGGCTCCCATATTACAGTATTTTTTAGGGCCTCCCATATAATATAGCAGAAGAAAAAGACACCGATAGACTGAAAGTTTTGTTGCCGTAGCATTAGAGAAAAAACGAAAGAAAGAAAGACAGAAAGAAAGAAAGAAAGAAAGAAAAAAGGATTACGGGTCACTTACTGCCAAATTTGCATTTTTTCCAGATATAGAAGAGACAGATCTCGGTATAGTCTTTCGTTTTAGCCTCTTCTTTCTTGGCGGAGTTCATTTCTTTTCATAAAACAGACAACAGGATATAAAAATGTAATAAAAAAATATACATTTATTTGAGTTGTTTACGTTCTTAAATTTTAACCCTTTGACTGGCAGAGTGCAAAGCAACACTTTGCAAACATTGGTGCATACATAGGTGGCACTTAAACAGTTAAATGGGCACTGCAGTCACCATATAATGCATATGGGACCTAAGAATGCATATGGGACCTAAGAAGTCCCCTATATATTAACGTATATAATGCTGTTTAAGGATATATATATATAGATATATAATATACTGCTTTATGTGCATGGCATGGGAGCGATCTTAACCCCGTGTTCTCAAAACCTGCACAATTATCCCTTCCCGGTTATCTCTCCCTGTTGTTTGCTTGCTGATGGTTGCTGATTGGTTCAGGGAGCCTTTTGTAACGGGGGCGGGGAGGAGACAGAAGCTCTTAGCTGCCATTGGGTAAAATTGTCCCTTTTTTTTAATCGCGTATCTCCAAAACAAATGATAATTCGTGAATAACCTGAATAAATCCCATTACGACCTTGAAGCGGAGTAACTTTGTGCTCCCGAGGCTGGGGTAAGGAAATAAAAGCCGGAACTGAACCAGGTGCTTCCTTAAAATATAAGTCCTTAAAATCATTGCCGAGGTTCTGAGGACCTGACATTACCTGATCCCAGGGAGCTGTGGTTGTCCAAGGTTCTAGGCTGGTTGTAGATACTGGATTGTTGACCGGATGGTTTCTCGTTACTAGACAAACTTGCGGTGGACACGTTCTTGGGTACGTTGGCTTGTACCGGTTGGAAGGTATTTCTGAATATATATTCCGGGAGAGGTGCAGCTGGTTGGGTAACGGACGGACTGGCAGTAGACCCATTCTTGGACATGCTGGCAGCGGCTGTGGTTTTTCCAGCAGAAGGTGAACAAGCGATGGACAGGTTCTTGGGTATGTTGGCTTGTACCGGTTGGAAGGTATTTCTGAATATATATTCCGGGAGAGGTGCAGCTGGTTGGGTAACGGACGGACTGGCAGTAGACCCATTCTTGGACATGCTGGCAGCGGCCATGGTTTTTCCAGCAGAAGGTGAACAAGCGATGGACAGGTCCTTGGGTATGTTGGCTTGTACCGGTTGGAAGGAACCCTCATTGTAGGTATTCCTGAATATATATTCCGGGAGATGTGCAGCTGGTTGGGTAACGGATGGACTGGCAGTAGACCCATTCTTGGACATGCTGGCAGCGGCCGTGGTTTTTTCAGCAGAAGGTGAACAAGCGGTGGACACGTTCTTGGGTACGTTGACCCCGACTGGTGTAGTTAGTTTGGCAGAGGACGAGCTTGCGGTGGGAATGTTCTTGGAGATGCCAGCATTGCCAGCTGTGGTTGGCTGGGCAGAGGATGAACCTTCGGCTTGCACATGGCTAGGTGTATTGGCTCTGACAGTTGACGCTGGTTGGGCGGTGGATGAGGTGGACACGTTCTTCGGTAAACCCGACGTATAAGAAGCTGTTACATTCCTTGATATTCCAGAATATTCATATACGTTTCTGGCTGTACACAACCTTTCATATGACGTTCCTTGGGGGCCGCCAGACATGTTTCCAGCAATCATCATTGCTCTCAGTAAAGAAGAAGAGGTTGAGCAGAATGGACCGGATCCTTTTTCTTGATCTAGATTGTCTTGAGATAACGATAATTTTGCCACGGAGCCCGGGACTTCATCATTGGAGTCCTGTCCAGACACGCGGCTGTGAGATCTGGAACCTGAATTCAACGAAGAAGAAAACTATCGATATTCACATTTAAAATATCGTTAAAACAGCAGAACAGAGGCTGGTTCCAAACACACAGATCGGAGATCCGGAACCTTCCTACACGTACGAGGCTGCAATAAACTCCATTCATTCCGTACAGAGCTCTAATTAGAGAAAAAAACCTCTTCAAAAGTTGAAAAGGAAACAATTAAAAGGCGTTTTTTTCTTAGTATTAACCCCTTAAGGACAACGGGCGGTACCTCTGCTTGTTCCTCTGCTTGTTCCTCTCCCCCGGGTCCTGCCGGCACCTCTTGTTTTCCCGTTGTTGGCCGGTTCCTGCACCCTCTCTCTGTGTTGGATGTCGAGGATCATTTGGAAGTTTTTGATGGACGCCTCTGAGTAACGTTTCCGCAGCACGTCTGAGCCCGATTCCAGAAGGTCGTGACGCTTGTTGCAAACCTGGCGATTACAAGTTCCACGTACGAAGAAGCCACAGATGTGGAGAAACGGGCAGCCATCCTGATCGCACGCGCTGTGGAGATATTTTCTGCAAATCTAACCGGAAATACAAAAATGTAAAAAATAAATAAAAAATACAAAACACACACATTGTGGAAACATGAAAAAAAAAAAAAAGATATAAAAGTAGCAGCAGAGAAAGCCGGGTGCTTGGCAGACCTCTAAAAATAATCATCTTCAAGTACTTTCTAAGCACCAGCGCTGTATACAGTAATATAACCCCCAGCGCTGTATACAGTAATATAACCCCCCAGCGCTGTATACAGTAATATAACCCCCAACACTGTATACAGTAATATAACCCCAACACTGTATACAGTAATATAACCCCCCAGCGCTGTATACAGTAATATAACCCCCAGCGCTGTATACAGTAATATAACCTCCCAGCGCTGTATACAATAATATAACCCCCAGCGCTGTATACAGTAATATAACCTCCCAGCGCTGTATACAATAATATAACCCCCAGCGCTGTATACAGTAATATAACCCCCAGCGCTGTATACAGTAATATAACCCCCCAGCGCTGTATACAGTAATATAACCCCCAGCGCTGTATACAGTAATATAACCCCCCAGCGCTGTATACAGTAATATAACCCCCAGCGCTGTATACAGTAATATAACCACAAACTCTGTATACAGTAATATAACCCCCCAGCACTGTATACAGTAATATAACCCCCAGCTCTGTATACAGTAATATAACCCCCCAGCGCTGTATACAGTAATATAACCCCCAGCGCTGTATACAGTAATATAACCCCAAGCTCTGTATACAGTAATATAACCCCCAGCACTGTATACAGTAATATAACCCCCCAGCGCTGTATACAGTAATATAACCCCCAGCGCTGTATACAGTAATATAACCCCCCAGCGCTGTATACAGTAATATAACCCCCAGCGCTGTATACAGTAATATAACCCCCAGCGCTGTATACAGTAATATAACCCCCAGCGCTGTATACAGTAATATAACCCCCCAGCACTGTATACAGTAATATATCTGCCCCCAGCGCTGTATACAGTAATAACCCCCAGCGCTGTATACAGTAATATAACCCCCCAGCGCTGTATACAGTAATAACCCCCCCAGCGCTGTATACAGTAATATAACCCCCCAGCGCTGTATACAGTAATAACCCCCCAGCGCTGTATACAGTAATAACCCCCCAGCGCTGTATACAGTAATATAACCCCCCAGTGCTGTATACAGTAATAAAACCCCAGCGCTGTATACAGTAATATAACCCCCAGCGCTGTATACAGTAATATAACTGCCCCCAGTGCTGTATACAGTAATAACCCCCCAGCGCTGTATACAGTAATATAACCCCCCAGTGCTGTATACAGACTGAGAGGATGCTTTATGGCAACGCTAATGAAGTCTGTTCCTCCATAGACTTTCATTAGTCAGAGAGTCCGGCTGGGTGATTTAGACTGAGACATTCTATTGTTACCCACAGGCAGTATGATATGGAGTCGGGATGTTTGTCTAGTAGATCTGTGGCTCAGGTATTTATATTTTTAAAACTCAATGTGATATTAGTAATAAAAAAATATTTGTTGACATTTTCGTTTACATACAAAGAGCGATTCTCATGCAATACTGCAAATAAAATCACTGGGTTGCTATGGTGATTGCACCACTAATTAACCCCAACAATGTTTCTACGCATTTTTCAGCTGTGAGAGGTGGATCTTCCCATAACATATAGTGACAAAACGTATTGATTTACTCTTATCGAAGAGTTAAAATACTGGAATATGTTTTATTTTTATTTTTTTACTTACCCCAGGAAGTATAAAGGGGTCATTTTGAATGAAGAGGGTCTTTAACTCTTGATCGTTCAGCCCGTTGATATCATTAGCTTTCAAAACAGCCAAATTGTGATCTGATTTGGTATTGTGGGAACTTTTGCACTGTTTCCTTAAAAAAAATGTTTAAAAGTTGCTATTGAACCCATTGTTCTTAACACAACATTTTTGCAACAATATATATAAAGTCTATTTGTGTTTTTTTTTATGTTTCCCCCATACAATAAATAAATAAATATATATATACACACACTACTGTTGAAACGTTTGGGGTCACTCATGGGAAACAAGGAAATTTCTGTCTGTAACAAAAGGGTTTTCTAACCATCAATTTGCCTTTTAAAAACTTAAACTTGGATCATCGAACACAACGTGCCATTGGAGCACAGGAGTGATGGGAGTGATAAAGGGCCATTGGAGCACAGGAGTGATGGGAGTGATAAAGGGCTATTGGAACACAGGAGTGATGGGAGTGATAAAGGGCCATTGGAACAAGAGTGATGGGAGTGATAAAGGGCCATTGGAACAGGAGTGATGGGAGTGATAAAGGGCCATTGGAACACAGGAGTGATGGGAGTGATACCGTCCCGGCATTAAAATACTCCTTATGCATTGTGCATTTCATTTTAAACTGTGTCTGAGAGACGCACGCAGTCTAAACGCTGGTAAATGAGCTCCAGACACTCGGTACAGGTGTCCCAGGACAGAAGGGGCTGGAGCCTAAAGTAGGCGGAGCCACACATTGCAGTGTAACCCCGCCTACTTTCGGCTCCACCACCTTTCTGTCCCGGGACACCAGGAGCAGAAAGTCGGGAAGGATGGTGTTAAATAGATTTGCTTGTGAAAATCACCGTACAAAGTGCAGAAAACGTGTCAATATGCCAATCCGAGCAGAATTAAACCCAAAAGACACGTAGCCAAGGACACGAGGACAACCATATGGACAAAAGTACTGGGACACCTGACCATTACACCAACAGGGGCTTTGATGACATCACATTGTAAATACATAGCCATTAATATGTAGATGGTACCCCCTTTGCAGCTATAACGGCTTCCGCTCTTCTGGGAAGTTTTTCCACCAGATTTTGGGGAGTTTCAGTGGGTTTTTTGCCCGTTCACTCAGTAGAGCGTTTGTGAGGTCAGGCGCTGATGTTGGACGAGACGCCCGGCTCTCAATCTCCGTTCCAGTTGATCCCAAAGGCGTTCGATGAGGTTGAGGTCGGGGCTCTGTGTGGCCGGCCAAGTTCTTCCACCCCAGACTCATCCAACCGTGTCTTTATGGACCTTACTTTGTGGGTTGGGGCGCAGTCATTCTGGAATAGAAAAAGGGTCTTCCCCAGACTGTTCCCACAAAGCTGGAAGCATCATATTGTCCAAAAGGTCTGTGTACGCTGAAGCATTAAGATGACCCTTTAAGGGACCTAAGGGCCCAAACCCCCGAAAAACAGCCCCAGGTCATTATCCTTCCTCCACCAAAGTGCCATTCTATGACAGCGCCATCGAGCTCTTCAGTGCGCCCCGTTCTCCTGCCGGTGTTTGTTGTGGAGACGGCTGCCTTCCTGCTTGTTTTTTTACACCTGTTAGCAATGGGTGAGGCTGAAACACCTGAACTCAGTCACGAGGAGGGGCGTCCCAATACTTTTGTCCACATAGTGTTTATCACCACTCACTATTACATTGGCTCCCTTATCTGCGCATGTCTGCTACTCTACACATAGTGCCCAACATGCTATTAAAAGCATAGAAAATAATATTATTGTGGCATTTAGGCAGCAACGGCCGTCCCTGTGCTCCACACCCGGGGGGGGGACTGCTCGCCCTAGGGCGTTCTGCACCTCCGCTGTGTTGCTACTCAACGAGCCGGTTACAATGGAGATCCCCGATCTCCCCTAACCGGCCCAATTACACCATGGAGTGCTTTACAAGACGCTTCCCCTCCTTTAAGGCACAGAATGCTGCGATATGATGTCATAGCAATGAGGACGGAGGCCATGGAAGGGGTAAATACAAAATACGCCCCTGCTTTTAGGGCCGTAGAACCCTGCGATCCCCTCATACCCAGCAAACATTCTGACCTCCTAGAAAAAAAAGGGGCGTCGGGGGGGAAAGAGGGGCATCGGGGGGGGGGAAGAGGGGCATCGGGGATTTGGGTCACAAAGAGGGATTGCCATTCTTAACAGTGATACTTTGGGGGCATTTGTTTAGATTAACCCCTTTCACTTTATTTCTTGTTTTATAAAATGTTGTTTATATTTAGAGGACATGTGATGTAGATTTTGTTTTGTTTTGTTTTTTTTACTAAAATCCTCTTCTAAAAATACATTTTTCTGATCTATATTTTCCGAGCCGTTAGGGCCGAACATTGTAGTTATTCATAGTGCTACATCGTGTTACATAATGTTACATGATCCGTAACCCACTGTAGACTAGCTACATGTTATGGCCCTTGACCCCCCCCCAACAAGCGTGGCCGACCAGCTTATATGGTAACGGGACACTTTCTTCAGTTTTGCCCCTTGGTTACTTACTTTTTGCACAACCAACTCTTGCCCTGGAGGTAATAACTGCAGAGGTGCAACTTGTCGCAGTCGGCATCCTCTTCTTCCTTCCCATTCAGGTAGTCCGCGCATAGTCTTAAGGGGCTTCTTGCCAGGACCAGATCCCCACATTGCGGGAATCTCTTTTCTTCCGCTATCAGGATCTCATCGATTTGCTCTTGGGGTAGATCCAGGAGCTGCCCCAGTTCGGCCCTCGGGAGCGCTCCTCCATGTTCGCAGATCAGCTTGGTCAAGAAGGCTGTCACTACGGGGTCAGACATGGCTTTGGTTTGCTGCGGGCCGCCGTGCTGTGCTTTTACCAACCCTGCCTGAGCTCAGCTCCTCCTATAAAGTTATGTTGGAGAAACGAAACCGAAACGCTCTAATTTACCGAGAGAGACCACAAGAGAGCGCCAGACATCAAGGGAAACCACATATCGTGAAAAAATCAGCTTTGTTTTCCATTTCCATTTCCAAATGACCGTAGTTGTCTTTTCGGTATATGTGCGTAGATATATATTTATATGTGTAACAGAAATCTTGCGCATGGAGGGGCTTCATTAGACCCCTTGCGATGTTCGCCAAGCCAGTGTCAAAGCTAACTAGCGGTAATTATACCTGGCGCCCCCCTGACTACCTGGAGCCCCCCTTGTGCGATGCGGCCAGGTCTATCCACCAATGTTGTGGGGTGCTCCCCCATATAAGGGGCAAATGAGCGGGGAGTGGGGCATGCCAGGACCCCGCTACTGCGACCCAGAGGATTCTGGTGTAGACCCAGAGAACCAGAGAAGCGGCGCTCACCCGGAATGTCCGGACGAAACCCGGAGAGTTTGTTGGTATGGCGGGAAGTATTTTACCTGCCAGGAGAGGTGTTTGGCTCCTAAAAATTAAGATTCTTAAAACCCTCTGTTATCTGCATACCTGGGAACGTCTGGGCTCCGGCTACCCTGAGCCTTCCCTTGCGGGATGGGACCAGGACTGGCCCCTCATGTCATGTTAGCGGGCGGCCCCACTGACGTTAATGGGAGCTCCCGCTGACGTCGACGGCGTTCCCGCTGACGGCAGCAGGGGAACACCCCCATTTAAAGGAAAAAAGGGCGGGGAGCAGGGCGTGTCAAGACCCCGCTTCCGCGACCCGGAGGATTCGGGTCTTGACCCGGAGAACCGGAGGAGCAGCGCTCACCCAGCAATCTCCAGATCAAACCCGGAGAGTTCCCGGGTATGGTTATCTGTACACATTATTGAGCTTATAGAAAAGTGGGACCTCAGGGGAGGAAAGAGGGACTGTCCCTCGTGAACAGGGACTTTTGGAAGGGGTGTAATGATTTGTGAGTGAACTTGCATAACATGGATATCTTGTGTTGATTTGGCTGAATCGCAGTATCCTCTACCTGCAAGGCTTCAGTTACCGCAGAAAATACGATAATGACAAAATATTTACGTTGATTAGTAAATGAGCGACTCGGGTGCAATACAGACCCCCAGTAATACGGCACAATTTACCATAACACGAGATGAGGTCTTGAAATAAAATTCATAATATATGGTTTTGGAACATCTAGAAAAGATCTGGGACAAGGGGTGGTGGTGGTGTGACAGAGGTGGGTGCAGAAGAGGCGGAAAAAGTGAGATGTCCAGGAGGGGAGTGGGATTAATAGTCCTCCTCCTCTAGACCGTCCATAAGAGAATAGTCCCATAGTAGACCATGGATGAAGGGATGCCTCCTCCTTCATTATATCTCTCTTACTGCTCACCCCCATGGCGTGCATAAATGCCCAGAGGAGGTCATCCTTATGGTTGGTCATCCAATTTGATGCCACGTTAGCCCACACCATCCGTGTTGTGGCATCACGGAGACTTGCGATGCTCATCATAGCGTCTTTGGCTCTGAGGAGCCTGTGGATAACACAAGGAGTCCACAGCTCCGGGGTTTAACTCCTTTCAGTTGGTGGCCCAACTCAAATTTGAGTCAAGTTGCCCCCATAGGGGCAGAAAGAACAAGCGATGCATAGAGTTTCTCCTGACCTTTGCGCCTGAAGCTCTGCTGTAAATAAATATGTAAATAAAACAAAAGCCCCCCAGGCAGCAACCGTGATCCCTTCCACAGGGGTCCTGCAGCTTACCTGTGTGACTGTCCCTCCTAATTAGAGACTCTTGGGAGGTATAAGGAGGGGGGCTCTTAACAGGAGTGCCCTGCATTCTGTATAATACAATTGCCCGCATTCATTGCCACACCTAGAATTGTTAATATAGTGAGTCATTAGTATCAGATATGCAGTTTCGTTTCTCAGTGTTGGTTTAGAAGAAAAATAAAACTCTGCTGAAAAGAACGGAAGCTCACAGCAGAGGGAGGAACGCGAGATATAAGCATGCAGAGCTGCGAGCTGGAAGAAGGAGAAATCCAAGCGCACGAAGAAGAAGAAAAGGAGAAAGAAGATGAACGGAAAAGGAGAGAGCGAAGACAGAAGAGGAAAAAGCGATGCAAGTGTAGGAGAAATGATGAAGGGGGTGAAACAAAGAAAAGGAGGACAGAGAAAGAGAGAGAAGGGGGGACCAGGAACGGGGATGAGGTTACTGACCAGAATATGGAGAAAAGAGACAGAGATCATAAAGCAGACAGGCAGCACAGAACTGAGCACCATCCTAGAGACAACGGCATCATTGAGACTCCGAGTGACGGCGACCTGTCGGTACAGGTACGGCGCCTGCTCTGCTCCTCAGGGGGCAGTATGGAACTGGAAAGGCTGGGACCGTTGTTAGGGGTGAGTCTGGTGGAGGTGGAGAGGATCGTGGAAAATGAGCAGGGACACAGCCTTATGCTGAAGGAGGAGAACGGGAAGCGCGTGGCCGTGTCTCGCAGCGCCGTGCGCGTCTGCACACAGAGGATGAGCAAGTGCCCCGGGGAGTGCAAGAACCTCCACCTGTGCCGCTACCACGTACTCGGAAAATGCAACAGGTAAGTCTCCAAGTCACGTAAAAAGTCTCGGTAAAAGCCCGCAGCCTGCGATGCCCCTTAAAACATAAATGCCCTACTTCGGTTTCTGTGAAAAAGATCTGCCCACCGCCATTTAAACCCCCGACGGGGGTTTTTTGGTGGCCGGGTTTCAGCTTTTCTTTTTTCGTGCCGCAGTTATTACATGTGTGATATGTGATGACGGGAGCGATATGGCAGGAAACGTGTACCACAACCCCATCCAGTACATAGTCAGCTGCTTGGGGCCCCTGCTGGTATAAGGGCCCCATTTAGCATGAGACACAATGATATCACTAGCGGCCCCTGCTGGTATAAGGGCCCCATATAGCATGAGACACAATGATATCACTAGCGGCCCCTGCTGGTATAAGGGCCCCATATAGCATGAGACACAATGATATCACTAGGGGCCCCTGCTGATATAAGGGCCCCATATAGCATGAGACACAATGATATTACTAGGGGCCCCTGCTGGTATAAGGGCCCCATATAGCATGAGACACAATGATATCACTAGGTCCTTCTTACGCTCTTGTTTTGAGCCCCTAAAAATGTAGAGACCTAAGTAGGGACCCCAAGCAGAAAGACCGAGAGGGGCCCATCTGCTGTGGCCATTGCTAACGGGAGCTACTGTGTTTCGCGGCAGGAATCCGTGCGCATTCGGCCATGACGTCCGGAACGATCGTAACCTGGAGGTGTTAAAGATGTATGAATTAGAGGAGCTGAGCAAAGACGAATTACTGCAGCTGGTCCTGCAGAACGATCCGAGTTTCCTCCCCGAGGTGAGATTCCAAACGTTCTACTGGGTTAAAAAACCATCTTTCAGCCATTTTTTATGTATTTTTCCATCTTTTAAAGTACTTTTAAGGCTGATAATACTTTGTGAGTGCATAAGGAGTCACTGTTAAGAAGGGTTAGTGACTCAAATCTCTGATGCCCCTCTTTCCACCCCTGATGCCTCTTTTTTTTCCAACGGGAGAGGTTGGATGGACTTTTGGCTGCCATCTTTCTTTGAAGACTCCATTGATTCTCCTCTCTTAAGGGACAGCATGAAGATGCAGCCCTTCTGCTGGTCTTCTGACCCAGACCATGCTCAACTTGGCTTTTTCCCCTTTAAATGACACGGGCAAATGTTTTAGTTTTATTTGTTTGCCTCTTTTTTTTGCAAGGTTTGCCAGCATTATAATCGAGGGAAAGGTCTGCACGGATCCTGCGACTTCAAGAGCGATTGCCAGAAGTTGCACGTTTGCCAATACTTCCTTGATGGAAAATGCAAATATGCATCCCGGTGTATAAGATCACACAGCCTTTCGGATCCGCAATCAATGCGGCAATTGGAGAAGTGGGGAATAAGCGAAGATCTGGTGCCGCAACTCCCAAACATTTACCGGAACGCCAGCGCGCTCAGAGACACCCGGGCGCCTTTGCCTAAGCCGAAGCCACCTGGTTCTGCGAAGAAAGGCAAGTATAGCTTCGCTGATATTAGAAAATAATCGATCATTAAACCCAAGTATTCCTCTATTGGATAGTTATGGTCATTTTGTAGTTCTGATGAATCTAGCTCTGGACTGGCAAATGCCTGGAGGGCTACTGGCCAACATCAGGACATCTTCATCTGATCTGCTGCTCCAGCGGCCGATCTGGGGCTTTATCGTGTGGCCTTTTGGTGGTCTGTATGCATTCCTGAGCGGACCCTGAGACTACATGAAGACTTCTATGTAGTGACTCGCCAAATGTGTTCACCAAACGGCTCTAATACTGGTCCTCATGGAAAGCTTGAGGACTTCATTGAGTCAGCTGCATTCAAGCAAGCATATCATTCTAGCAAAAGAGCCAATTGGGAGTCTTATATATGATCATAGCAGGGCAGAATAGGAAGGAGTCGGGTCCAGACTGCGTGACCCTGAGAGTGCGGCCAAAATCCTGAGGGTGATACCTCGAGAGTTCTCAAGTGGGTTATGTTGGTATTTTGCCTACTGCTTACCTCTAGGATATAAAGTCAACCTTATGGAGGACCAGGAAGAGGCTGTGAAGCGAGACAGTTGGCAGATATGGTCCATATGTGTATACATATATATACGGTATATAGTATGTATAGCTAAACACATATATCTTAAAGGAACATAAGAAGAAATAAGGAAATGTAATTAATCTATTTGTTTATGGGACCAGAAAAAGTGATGTTGTAATTAGTGAATTTAATAATTTAACAAGAACTGGAATTCAAAGTCAAAAAACATTTTTCTAAATATTTTTAATATGCTGTTTCTGTAACCACATTTCCATGAATATTCATGTATTTTATCCCCTACTTCAATAGTCCTTCTACCAGCTTCCGTGAAGGAGACGTCTCCTGGATTTTCGGAAGAGATATGTGTTTATTATCTCAACGACATTTGTACTTATGGAGGTAAGATAATTTTATGGGAAAGAATCAAACACAGGAATCTTCCGGATTTCATCCAAAGATTGTCGGTCTCCGAGTCAGTGTATTTAGTTTCATTTCCATATGTTAAGTAATAAAATTTAAGATATATTACACAACTGGCACTGATGTGATCAGTTAGCAGACAAGGGGCATGTATGTTTGTGAACATGAATGTCTATGTATAAGTGTATCTGAGTATGAATGTCTATGTATAAATGTATGTGAGTATGAATGTCTATGTGTATGTGAGCACGAATGTCTATGTGTATGTGAGAATGAATGTCTATGTATAAGTGTATGTGAGAATGAATGTCTATGTATAAGTGTATGTGAGCATGAATGTCTATGTATAAGTGTATGTGAGAATGAATGTCTATGTATAAGTGTATGTGAGAATGAATGTCTATGTATAAGTGTATGTGAGCATGAATGTCTATGTATAAATGTATGTGAGCATATCGGTGTAAGTGGTGTGAGATGGGGGATGCAATAGCATGAGTGTGCAAGTGTAAGTGTTTGTGTGTTAGCATGGATGTGATGTGTTTGTGAGCATGAATATGTATGGTGTGAGTGGTGTGAGTGTGTGTGTTCGAATGAGTGTGTAGGTGTGTTAGTGAGTATGAGTAAGTGTGCGTGTTAGCATGTGTAAATGTGTGTTTACATATGTGTGTCAGTGTGTATGTTGCCAATGATGGCACAGACTAGCAGGTTAAGGGCAAAGAATGGCCAAATAAGCACTGACAAGCTGGGGGCAAAGATAGCACAGGCAGGCTGTTTGGGGCTTAGGGTGAGGTAAGGGGGCAAAGGTGGCACTATGGGACATGTTGCTTGGTGAAGTTGAGGGGCCCTGGGACAACTTTCGCACAGTGCCCTGTGGTTTCAAGTTACGCCCCTGAGCTGGAGTGACCCTTTAAAGGTTGGACGCCCGCTAACTGTTAAGGCAACAGAGCAATTAAATTGAAAGGCAGTGGAGCTGACTATACTGCCCCTTTAAGATGTAGCACAGTATGTAATGTATACGTGTGGGTTCAACCATCTCAGTAGAAACATTCTTTTTAGGTACAGGTTTTATTTCACTGTTTGAGTTTCAATGGGTGTGATCAAATATGATGTCATGAGTAAATAAATGATTGTTTTTGGAATGTAATGTTTTTGAGTTACAGCCAGTGTTGCCAGAGAGCTTTCAGGATTACCAAGTTTAATTTCAATGCTTTTATCACAGACCTGGCCCTAGAACATCGAATAACGTACAATGTTTTATGTCTAGATAATTGCAGTCGGGTTCATTATCACTTCCCGTACAGATGGCAGATCCAGCTCTCAGCTTACTGGGAAGACATGGAGAATATGGAGGACACCGAACATGCGTATTGCAATATCAACAGGTGTGGAGAAACCAGAGTTTGTGTCATTCACATACCGGCAAACTCTCCAGGTTTGACTCGGAGTCTACGGGTCACTTTTATCGTTCTTTGGGCTGGGGAGATGTATTTAACCACACCCACTCCCTGCCCACTTTCCCTCCCACTCAATTCTGTTTGGGGCTACCCAGTGATGGATGTTCTGGGGGTGGCCCCCCAGTATCCCCAACGGACCTCTTTACATTTTGGAGGCTCCATAGACTGCATGAAAAGGTACTGCATGACATTAACAACATGGTGCGCCCCAATATGACATCATATCCCGGTGTCTTCATAGGGCACAGCACCTTTTCATGCGTTGATGATGCTGACTGCGGAGTTGCCCCAAAACCGGTCTAGGGCATCGCCAAAGGGACATACACCACTGGGGCTAAAAAGCTCCTAGGCGCTCCTAGATGCTCCTAGGCAGCTAGACCCAACTTTCGATAGCCTGTCCTGGGACAACCCCAGGTAGAGTCAAATTGCATGCTTTTATGATGCACACAATGATCGCTCCCTTGTTGGAACCTTCAAAGAATAGAAGTGAAGACCCTGCTCTCTAACTTCTACTCGCTATTTAAGAAATGTTATTACGTAACAGATATTAGTAACAACGTATCGCTCTGTTCTGCCTTTTACCCATTAAAGTATCAGACGCGTCTCTGTGTGTTTCTTCAGGTACCCAACTTCTAAGATCCAGGAATGTGGCTTCAACTTTGACACCATGACCTACAAGTCCTACAAGATCAGGCGCCTGTCTACTCCCTCCTCCGTATGCAAAAGCCCCGAGCTTATTCTCACCACTGAATGGTGCTGGTACTGGGAGAACACATGCGATAGCTGGTGGAATGAGTATGGGAAGGAGGTAGGATGACACTCACGGCTATTCAATTTCTGAAATTACCATAAAATGATCAGTGCCAAGAGCATCATGTGAGGGCTTTCTCTGTTGAATGTGTTCCAATTTCCTAGACCAACCCGCAAAGTCCTTATCATATTGCCTAGTAGTAAGTAATAGAATGGCTCAGTCTTAATCACTCAGAGGGACCTTCTGACTATAAACAGGTTTCCATTACCATAGTCCTAGGGAATCAGCTCAGTGCGGTGTCTGAATAGAAAAAAAACCCCCACTAAAAATATCTCATGACATGCGAAAGGTAATAAGTATTCTAAAGCTAAATAAAGGCTTTTTCCACCCCTGACAGAGGAATCCACGGATCTCGGATGTCTGTAGTGCTGATCTGGAGAAAGTTTATCTGTCAGATAAGGAAGGAACATTTTATTTCAAAGCGGGGGATGAGGAGTATGAAATCCAGCTGAAAAGTAAGTCATTCTCAAATAATTATCCATGTCTCCCATTGTCCTTTTTCCTCCCCTGATGTGTCTTTTCTTAGGAGATCAGAAAGTTCGCTGCGCATGAGTTTTGTCCAAATGCCCTAAAAGCCTATGTCTTTACCATCGAGCAAAAGGGGGCAGCTGGCCAGGGCCCATTCACAGCTGCCCCCTGCTGATCCTCTTTCAATGCTCTTTGCTGACCCCCTTTTTATTAGAGGAAAATAACCGTGGCGAATACAACCCCCCCTGCCTTAATTGTTTTTTTCCACGGGCACTTCCTGTCTAGAGCTCGAGCAGGGAGTGCTTCCTATTACAGGGAGTGTGTCCGTCTCGTAGGCTCCCTGCTTTGTGTCATGCTCCTTTTGTGTTAACGAATGCCCCCAAGTGAGGGCTAAATACTCCCCGAGGCCAGCATGGATGTGTTTTATACATTCGGCGGGGGTGATAATGTATGTCCTGCTTGGCATGTTCACGGTACGATGGAATGCTTAAATACTGGTATATAGACACACATAAACATACCGCATACATACATTTATATTGAATGGATCATAAATGATCACATGGGGTTGTGTTATCCTTGCAATGGGGTAGGTACGGGCACAGGACCGGATTTGCGGGGGCCGGGAGACACGCGGGGCCCTTGACTGGTCTTGTTTAATTGTTTCAGACATGGTTCAGATGAAGCTGTCCACAGGCACAAAGAGGAGGATTTGCAGGCGACCTAGGTTCGTGTCGGCGGAGAAAAGCATGGCACTGAGGTGAGTCGTCTTAGACGGAGGTGGGGTAAGAGTTATTGCCCCCAGAGCCTCTGCCCATCACAACAATTATCTTATAGTGACTGGCTAATAGCGGCAACCAAACGGTTTTATTAACAGTCCTAATGAAAACCGTGACTTGCCAGAAGGTCAAGTCACCTGCATTCAAGCAGGGATTCCATAGCAGTGCGAAAAGCACCAATCGGAATGCTTGGATCTGTCCTTAAATAAATGAAGGAGTCGGTGCCACGCTTTGTAATCCTGAAAATCTGTTTATTTGCTCTAAGATCCACCGCAATGAAATGCCAGAAATCTTATTGTGGGAGATCATGCCAAGACGAGAACGCGATCGCGATCCCCAAGCACTGGGACAGGACTAACCTTCTAAAGGTCAAATACAAGGTAGGTGTCGGGTATCGGGTGGGGGGGGCAAATACATATTGGGGGGTTCTGCAGAATGCATGGGCAAGGGGGGACACCATGACAATTTAAAGGGATGTCTCAGCTATTAGATGCATTACGGTGGCTGTAAAAAAAAAACGATTTCTCCCAAATTCGAGGTACTCTCAGAAACACCGGAGACGATGGCACGGACCTTTACCATTCTGCTCTGAATGTTTTCCAGCTGGTGTCTCTGGATCAGATACCGGGCGAATTTAACAAAGTTAAGAGTTTATTTCACGGCTCGTTGCGCACAGTCTCGATCATACAAATAGAGCGCATCCAAAACGCTTCTCTGTGGAAGATATACCAACGGTAGGAACAAGTGACGGTGGGAAAAAAACCTGATTTCGCTCATATTTTCAGCAATATTATCTAAAAAATATTTTTTCCAGCTTCAGATTATTATTCTTAAATTCAGGGGTAATTCCCCTAAAATATTACAGAAAGATGGTAGCCCCCAAAAAAGTATTTGTTTTTAAAGCGCCAACAGGTTCCATAGCGCTATTACAATGGGCGTGTCTGAGCAACCCGGAACCCTCCCTTTTCTGGGGTGGGGGCGGGCCTACTAACGTCGGTGGGCGGTCTGTGGATTCGTGCTGAAAATTTTGAAGTGGTAGGAGGGGAAATGGGCGGGGACTGGGGCGTTCCTCACCGCCGCTCCCGAGACCCCAGAGATTCTCCGCGGTGCCCCGGAGACCCAGAGAAGCCGAACCCGGAGACTCCTGGTGAAATTGGGAGAATTGGGTGAAAATGAATAATAACATTAAAATATGGGTACAGGAATGATAAGGGCCCTGCTCTGAGGAGCTTACAGTCTATTAGGGTGTTGGGGAGGAATTAGGAGAGGGACTGCTTGAGTAAGGATGATCTGTTTGTAGATGGCCTGGGGAGGACGGATGATAGTTTCATAGAGAATGCAGGTTGAGGGTATTAGGAGGGTAGATTCTATGAATAGGTGGGGCTTTAATTAAACCCCGATCACCCCACGGTTTAATTAAGATTTCATTCACGTGTTAATGGATTTTTTTACAGGCGGAAACAGCAGATGGAAAAACAGAAGAAAGGACGGGAGGTTAAAGAGAGACAGCTTTTCTATGCGGCCGACGACAGCCTGGTTGCTACTATTTGTCAGAAGAATTTTGATTGTGGCACCTGCGGTATACACGGGGCCACCCATGGGAACGGTGAGATCCGTCAAGTCCCAAATTTCACGGCTCCCGCACTAAATAAACCGATCTCACTAAGCTTCCAGATTAAAATAAGCAATAGATATACAGCATATATATATATGTACATATTAGAAACCCACCCTATGCTTATGGTTAAGTTGCTGATTGTTGCTGATTGGTCCAGGCATTGTAGGCGGGCCATACATGAAATGTGGGTGGAGTATGAATAAAAAAACGGAAGTACATACTTGACCATTGGCGACGTAGGGTTACCCGCTTAGCTGCATTTACATATTTAGGGGGATTGGAGGCTCGGGGTACCCTTATTAATCTATTGTTAGACCACCGATTACTCTCACCCCTCGGAGACTCACAGTTCCACAGTAGTTAATGTTTCATTGGGAGAAAAAGAAGAACTTAAAAGTTTGTGTTTGTGTTTTTTTGATCCGCAGGCAGCTGTTTTGCCACAAATGCATATTATTCCCATATTAATACCCCCAGGAATTTCATAAGGACCCACGCTATGTTCATTGCCAGTGTCCTTGTTGGGGACTCTACGGAGTGGAACCCGTCCAAACAAAGCAGCTTTTCCAAGTCCAAGGTGCCCTTTTCCTCCATGTACGACAGTTGCGTTGACTCGTTGCCAAATCCCACTGTATTTACTTTATTCGACAACCATCAAATTTACCCCGAATACGTCATCAGGTTCTTATAGGGGGGGGGGGGGATCGAAAGGCGCAGGAGGGTCATCCCGACCACCGACTGTCTGGACAATCTCTGAAGACTCTGGCAACAAACGTCAACACAAGAAGAAACGCAATGTTGTCTCTCAGCTCAAGTCGTCCATCGCTCCTAAAAAAAAATTAGGACTGGCTTTAAGGATGACCCCAAAAATCCATGATTCAGCCTCAATTTCAACAGCAGACAACCGAAAAGTGAGACGTGCCAAACAGACAACAGGGTTCTGTTACACCGATCCATAGCGTTTATCAAGAGCGCGGCAAAATGGAAAACATCGTATATACATGATTATGGAAGTTTTTTGTTTTGTTTTTTAACTGTAGTCATAGATATTAATATATTGTATTGCTATAGATTGGCACCAATGATATTTTTAAGAATAGATTTATTAAGAAAGTCATTTTTACTACAAGCACTTTAGGTGTTCATCTGAAACCACCTCTTATTTCGTGTTTTCTGCACCTCCTCTAAAAAAATATTAAAATTAAAAAAATAATAATAAAAAAAAAGGATTTAAAAAAAAATAAGGAAAAAGTATTCAGCGAATATCTTCACGTCAACAGCAGAAGAACCTGCTTTCAAGGATACCTCTACCACCTATTCCTCGTTCTGCTCAGCGCTTCTGTACGACACAGGGATGAATAAATATAGGATCTAGAACCTCAATGGTGTGTCGGCTGTGTTTTTTCCAATAAAAAATTCCTTAGAAAGGAGAAAATACTCAGAAAGGAGAGATCTTTCTGCTACAAGGACTTGGCATGACTTCCTTTGTACATGTCAATCGCCTTCGAGACATACTTAAAAACAAAAAAAAATAAACATTTTCTAAATAAAATAATAATAATAATAAAATAATAATAATAATAATAAAATAATAAAACTCATATAGAGTCATCGGGAGGACAAACGTGGTTTATTCGATGAGGATGAGTTACGTGTCAAGGAGCTCCAGATGGGTTAGACAGGGACAATCCAGAAGTTCACAAATGGTTGTCTTACCTCCAAGGGGGGGGGGCTTTTGTTTCAGGGAGTGTGATTATTGGAGACTTTTGTGAATTCTCAACGTGAGAACTTCCCAGGGTAGGATACCGTGAGCGTTCCCTGCTTTGGTGGAGGTAGGGCTAGTGGTGTGTGGAGTGAGGGTAGGTGCACATGGACTGGGGGGGGAGCCCGGACAGCTTTTAGTAGGAAGAGAAGTGGGTAAGTGGGTGGGAGTAGGAGGTGAATGAGTGAGGAGTGAGAGCGTCCAGAATGCCAATCTTCTGCCTGGAGAACGAAGAAAATGACCCTGAGACCTGGAGGAACGAGACTTCACCCGGAGACTCCGGGTCACACCTGGATAGCTCTCAGGTATGGATAGAGGCTGCAGAGACCCCGCCGAGGTTTGTGACGCCTCTCCGACATAGTGCTATCATAAAACGAAGCTTGCAGAACCCTGTCCCCTGAATATATTATATTATTATCATTAATACGCACAAATATATATATATAGATAGATATAGATATATATATATATAAATATATATATATATAGAAAAAGGTTAAAAAAAATACAAGAATGAATGAATATATATGTAAGGGGATGTGTGAGTATGGAGATTTTTTTTAAATCAAAAAGCGGTGGGGGTGGGAATAAAAAAATATGAAAAAGTGAAAAAAAAGCAAAATCAGAAAGAAAAATCTCAGGAGAGGAAGTAATTACCATATTTTTTCATACTTTTGTAGCTTTTTTTAAATAGCATTTTTAAATGCGTTATAACTGTGCAGGACCCCATAAAGCAGCAGGTGCCTCACATGTTTAAATTGCAAAAGGTACGGATAAATGATGTCACCTGTGCCCAAGCAGGGAATTCAGTTGTGATACATCAGTTAAAAAAAGGAGATGCTCAGATATCATTAAGTCGGCGTAGAATATGAAGGCGTCAGCTCCAGGCTATTCGATTAGGGTAAAGGCTCAAGGGCCAATCCTGACGTTCCCCCGCGATGGTAATCCCCCCGTATGGAGTGTGGGTTACAGGCCATCTGGCCCATATGGAGGGTGGCACAGGTCACTTACAGACACGGCCAGTCTCGTGGCAGCTCTGATCCCTTAGAGCGCCCCCCCCCCCCCGGTGTTGTGTGGGAGTTAAAGCGTCTCACTTGCCAGTTTCAGTTTCATTTCTCCTGCTTTAGAGAAATCCAGAGCCTGAAGAAAGAGACGGGTGAGGGTTGGACTCCGGGGCGAGTGAGTGCATGTGACACGACAGAGACTATTGTATAGAACCCAGGGCAGGTGAGTGCATAGATCTTTTCATAGCAGGAGTCAAACGTTAGCGAGGGGAAGGTGGGGACTCAGGGGAAGGGGGGGGTAAGAAAGAAGTAAAAGCAGGTGACGGTCAGGAAACACAGTAATAGGGAATCAGAGGCAACAATAAAGGCGTTTGTTTGGTTGTTTGGGCTAGTCAAGAAAAACAAGGAAGGGTGGAGAGAAAGAGAGAGAGAGAGAGAGAGAGAGAGAGAGAGAACGAGGAGCACAGGAACAGAGGAGGAAGAGACGAGAGACTACATAGCACAAGTAGTTTCCAAGCACAAGATCGGAGACCGCCGTCATGTCCGACCGCGAGGGTCTCTTTGTCCGGCTGCAGAGAACGCTGTGCTCCTCGGGGGGCCACATGGAGCTGGGGAAGCTGCAGCAGTCTCTGGGGATGACTTTGGAGCGAATGGAGCGGCTGGTAGAGGCGGAAGCAGGCAGGAGCCTGGTGATCAGGGAGCAGAAGGACGAGGGGCGGGTGGCCGTGTATCGCAGCGCCCTGAGGATGTGCGCCCAGCAGCCGCCAACGTGCGGGGAAGACTGTCAGAAACTCCACCTGTGTCGCTATTACGTATTGGGAAGCTGCAGCAGGTGAGTTGGGAGATTCCTTTGAATTTGGGGTGAA
The DNA here is from genome assembly GCA_023333645.1 of Sceloporus occidentalis. Taxonomy (NCBI): domain Eukaryota; kingdom Metazoa; phylum Chordata; class Lepidosauria; order Squamata; family Phrynosomatidae; genus Sceloporus; species Sceloporus occidentalis. The sequence continues at coordinate 295,514 of JALMGF010000386.1, forward strand.
AAAAAATGGCCGTTTCAAAGGAACGTCTCCGAATTGAGACTTCGATTGCTGATTTGTGGTATGAACTTAGAGCCCATCTCCCAACATGGTTCCTCTTTATTAAAGAGCCATCATATGCACTTTAACGGTTAGTGGCCCCTTTACATTTTTGTGGCATCCCCCTTCCAAATGCATATTAAACAGCCAATCGGTGTGAATAAAATCCCGGACCACAGAGGGGGGCTGGGGGGTGGTAGACTGCAGCTCTGCAACTGCAGCTTCTCCCTAAGGTCATTTTTTTAAATTTTTACTAACAAAGTACTTTCATATTTATACATTGAATCCCACCTTCCCCAAATTAACCTCCCCCCATGCCCCCAGTGTCTCCGTACTCGTTATTCGAGGGAAGGTGACAGCTTGAGCTTAACAATGGTTGCCTGAACAGCCCCCCTCTGTGGTCCGGGATTTTATTCACACCGATTGGCTGTTTGAAATGCATTTGGAAGGGGGATGCCACAAAAAAGTAAAGGGGCCACTAACTGTTAAAGTGCAACTTAATCAACAACTTAACAATGGAGCGGAGATACCGTAATGGGGAGGAATAATTATATTTAGCTTTTTAAAGGTTAAGCAACGGCCTTGGGGGGGGGGGGGGTGATTGTTCTAATCTATCTCTAACCATTCTGTGTTCTAGGTCACCATGTAAATTTAATCACAGCATCCAAACAGCTCGGAACCTGCAGATCTTACAGCGGCATAACCTAGAACATGTTAGATTCATGGATTTACAACAAATCTTGCTCCAGAACGACCCTGGCCTCCTGCCTGATGTATGTATTGGTTGTAAGCAACACCCTATAACGCCCTATAATGCCCTATAAGACCCTATAACACCCTATAAAGCCCTATAACACCCTGTAACGCCCTATAACACCCTATACCACCCTATAAGACCCTATAACACCCTATAACGCCCTATAAGACCCTATAACGCCCTAAGACCCTATACCACCCTGTAACGCCCTATAACACCCTGTAACGCCCTATAACACCCTATAAGACCCTATAACGCCCTATAACACCCTATACCACCCTTTAAGACCCTATAAAGCCCTATAAGACGCTATAACACCCTATAACACCCTGTAACGCCCTATAACACCCTGTAACGCCCTATAACACCCTATCAGACCCTATAAGACCCTATAAGACCCTATAACACCCTATAACACCCTATACCACCCTATAAGACCCTATAACACCCTATAACGCCCTATAAGACCCTATAATGCCCTAAGACCCTATAAGACAGCGAAAATAGTTTTTTCTGGGAAGCGGATCCCGCAGACTGATTACGGACCGCTTTTTTTCCCTTCCCCCCACCCCGTAAGGTTTGCCGGCACTATAACCACGGAGGTGGCCCCCATGGATCCTGTAACTTTAAGGAGAGCTGTAACAAGCTGCACATGTGTCAGCATTACCTGCAGGACGACTGCATGTTTGGGAGCAAATGCAAGCGATCACATGACCTCCAAGAAGCCGAAACTTTGAAGAAGTTAAAGAAATGGGGGTTGAGCGGCTCTTACATCCCCCGGCTACTGGAAACTTACCGGAACGCCCATGCCCTGGCAAAGACCCCCGCGTTGTCTCCCACGCAAGTAAAAACCCCAGCAAAGCCGAGTGAGTATCGACCGATACCAGGGATCCCATTCCCTACATATTAACCTTTCCATGTTATCCAAGTCAAGTGGATTCCAAAGCTTTACTGCTCTTTCTGTATAAGATGGAGTCATGGCTCCCCCAGACTCAATAAGTGGCCTCTATCTATTATTTTGTAAAGGCTACGGTCTAGACCAGGGGCGTCCAACCTGCGGTCCTCCAGCTGCTGCAGGACTACATCTCCCTACCTCCTCAGCCAGCTCCTAGGCTGAAAGAGCATTATGGGAGATGTAGTCCTGCAGCAGCTGGAGGGCTGCAGGTTGGATGCCCCTGGTCTAGGGGATCACATCATCCTCTCGGGTACCTGATGGGCTCCATGCGGTCTATGACTGACCAAGTTCCTTGGAGGTAGAGTCGTGCGGATGCACGTGAACCGACACTCACCCCACGTCATGCCACTTGTGTTTGAGCACTCCTAGATGTGTAGTGTGAGTGAGCACTCATTTCAGGTTATTTGGCGCACGGTAACACCGACTTATCTTCTTCCGCAGGAAAACCGACGGCGCAGGCGGCCCCTTCGCCCAAACCCATTGAGGAAATTTGCTTGTACTTCATTCTTAATACCTGCAGCTTCAAAGGTGAGATCCTGGGCTTGTATCTGAATTAAAGCCGACGTTGTTTTAGGAGAGCCGTACCTGCTCTCTCGCAGCGCACCCCACTGACGTTTTAGGTGTCCAAGTGGGACAACAGCAGACACCTTCAGCGATCTGACACCTGCCTGGGCCAGTCAAGGGAGATCAAAGGGTCTCCCCAAATAATCCATGAACCCCACGGCACGTAAAATTGGGATAGTGGGGCAGCTATGTGGGAAATTGGGACTGTCCCGAGGAGAGAACCCACTACCACATCCAATACTTACGCGAGTGATGGCACCCAAGCTCATGTCGCTCGCATTACAGTAGAAGACTTTCTCAATCATGAAAGCTTCCCAGCCCCACAATTACTTCTGTACGACCGAGGACACTTCCGTTTCTTGTATGATGCGGTGGGGTTTCTATAGTAACGGTGTTTTTGTTTTTTTTTGGCGTGTTTGTGTTGTAGACAGGTGTGTGCGGGACCATTTCCACCTCCCGTACAGGTGGCAGGTGTATAAAGATGACACCTGGGAGGACCTTGACCAGATGGAAACCATCGAGAAGTTGTATTGTGATCCCGACAGCAGGTAGAGCATTAGCCGTAATCATGGTGATCCCCAAAACCACGGAGGACGCCCCACTTCCCAGTAAACACTCCATGGTCCTTGGCTCTATTAAATATGGGCCATATACAACACAAAAAAATTCTCTATCAGATGGAAACTATGGTATTCTTCATCCTATTGTATAGATATTTGAGGTTCTTTAGTATATTTAAGGATTCCAGACCTACTCTCTATGCTATCTGTAAGTACAGTCATCCTCACTGGTATGGCGTGTCATCTATTAAAACTATTCACTATAAAATACTTGAGCAGATATACACTTTTTTTTAAAAAAAATTCACTCAGGCATACTGTTCTGTTCCTCTTCCTTTACAGGGAAGTTTTCTTGTTTACGTTTTTTATTACCTTATAACGTTACAATGTAACTGATATACATGCTTATCAAGATGGTTTGAATTTTCAATGTAATGACAGCTGTGTCTGTCTCCCATGTATTACTATTGGTGTTATTTGTACTTCTTATTTCTTTGAAAACTAATAAAAAACTATTGAAAGTAAATATGGGCCATATATATAATATTGGCCCATCTGGCACACCAGGAAAATGCCCAATGGGCTCGCTGGCCAACAGCACCCCACGCTCACCCAATCTGTAGCTGGATATGCGTGGCCATAAAAACATGGCATGTGGCCAGCCATTGGCCACAACAATGTCCGGCGGTGTATTAGGTAAATTAAGATCTTCTTCACCACTTCTCATGCAGCGTTGCTGTAGACCATCTAGATTTCCACACCATGACCTACAAATCCTTTAAGGTCAGGCGCCTCTCCACACCGTCCTCTGTATCCAAACCCCCGCACTTCATCTTCACCACGGACTGGCTCTGGTACTGGAAGGATGACTACAACACGTGGATTGAGTATGGCAGCAAGGTGAGAAATGACCGTTGTATCGGAATATATAGAATTTATCGCTACCTGTATGTATCCCATACAGTCCTGGGGTCCTGCATTAAATGATAGCCCAACCATCACAAATTGTTTTTCTTTCCAGAATGACCTTCACAAATCTGCCACCGTCACCAGCACGGACCTGGAGAACATCTATCTGTCAGATAACACGGCAGAGGTCAACTTCCACGTTGGGAAATATCGCTATGAACTGAATTTTAAAGGTAGCAGAAAATTCTAGGGTCGTATCCATCATTATCACTTTTTTTTTTTTTACATTTAAATTTTGTTGTATGTTTGAATTTAAAATACAATGATTTATTTTTCACAATATTTGTTACCAGCCCTTTCATTTTGGGGAAAATGTCCAATTTTAGATTCCTGTTGATCTTAAAGCATTTTTGCATTTGTGTGCTGACACCTAGTGTCCTGTTTTGGTATTACAGGTTTTTTTTTAATACTAGGGAGAGCCTTATCCAATATTTTGTTAAAAAAAACAATAAAATGTTAAAAAATGTATGAATATGAATGAAAATTTATATTATACGTTTTAAATATTTCCCAAATGTATATTATAATACATTTTATTATATTTTAATGATTTTGTTTTTTAAATTTCCCTCCACTTTAAATTATAATACATTTTAAATTCCCTTTTTTATATTATAATACGTTTTAAATATCCCCCCACTTTATATCTTAAAACAATTAAATTTTCCCCACTTTATACGATAATAGGTTTTAATTATCCACCCACCTTATATTTTAATGTTTTAAATATCCCTCCACTTTAAATTCTAACATTTAAATGCCCCGCTTTAAATTCTATTAAAACATCATCCACTTTATGTTATAATACATTTTAAACCCCCCCTTATAATAGTTTTATATATTTCCCCACTTAATGTTATACTAAGTTTTAAATACCCACCCCCTCATAGTATAATAAGGTTTAAATACCCTCCCCCTCCATTTTATATTATCATCCATTTTAGTATGTGAATCAGGACCTATAGAATCTATAGAATAGAACAATATGAAGGAATTGTTCCAATTTCTTATGATTATCCAGACGTAGATTGTAATTTTTTGATATCTGATAAAAAGCAATTAATTTAATAATTATAAACCCTGCAGGATGGGTATTTAATATAATTATTTATTGATCTTTATAGCGCCATCATATTCCGCATCTCTGTACAACGGGCAAACAGGGCAAGTGTATCATGTAAAAATGTGGAATTTACGGAATAAGAGGTTTGGGGGATTTAAGTGGATTTATTGACTTTTGTATTGTAAAAAAAAAAGGACTTGTTTATTTTGCAGACATGATCCAGAAAAGCCGAGTATTTGGAACAGAGAGAAAGGTTTGCAGGAGGCCTAGGTTTGTGTCGAAGGAGGATGTAACGAAGAAGAAAACGAGGTAAAATAAGGGTGAATTGGTGAACGCACACATCCTTCATGATAGACAGAAAATAAATGAACACACAATAACACGAGTGATTAATAAACAATAATACCACTTATTTACATTATTACATTTAACTCGGCTCTAAAAAGTGATATTATTAATCGTTATATATATTTATATAATATTTATAAAATATATATTAAAAAGAGCTACTTTGGGAAAAAGTGCATTTTTTCTTTTTGCTTCTTGTTCTTCTTCGAATCAGAATCCCTCTCTATAATGAAAGCACAAAAAATACATCTAATGTTTAAAAATGTGTATTTTTGATGGAGATTAAGCGGATTTTTATGACGTAACAGGAAGGTTAAAGCATCACAGGAGGACGATGAGTCGACCCCAAAGCATTGGGACAAAGGCCACATGCCCGATGTGGGATACAAGGTATCAGAGCGCTAAGCGCTATTTTATAATATTACATGAAATATAATTATTAGTTCATTATAATTAACCCCTTGATAGTGGGAACATCCAGCTGACATGGCCACCATACCATAAATCAGACATATGGTGGAGAGGGGGAAGGTCGTGCTTTATTTTTTCCGTTACTTTACATCTGGTATTTTGCAGATGGTCCAGCTCAAGCAGACGTCAGAAGAGTATAAAACCATAGAGAAGGCTTTTCGACGGACACTACCCTCCATCAACATCAGCAGCATCCAACGCATTCAAAACTTCTCTCTGTGGCAGGTTTATCAGTGGTAAGTATGGGTTCTAGAACCTTCCCCGGAGGGATAATGGGTGATAACGACCAATACAAAATGGCTGCCAAGACTATGTCCTTGGGAGAATGAGTAACCTCATGGAACTTCTCCCTCAGGCAGAAGGATCAGATGAAGAAACAAAACGGAGGACAAGACGTAGATGAGAGACAGCTGTTCCACGGCACGGATAACAAATGGATTGACGCCATTTGCCAACAAAACTTTGACTGGCGCATCTGCGGGTCTCATGGAACCGCCTATGGTAAAGGTGAGGTGGTGACGTCAACCGTGGAATGTTTGGCGGACATCTGAGCTACTCGGTGGTTTAAGACAGTTGGCCAGTGAGGTGTTCTTCTTCCTATTCTTGCCCACCGGTAATGCCATTTGACCCGCTTCAATTATTTCCTCAGAAATCTCTCTAAACAAACATGAAAACAGGTCATGTCCCAATGGATCAAAAAAACTAGAGTTTTAACGATACATTTTTAGGGCGTTATACCAGCGCTTTTGGAACACTGGTCCAGATATTCAGGGGCTGACGCCCAAACCGCGTAACATCCAGATTGGCGTCCCCATTCCTTCACAAATTTTCTCTTCATCCAAAATATTCTTTAATTCCTTACACTTTACACAAAAAGTAATTTGCCGTCTGGATCAGAGTTTCTCAACGCTTGACTTCAGGAACACCCAACTGAGGTTGAGGTCTCCTCACGGTCATTTATGATCATTCTGATTGCGCTTATGTGAGTTTCTGATAAAAATGTGGTTTTTCCATATGTTTTTGGCAGTATATAACACCGACACGTGATATACATGGCGGATAGTACTGGATTAGAGCTCTTTTTGTCTTGCAGGCAGCTACTTTGCAAGAGATTCTTCCTATTCTCATAGCTACAGTAAAAGACACGGTTCAGAGACGCTGGTCATGTTTGTTGCACGTGTGCTAGTAGGGGAATCCACCCGCGGACACTCTGCCTACCTTCGGCCACCTTCCAGGTCCTCTTCTTCATCTGCCAGCTTCTACGACAGCTGCGTTGACAACGAAAGAAACCCATCCATATTTGTCATTTTTGAGAAGCACCAGATCTATCCGGAATACCTTATCAGATATTCAGAGAGGTAGAACATGAGCAGAACACGCAAGACAGCAGAGAGAAGGTCCACTTCCAGTACGCAGACATGACTAGCGCTTACAAGCGCGTGTAGTGGCGGTCGGCCATGGTCAACAAAACTCACAGATGGAGCCACCATCGATATTCTCCCAGCGTACTCGGAGCATTACAACGTGTGACCTAAACCAAGTATTGTGCAAGTAATCCGATCAGAACTATACGTTAGAACAGGGGTGTCCAACCTGCGGCCCTCCAGCTGCTGCAGGACTACATCTCCCATAATGCTCTTTCAGCGAAGGGGCTAGTTGAGGAGGATGGGAGATGTAGTCCTGCAGCAGCTGGAGGGCCACAGGTTGGACAGCCCTGCATGTTAGCTAACCGTTTTCATTCTATAATCCCATGTTTAAATACTACTTAGTTTTAGACAAATCGTGTAAAAATGTAATGTAAAAAAAAAAAAAAAAAAAAAAAAAGACAAAATACCTGCAGAATAAAAGTCTTTTGTTTCATGGAACGTCTGTACGAGATAAGAACGGCAGGGCTTGACAAATTTGTTGTGAATCTCGGCGCCAGCTGAAAAAGTTAGGAGCCAGGATTTTTTTTTTAAACTAACAGTTGGTCAGGAGGGATCCGATCATCATCAGCCCACTTACTAAACTCACAGCGTTTGACCTGGAAGCACCCTGGACTTTCAGGTCAGTGCTGTTTTTTGTTGGTTTTTTTTTGATATATATATATTTTTTTTTTAACGCTTTCAATGCTGATGTTCCATTGGAGCACAGCATTGACTGATATTTAGTCCCCATAAGCCTGTGGGGACAAATGTTAACCCCTGCAATCCCACGAATGTGTTATACACAATTGTGGAATTGAAGGGGTTAACGCTGCACTGTCGCTCTCATGGAGCGATCAGGCAGCAGGGGGGTGTTGGGGCTGCTCTCCACACTCATGTGGAGACCGAAGAACCCTCTCCCCTGTCCCTGAAGCTGCCTCTGGCAGCTGGGACGCAATTGCCGGTCTATAGACCAGCCATTGCAGGGGGGGTCTCTGATCACTGCTGTAGGCTTCCATTTTTTTGTGGATGTAAGAGGCTGACAAACTCCTAGGCGCCAGGACAAAATTCTGAGTCGCCATGGCGACCTGGCGCCTGGGATTTGTCGAGCCCTGACGTAAGGTTTGTAAGAATGGATGGGTAACCCCAAGATCAGGGGTGTCCAACCTGCGGCCCTCCAGCTGCTGCTGGACTACATCTCCCATACTCCTCAGCCAGCCCCTTAGCTGAAAGAGCATTATGGGAGATGTAGTCCTGCAGCAGCTGGAGGGGAAAAAACTCTTGGAACGCTCTAATAACAATTCATTTTTTTAATGTTTATTCTCAGGGTTTGTAGAAGCTTCTCTGTATTAATCTGGCGAGCGAAGGGTTAGATCATTGAGTCCCGTTCACAAAATCCAACCTTTTGTGAATTAATTTTTTTTTAAAAATCTCTCATTTGAACCCAGATGGATCCATTGAGTTGCCGTTGACGCCAAGAGTCCTTCTGACACTTCTAGTCGCAGAGTAAGTCCAAAGGGCCTACAGGCTTCTGATGTCAACAAACCAAGCACGGCGTAAAGAAACTCGACAAGCCCGTAAACGTATTCTGCCGGCTTGCTGGGATAACGACTTAGATGCGGTCTGGGGCGTGAAGTCGTCAGTTGTAAGATCCCAGTCTGTGCTGGCGTGAGACCACCTTGACGTGCACGCCGTCCTTAGGTCTCAGGGTCGATACGCTTGTGAGTTGAAGCGGAATCTGCAGAGAAGACAAATATTACTGGTTCCTTATTCTTAAACTCTCATCCAAGTGGGTAAAACCTCAAATATAATTAAAAATATCTTTAAAAAAAAACAAAAAAACACTGAACCATTTAAAAATATTGTATATGCTTCAATTAACAACGTTTGCAGGCGAGTGGTGCTCGGCTTTCAGAAGACACGAAGTAACAGCTTGGTGGGCATTCAACTTTTGTCATTTAGACCGAAGTTGCCCAATTTATAGAATTCTGACGGCTGACAAGCGTCTAGGTCAAGCGTGTCCAACCTGCGGCCCTCCAGCTGCTGCAGGACTACATCTCCCATAAGCCTCTGCCAAACACTTAGCTGAAAGAGCATTATGGGAGATGTAGTCCTGCAGCAGCTGGAGGGCCGCAGGTTGGACACCCCTGGTCTAGGTATTTTACCTGGGTAAGGGGGCAGATCTCAAAACGAAACGTCTGCAACACGCGGAACAACGTAATCTTGGCTTTCAGAATGGCGAGTCTAATTCCGATGCAGCTCCGGGGTCCTGCCCCGAACGGGAGGTACGTGAAAGGATGGCGCTTCTTTTTCTCTTCTGCTGTAAACCTGCCGGAAAGATATCTCGTTAAATGTTTCTACAGCAGCATCGCTATCCTCTCGTGTTATCTTAGACCTTATTCTCTGTATAGAACCAAAGAAAAAACAAAGTAACATTTTTAGTTTAAGAGTTATTATTACATTACTTAATAATTACTCTAAGGATGCAGTAGTCTTGGTGGGAAAGACTAGTAGAATATTTAGATATCAGCTGATGACATTGTCTCAGGGTGATTGTCTTATTCTTCCGAGGGTTTTTAAGTGAGTTTATTTCGTATACCTTTCAGGCTGGAATTTTTCCGGCTCTGGCCAATACTTTGGGTCGTTCTGCAAACATCCAACGGGTATTTCCACCAGCACACCAGCGGGGATCTTATGGCCCATCACAGTACAATCACGAGCCGCTTCTCTGGCAAATCTGGATTATCACGCAAAAAAAATAAATAAATAAATAAATAAAAAAAAAATTTAGGAGACCCCAATCCAACGTTTCAGGAATGCTCCACAGAAACGGAGCTTAAACAGCACCAGGCAGGTTGGCTTACTGGTTTAGAACGATCATAAATCGTTTTTTTCTAATCTTTGTGTAGTTACATTATTAGACAGATTTATCTAGTTCTCGCTGTCCATTAATGGACCCTGGGCAAAGGAAATATTTCTCCCACTAGCAATTTAGGGCCGTGACCCATAAGGGACGTGGCTGGATACTCAAATTTTTCATTCATTTTGCTCATATTCAGCACCGTATAAATATACATCACTGTGGGGTATCTGGGGTGCTGATACCTGAACGCAGGGGGGTACATACGGAGGGTCTCCGAAATCACCATGTCCATGTAAGGCAAGTCATGTACCGTGTTATAGTCCGCGACATCCTGGAGAAGACATACACTGTATATTTAATATTACAGTATGAACACAGAGCCAATGTATAGGTTAAGACCAGAAAAGGGTCTTAATGGACTTTATCATTTCAATGGATTTTAATCATTCTGCAAATTATAATTTTCCGTTTCATCGTCTCATTTTCATACAGCAAGGCCAAGATATCCGGTACGCTCTTCCCTTATTTTCCCACCTATACAGATTTACATTAAAGGGACCGTCATCAAAACTGTACCGACGTATAGATCAAAAAGAGAATGATCAGTGTTGCAGATGTGGCCGTTCAGAGAACCCAATGAGTCCTAAAGCTCTAATTTCTCTCTCTTGATCTATACATTTGCATGTCAATGTATAGAGTATTATGATGCCTCTAGGTCCATTACGAAAAGGGTTAAAACCTCTACATTTAAACCTCGCCCAAATCGTCAAATAATTGGTGATGCTCTGCGATAAACCTACGTGTTTTTGAGAGAATTCGTCCACCTCTTTCAGCAACTTCTCCTGGCACTCGGGATGCGTGGCCAGTAAGTACGTAGCAAAGGACAGAAGGCTGGACGTGGTCTCGTATCCGGCAATGAGGAATATGAACGCCTGACCCAGTATCTCTTCCTCGTTGAGGATTTTGGTTGTTTTTCTGGAGGAATCCGGATTGTCTTTCCGCGGGGCGGCCAGGTCAGCCTGGTTGACAATATCAAAGTGATCCACGGTAAAGTGGCTGATGGTGTCACGGGCATCTAGCATGAGCTGAAGGAAGTCGCGCCGTCTCTGAAAAATGAGGGATTTGTGAATATAGAATTGTCGTTTTTTTCATACACAGGAGCGATGGGAGTGATAAAGGGCCATTGGGACACAGGAGTGATGGGAGTGATAAAGGGCCATTGGAACACAGGAGTGATGGGAGTGATAAAAGGCCACTGGAACACAGGAGTGATGGGAGTGATAAAGGGCCATTGGAACACAGGAGTGATGGGAGTGATAAAAGGCCACTGGAACACAGGAGTGATGGGAGTGATAAAGGGCCATTGGGACACAGGAGTGATGGGAGTGATAAAGGGCCATTGGGACACAGGAGTGATGGGAGTGATAAAGCGCCATTGGCACACAGGAGTGATGGGAGTGATAAAGGGCCATTGGAACCCAGGAGTGATGGGAGTGATAAAGGGCCATTGGAACCCAGGAGTGATGGGAGTGATAAAGGGCCATTGGGACACAGGGGTGATGGGAGTGATAAAGGGCCATTGGGACACAGGAGTGATGGGAGTGATAAAGGGCCATTGGAACACAGGAGTGATGGGAGTGATAAAGGGCCTCTGTACGCCTACAAAGATTCCATTAAAAACCAGCCGTTTCCAGCTACAATAGTCATTTAGAACATTAACCCCGTCTGCGCTGGATTTCTGATCCATTTCATATTATTTTAATGGACAAAATTAGCTTTTCTTTCAAAAACAAGGAAATATATATATATAAAATCATGCTAATTACCTCATTAACCGGCAGGTGGTCTCTGTGAGCAATAATGTCTCTGATGGTCTTGAGAAAGAAGCTGTTTAACTGGTCTCGCTTCTTATTGGGAATCCGTCGGGCGATGGGGATCATGATGGACGGGAACGCCACTGGCAGGGAGGGAGATGAGACGGATATATTTAGCAGGTTTTAGTTACCATCGTGACAAAAAATAATATTAAACAACTAAACTAATAATCTACAATAGTTTTAAGCAAAGTCCTAGGGACCCCTACAAAGCTGTTCTGGGGTCTTGTGAAAAAAACTGTAACTTCTGTTGATAATTTCTTGCATTAGACGTCCCAAAGACCCCCGTCTTACGTGTCAACAGGATTAAAGGCTTGAAGGGGGCGAAGAGTTCCAGGAATTTCTTGCTGTTCTGCACCAGGGGGTGATCCGGGTTGTTCTGAGAATCCACTTTAGTGCCAAAGGCCACACTCGCCACGATGTCCATGGTGAAGCACGAGTAATTCCTAATCGGCGAAACACAACTACATTCAAACAGGAGAACCGCCACAGAGGCCAATGTATTATCATTTTGATCTTGGTGGACTTGGAAGGACTGTTTGCCAATACTTTGCCAGTACCCTGTGTCTGGGTTATGGTATCGGAGGTTATTATCTCTGAGGTCGCCATCCTCTATGCAAGTGTTGAGATATGATGTCATATCCATGGCTATCTGTATTTGGTTATGCTGTCCTCCATGATATGTAAGCCCAGGCCAGAATACCCCATTTGTACATGGATATAGTACCCCCATGGCAAAAATTAGAGAACAATGGAAGGATACCTTAAAATTGGCCACGATTAGGACAGTCCTATACCCGGTGGCATAAAGAAAAGGTGAGAGGAAGGTCTGTGGGGGGGAATATGTTTATAAAAATGTAAGATCAGCCCCCGTTAATCCCCCCGCGTAGTTTGATGACGTTACCGTTGGACGTTACACGGCTCTCCGGAGTCTGCGTATGCTTGGAGGTTCTGGACCAGCACGTCACAGCCGTGGTTTATTAAAGGACACATCTGGGTCGGGAGAAAAGCGCGGTGAGGGAATATTCAACCAAACGGAAGTAGTGTCAGAGAGAAAACATGGAATAAAAACAGTAAAGAAACAGTTTGCGCAAAAAAAAATAAAAAATAAATATATATATATATAAATATAAACAAATAAAAGTAACAAAATTTGGATAAAATGATTTAAAATGAGATCTCCTTTTAACAGGAGTGTGATAATGTCACTGGGCGCCCCATGGCACTGCAGCGCGTGTCCCCGGCACAGATCAGTGCTGCCAGGTGGTGAATGGATCGCAGGAAAAGAGAAACCATGCGCAGTAACCCAGGCTCCTTCCTACAACCCTGACAACACCCCCCCCCCTACACAACCCCAAGCACCCGGATCTAAACTGGATAGCGGTTCACCCACGTTGGAGAACTAAAACCCATGACAAATGACCATGTGATTCTTCTACCTTCTGGTGGTATCACGGGAGGCTTCACGATGACTCCTGGACACCACTCTTTGACCACTCATGATCCAGGCAGTGCCAAAAGATGTCTCTCTCTCTCTCTCCAGTGTTTGTGAGGCTAAAACACTCCACATTGCTGCCCCGGTGGGACAATATTCCAGTAACCGTCGGGCCGCCAGCAGTGTGGGTGAAGCGCTACTCTCCCGTTACACGGAGACCTTACCTCTTTCATGCGCGCCGCACTAAATGTTGGCGTGAGCACACTGCGAACGCGTTTCCATTTCTCGTCCCGGAGACACAGCAGACTGTCACTCATGGGCTTGGTCACCAGGTTCATCTTCTGCAGAACGATAGCAAATAAACCCCTTCTTTATTCTGTTATGCCCTCCTTCCCAAGTTAACACCTCACCATCCATGGTTCCTGCTAGCATTTCTTCACAGGAACGACTTTGTCCATTCAAATCGTATAATTAGTACACATCAATAATTAAACTACTCATTAACCCGAGGAGCTCGCAAGCCTTCTTCCATGTAAATATATCCCGGGAAACAGATGGAGGGGGACAAGTAGGAACCCCATAAACACATACGCCCCTAAAATACGAACCCCCTTAAACCTAAAACTTACCATCCTGTTGGTGAAGTTGGCAAAATCTTTCTGGAGAACCTGTCTGATGGCATCAGGTTCAGATATTAGAATAACCGGTCGGCGCCCCATATAGTACCTGTAAGAAAACAAGGTTGATGGCAATGGCAATGGGTCATCGGAGGTCCTATCAGCTGAAACGGTGTGTAGAGATATGGTCAAGGGTCCACCCTGCACGGACCGTAGACATACATGATCTCAAATCCTCGTGGACTATCGGTGCTTCCCTGGAGATATCGTTATTTCATATTAAACCAGATGAGCAAATCGGTCGAAGCAAAGGGAAACTTGTTTTCCACTTTTGAATAGCCAGAGACCAAGACTCCATATTTAATATAGATATCCTTTAAGAAATAAGGATCCGTGAGGAACGGTACGTCCCACGTGGATAACAAACCGTGGCCCCTGTGGCTAGTGGATGATGGGAGCCGAAAGCGAGAACCGTAAATTCACGGTACGGATATAAATTGTACCGATGTACATAAAATTGTTGCCGTGTAACCCGCTGTGTGATGCACAACGTCCAAAACACAATAAAAATTAGATTTAAAACAAATGCCGGGACGTGCAAAGTTCTTTTTTTCGTACAGATAAATTATTCTCTAAACTGTAAATTTGACGGATTATTCACAATTTCTAAATTAGGGAACATCTCTATATATTATATATATATATATATATATATGTACACACAAATACACATTATAAAATATATATATATAGATAAATAGATAGATAGATAGATAGATAGATAGATAGATATAGTTAGATATATATATATATATATATATATAGATACTGTATAGATATAGCTATATTATATATATATATACACACACACAGTATATATATATATATATATATACACACACACACACACACTATATATAGCTATATCTATACAGTATCTATATATATATATATATATGATACTGTAAAGTTCTTGCCTTGTTTGTTTTAAGCTACAAGAAAGTGGGGTTAATTAGCATGTCGGCCGCGCATGCTACTGTTGCTAAAACACTTGAAGGCAAGTCGGCTGAAAACCATATTAACGACCGCTGAGCATATGGTGTGATTTTTCAGATAGATTTGGAAGCCAACCGCGATTACGCAGAAGAGGCAAGTAAAACATCCCGAGGGGAATGACTCACAATATAAGAATAGCCCAGTAGCCCAAACGTCAAGGTCAAAGACGTGTCCTTCCCCGGAAATGCTTTCTCCGATATCTTACTATCCTGCTAGAATTCTCAGTGTTTGTTCGTTTTATTTCCCGCAGTATACTGAAAAGCGCCGGCGCTGGAGCAGATGATAAATAAATGAAAGGGATAACGCGGGGGCTCCAGAGATATTTTGGCTGTGATAATACAACAAGAATAAGAAGTCAGGAGGAGGTTAGCGTCTAAGAACCCAATTTTAAACCCGAGAGGAAAAAGTAGAATGCTGCAATAGTTCCGGTGGGAAAGGCATAGGCATGTTTTGAAGATAAACAGATACAAATGTAGCAAAAGAAAAAAATATATATATATATTTTTTACAAACATTCTGTTTTATGTTTGAAAGCAATTTTAAATTTCACATAATCTATTTCAGGCAGCTGTATATCAGTCATTTGTATGAGGTTCTCGCTCTGTTATCTGATCCCCGATCTACTACTCCTCACCCTGATTCCTTATAATACTGCCTGTGTGAAAAAAAATAGAATGGATCAGTCTTAATCACCCAACCTGACTCTCCGACTAATGAAAGTGTATGGAGGAACGGACTTCATTAGCATTGCCATAAAGCATCAGCTCAGTGTGGTGTTTGAGCCTGGAAAGTCACCCAAAATATCACATGACCGACAGCAACGGCGGCTCCAGCTTACTGTTTACTGTTTTTTTTTTTTACACGAGTTTTTAAAAATCTGAAATTAACTGTTCATTTGCAAAACTTGACGGTATAAAGCCTTGTTGGTGTTGGCGTATCTTTCCAATGAATTAAGATTCGTGCAGAGGTCTAAGGGTCTTACCCACAAATCGGGCCGTAAGTCTTCAGAATGTCTCTGGCTCCCTCCAGAAAGCCCTAGGGAAATAAATGTATTATATAATATTTTATATTATATATTTAATAAATTATCATTTCTTTAAATATGGCGATTAGTAAACAAAAAGGAGAAGCGGTGAGGGCTTCGTCTGCAATCAACAGCATTGTTGTCCAACTGGAGGTCCATCGAGGTGGTTAAAAAAACCACACAATCAAGTTGGAAACCAAAAATGCAAGAGTGGAGAAACATGTATTAACAAGTATGTGACTGTGGGCCAGGTATGCGGAGAAAATAACTCGTTATCCAGACCTCAATCCAATTCTAGAATTAGCAGAAATAGCAAACTAAGACCAACAATCTTACTTAACAAAAAGGTCAAGCTGCAGTAGGGCAGCTGCAGGTAAATCGAGTAAGAGACTGCTGTACATTCAGAATTACAAATTAACTTTAACAATTACTGGGCTCGTGAGCAACAAAGATATGAAGAACATCCTTAATATTTCAAGGAACTAAATATACATTCAATGGAACCTCAAGCTAGAAATAACATAATATCTAGTCCCATATATGAGATTTAAATTATCTTTTTGGTGTAAAAACACAAAAGAAATATGCTCAGTTTTAAAATAGTGACTTACGTCACCTTAAGGACAATGGGCGGTCCCTAAACCCATTGAAAACCATGCATTTTGAGCCCGTACATGTACGGGCTTTGTCATTAAGGGGTTAAATACTTTGTGATTATCCCATGTCTGCTTCACATTCCAAAAGATCAAGAAAAAAAACCTCTGATCAACACTCTGACCACAAAAATGCCTCTAATACACATTCTAATCCCATAAATTGTCCTGATACACATTCTAATCCCATAAATTGTCCTGATACACATTCTAATCTAAGAAGAAATATCTCTGTGCACATTTAACCCCATAAATATTTATGATCCATATTCTATAAATTAGTCTGTTTCACATTCTAATTCCATAAAATGTCCCTGATCCACATCCTAACCGCATAAATGGTTCTCATCCACATTCTAGCCCCATAAATGGTTCTCATCCACATTCTAGCCCCAGAAATGGTTCTCATCCACATTCTAGCCCCATAAATGGTTCTCACCCACATTCTTACCCCATAAATGGTTCTCAGCCACATTCTAACCCCATAAATGGTTCTCATCCACATTCTAGCCCCAGAAAGGGTTCTCATCCACATTCTAGCCCCATAAATGGTTCTCATCCACATTCTAGCCCCATAAATGGTTCTCACCCACATTCTTACCCCATAAATGGTTCTCAGCCCCATTCTAACCCCATAAATGGTTCTCATCCACATTCTAGCCCCAGAAAGGGTTCTCATCCACATTCTAGCCCCATAAATGGTTCTCATCCACATTCTAGCCCCATAAATGGTTCTCATCCACATTCTAGCCCCAGAAATGGTTCTCATCCACATTCTAGCCCCATAAATGGTTCTCACCCACATTCTTACCCCATAAATGGTTCTCAGCCACATTCTAACCCCATAAATGGTTCTCATCCACATTCTAGCCCCAGAAAGGGTTCTCATCCACATTCTAGCCCCATAAATGGTTCTCATCCACATTCTAGCCCCATAAATGGTTCTCATCCACATTCTAGCCCCAGAAATGGTTCTCATCCACATTCTAGCCCCATAAATGGTTCTCATCCACATTCTAGCCCTATAAATGGTTCTCATCCACATTCTAGCCCCATAAATGGTTCTCATCCACATTCTTGCCCCATAAATGGTTCTCATCCACATTCTAGCCCCATAAATGGTTATCATCCACATTCTAGCCCCATAAATGGTTCTCATCCACATTCTAGCCCCATAAATGGTTCTCACCCACATTCTTACCCCATAAATGGTTCTCAGCCACATTCTAGCCCCATAAATGGTTCTCATCCACATTCTAGCCCCAGAAAGGGTTCTCATCCACATTCTAGCCCCATAAATGGTTCTCACCCACATTCTAGCCCCAGAAATGGTTCTCATCCACATTCTAGCCCCAGAAATGGTTCTCATCCACATTCTAGCCCCATAAATGGTTCTCATCCACATTCTAGCCCCAGAAATGGTTCTCATCCACATTCTAGCCCCATAAATGGTTCTCATCCACATTCTAGCCCCAGAAATGGTTCTCATCCACATTCTAGCCCCAGAAATGGTTCTCATCCACATTCTAGCCCCAGAAATGGTTCTCATCCACATTCTAACCCCATAAATGGTTCTCATCCACATTCTAACACTTCTAAATTAACCCCTGTAAATATCCATGGACTGTATTCAACGTCATTATGCTAACAAACAAAAGTTGGTGGTGACGCCATACCTGGTGAAACAGCATAATGTTTCCGATGAAAGGAAGCGGTTTTGGGTGCTTAATGCCGGCCTTCTCCAGCTGAGAGAATGCAGACCGTGAATACCTGCCAGGGGAGAAAATTTTAATTTAAATATTATTTAATTTAAGATTGAATCATTATTCACAACCCCCATTTTACATTTCTGGAGAATCCGTACAACTAAAAAAAAAACAAAAATAATTTTTTTACTATATTGTTAATATTTATTCAGCTGCTTTCTGTTTGAAAGGAATTTTACATTTTCACGTAACATATGTTAAGACAGCTGCATATTAGCCATTTGTACGAGTTCAGGCTCTGTTATCGGAGACTAATCTGCGAGGCAAACACTCTGACTCATTATCATACTGCCTGTGGGAAATAATAGAATGGATCAGTCTTAATCTACCCAGTTGGACTCTCTGACTAATGAAAGTCTATGGAGGAACGGACTTCATTAGCATTGCCATAAAGCATCAGCACCACACGTATTTGGTTCAGTTGCCCAAAATATCACATGACCGACAACGACGACGACCTCCAGGTCTGCAGATATAAAGGCAGCATTTTGTGTTTTACTTCTAAACGACATTGTATCTAATGCTGAAAGAAAAAAATATTTTCCAAAAATCCCCCTTTAAATAATATCAATAACGGCCAGAATAACGTAGCCCAGTATAAAAAAAAATATTTAATTAGAGTACGATCTTCACTGTAACTGGGGAATAAAAGCATAAAAATATATATGATATGTATAGTTAAATCAGACTGGTGATTGGTGTTCGTGATGAAGGCAAAGAGATGTCTCTCTCAGGGTATTTTTAGAAACCCCCCCAAAACGGCGCACACAGACAGCCATCTCCTGGAGAGTAACGCAAACCCTCACCACACACACACACACACGCACACACACACAGGCACACACACAGGCACACACACACACACATTCGCCTGTTTGATTTTCACGGCTGTCCTATTTTATTAAAATCATCCAGTGGCATTACCAGCATGAGGTCTGGCGGCTCGCGGCCTCCCCGCCGTGATTTGCGTGCCGGCCATCCACGATGTAACGCGCGATAGAAAAAGAACAAAGTGGAGGGGGGGGGGCTTCATGAGTCTCTAACGTGGTTTAGAGGTAGAAAAAAAATAATCCAAAAAAAAACCTATAAAACCTTAAGGAAGAACAAAGACTGCAGAGGATTAACCTTCTGAATGCCAGTGTAAAATGTGCTGCCTACCCCCTGGTACAAAAAGGGTTAAACACAGCGAATTACAGTACAGCGGTGGGGTTGTTCTTCCCGCTAAGTTGTCTTTTTTATTTTTTTTTTATTTTGTTGACCTCTTTTATACAGCCGGAGGTCTCTGTCGGGGATTTTGTAGGCATATTGCTAGGTTTATGATTAAACCAAACAGGTGCCAACGATCATCAATTTAATATCTCGGTTGAAACACAATTATTACCTGAAACCAAAACAGAAATAAATAAGCAGAAATACTTGTGGCCAAAAAGCCATACCTCCGATGTGGAAACAAAGGCCAAGCCACTCAACTATTCACAAAAACACAGGAACTGGGGTGCAGAAAAAGGTCGAAATAAAATACCTGGCTGCAGCAGAAGACAGTTTGTTCGCCGAAGGGCTAGGAAGCAATACATGAACAACCTACTTGCCAAGTTCCTTAAAAAACTGAGTGTGAGTGAACCTAGAAGAAATGATGCTGTTTTGAAGACAAAGGACCAAATATTGATCTGATTTAGATTTTTCTTCTGTTCACTCACTTTGCTTTTTGTTAAATTATAAAAATAAACTATTTATGTGTAACTATTTTTTTTAAAACATTCTCACTTTATTGCATTTTTTTTTTTCACACCTATTTAAAATGTTTGAGTTCTATTTCAGCTTCTGTAACTGTGGCAGTCCCCCAGGGATACTAGGAATTGAAGTCAACTGCACAAGGAAACACTTTATATGAGAAAAGACAGTAATTCCTCAAATCCAGAAAGGTCTCATTCAAAAAAAAAAACAAAAAAAAACAACTCCTATCTTAAAAAATAAATATTAATGAATTTCATTAAAAACTGATGAACCAATACTTGTCATAGAACAATTCTTAGAATTCTTATTTTTTCCCCTGGGTTTTGGAGCTGCAGCTTCCACATACCGGCCGCTTCTATGCTGGCAGAAACTAATGAGATGTGTTATCTCTTGTGGCG
Organism: Sceloporus occidentalis; assembly: GCA_023333645.1. Taxonomy (NCBI): domain Eukaryota; kingdom Metazoa; phylum Chordata; class Lepidosauria; order Squamata; family Phrynosomatidae; genus Sceloporus; species Sceloporus occidentalis. Next base: position 316,060 of record JALMGF010000386.1, read on the forward strand.
GCCACCCCAAAAATCGTCTGGTGCCATCTAAACAAAGGGCCACCAACCTTATGCTCTCAATAAGGTGTTCAAGGATTATAGGACTTCGAGAACAGCTCTAGAACCCAAGTTTAGTTACCGCCAGTCTACTAAACACCCTTGAGGAAAGTTCTTACCAGTACAGGAGACTCAGAAAGCCAACAAGAAGGGCCAAGGTCACCACGTAGCAGTCACTCGGCCAGAAAGCCCCCATCTTTCTGCTTTTCGCTGTCCAGGGACCAGCCGATATCTACCTGCGGTCCGAGACAAACAGAAAGTCACTGTAGTTATTGCAGTCACCCCTTCCAGAGAAGGGGAAGAGTATACCGAGAGGGGACGGGGGTGTACAGTGACACAGAATGAAGCAGCATTTTTCTATAAATATTTACGCGGTTCCACCAGGCTGGCCGTAGCGTGGATAAGAGTGGAAATCGTGACCAGAAAACAGAAACTGTAATCAAATGAGGTCTTTGTTATCATTAGAGCTCCGCTGCTTCCTGGAAAAGATCGCTTGTCCCCGGTTACACGAGAAAACTTGAATTCTGACCGTCAGCAAGAAGGTACAAGAGAAAGAATTCTTCTCCGTCATCAAAGACGTTACTAAATACAGGAATTAATGTTTTTCACGCTTCCTGCCAGTACACAAAAAAAACAAAAATAGTTTTTTTTGTATTTACGCACCCCAGCAGAATATATTTGCTTTATCGGCTATTAAATAGAGTTCTATAAAGGTGACAACGTATCGTGCACATAGTAATAAAGGTTGGAAAAAAAGACATAAGTCCGTTATTAGATTGTTTACAGTCTTCAGTTTTGTGAATGAAAATTGCCATAGCGGAGACAGGTACCTGAAGACTTGGCTTTTGACAGACACTCCGCTTGAAGTCTTTAGTGCGACCCTAGAAGATAAATGCGATAGAATTAATTCCCCGACAACCTCAAAAAAAAATAAAAAAAATATAATAAAATAAATTAAAAAGTACAGGTGCCACTGAAGAAAAATAATCCAATAATTCCCCCGTCTGAGTGCAGTAATATTTCATATGTTTTACAAACAACAAAAAAATAGTGTTTATATATATATATATATATTTTTTTTTTTAAATTATTAATTATTATTATTACAATTGTTACACTATAATTTTAAATGTAATATTTTAAAATTTACACAGAGGACCAGAGTGTGCACCTCCAGATTCCATTATGACATCACTGCTATGTTTTTCAAAATAAATATGTTTTCTTCTACATTTTTTTCGTAAAAAAAAAATTTTTTTTGTACAATCTTTTTTAGGAGATAGATAATATTTGCTTCTTTTCTTCTCACTGCCTGCTGATCACACAGCGATCGGGAAGCAGCACTCTTGCAGCCCTGCTTTAGCGATCGTAGTATTTGTGTTGAGAAGAAAAGGGGGATCATTGGGGTCTCTTCCAAACAAGCTGAAGCTTCCTGCGGAGTTAACATTGTGAGTGTTTGCATCATAACTCCCATCAGCTGAAATAGTGCAGGACATAATAGTACGTCCTGTGTCCTCAAGTGACAGTCTTTCAGGACGTATAATTATGTCCTTCGTCATCAAGGGTCTATGAAAACAAATATACAGGGATATCTCCTAAACCTTCTGTTAATGGAAATTTTTTGCCCCTGTTTGTGCATTCAGTATGGAACCATGGACACCATAAAATAAACATGCTGGTACACGATCGATTGTTAGATCAGTTTGCAGGGCTGCAGAAACAATTGTGCGATCCCTGCTGACATCAATTACAAGAAAGCACAAAAAACTAAATTACCGTTTATTTGGTACAGATCTATCCCTCTATGAAGGGTCCGACAGTTTAAGAGAATTATGTTTTAGTGCCATTATTATAGCAAATATAGTTTCTCATCATTTTGGTTACATATAATGAGAAAAAAATAATATAAGGGATTAAAACAAGTAACAATTAGTATATTATGCCAGGCCAGCAACCTTCATATGTTCTTGTTTTAACCTGCCACGGAAACACTGGGGGGTTTAGGATGAACGCGCACACATTCGTTCTTCCCAACAAACGATGAACTCATCTGCTGACAAAGATGTTTTATTATCGGGAAGCGCGGCTCGCCACCCACTTGCAACCTCGGTGAGACCAGTTTTGCAATGTTTTTGCACGCGTGTAAACACACAAAGCTCTGCGTTATTTTGTGTTCTACACGCCCTGTAGCCTAAACATATAAAAAAAATATTAACAAAAACACATGCATTCCTTAAATGCTCCAAGGTCCAGATGCTGCAAGACACAAAGAAGTACATCTTCATCTTCCTCTTTCCCCAGCTTCCCACCCCCAAATCCTTGCATTTGAGTATAATTAAAGGGACGCAACAGTCATTGTGTCCATTTTAATGCATATGATAGCTGAGGTCCCTTTAAATGTGTCCCTCTTGCATGGGGTCATTCTGCAGAACCCTTCCCATATAAATTTGCCCCATTCTTTACCCCGACTCCCAGCTATTTTCTGCGTAGACGATGCGTCCGGCCAAGACGTGCTCCCCCCAACTGGCTCATGCCCCCCCAAAGCGGTATGGGCAACAAAAGGTGTGTGTAGCTTTATATACTGGGCTGCAGTTCCATGAGCCAGAATACTACCCACCCGCATGTCGACCAGTGGCCCCCCCGGGCATTTGCCTGATGTGCCAGTCCAGACCCGGTAGAGAACAGCACAGGTTTAAATTTCTGGCCACACGTGTCACGGAATGACTGTCTGTGTTCCCTGAACAGTATATTTCCGAAGGTCTAAAAATAACGTATCTGTTTGCGAGGACATGTAAACATCGGCATATCTTCAGGAAACATGTACTAGAACAAGGAGCCGGAGAGCAGCAAACACCAGAGAGTACCAAGCACCACTCAAAATCTTATTTATTTAACTATTTATTTGCTGAGCCCAGCACAGACTAGCTGCTGGGTAAACGAACATGCAGTTTGGGCCAGGAAACACTATTATCTTTTATTTCTGTAGCGCCCACAATTCCTGCAGCGCTGCTTACAGTCCTGACATTTAAAGGGTCTAAAAAAACAAGAACTGACCGATTTGGCAGACATCTTGGAATTAGGCAGAAGTGGCGCATGGTGAAAACCAGCAAATACTTAAATTGATCACTTTACTTGGATCAACCAGACCTTTAAATAAGGTACCCTGCAGTAGCCACGCCCGAAATACTTTAAGTGGGTGTGCTTTGCTGGTAGCCACACCTCTTTCAATTTGCCCCTGCTTGACTCCACCCTTTTATGCTCTACCTAGTAACAATATCAAAGAAAACCTTTTTTATTTTATTTTATTTATTTTTTTTAGGCTCGACTTACGCCTGTGGGTCCCGACAGTATAAATGCATCATTCCCTTTGTGTTTTATTGACATATTTCTATATTTCTTTTTCACCCCGACACGTAACATCGAACGCCAGGAATGCGGCCTTCGTTTCTGGAAGAGTTGTCTTACGTCTAAAGACAAATATTTTTCTTTCGTATGAGGACGATTTTTGGGGTTTTTAAAGTTTCCTGCTTCCTTATACACAAAAGTTTTGTAAAATTTTTTTTTGTCAGTTAAGGTAGACATTTTTATATATTTTACTTACTTGGTAAGGGAATATATTTAAAATGTAGAAAATGTACACCTTAATCAGTCCTTGGTCTTGTTTTAGATCCCTCACTGTATTAGCCCCTACCGCTTCTGATGGGAGGCTGTTCAATTTATCTTACAAAATATAAATAATCCGCTACAGAAAAAAAAATAAAAAAAAATACAAAATATAAATAATCCGCTACAGAATAATATGCAAAAAATACAAAATATAAATAATCCGCTACAGAATAATATGCAAAAAATACAAAATATAAATAATCCGCTACAGAAAAAAATAATAAAATACATATATATATAAATAAATAAAACACTCCACTACAGAAAATATACAAAAAAAAATCTAAAATATAAACCACTGCAGAAAAAAAATATAAAAAAATATCCACTACAGAAAAGTACAATGACACATACTGTCTGTATAATACCCCTGCCTTTGTAAATTTTATTGTTACCTAAAAATTACTATAAAATATTATATAATAATTATATATATATATACATACATACATATATACACACACACACACACTATTATTTTTTCAGCATTAATATGGGATTTAAAGTCTTTTTTGTTAAATAGCCAAATTGTACAGGTGGGCGATGGGTGGGAGCGGCACTTGGAGAGGTGTTTATTTGCCAATACAGAGCTTGTACCAGGCATTGCTTGACTTGTGGTTTACAAAACCTCACCCAAAAAATGTACCTCTTCAGTGACACATGCCAAATGTTTAAATATCTATTTTTATTATTAAAACTACATTTTTAATAATGCTGAGTCTGTAGCTCTATTAAAATTAACAATTACCGTGAAGAAGCCTAAGACTGAATATTACATCATAAACGGAACAATTCACATAAATAAATGGGACTGAAGCCGCGCTGATGAGATCGTTAAAACAATGAATGAGACGTTTAGTTAAGAACCAAATAATAAAAAAAATATAGAACAGATGATAAAAATTATTAAAAAAAAATATAAAAAAATGCAAAATAACATCAGAAACATAGAGTTTGAGGGCAGATCGGCCCCATTTGGCCCCCCGTCTAGTCTGCCCGTCTTTTCTGCTGTAAAGATCCAAACCTTAATCAGTCGTTGGTCTTGTCTTAGATTCAGGAGCCGTATGTCTATCCCATGCACTGTATTACCCTCTACCACTTCTGCTGGGAGGCTGTTCCATGTATCTACTACCCTCTCAGTAAAGTAAAACTGTCTTCCATTCCATCTGACCCCCTAGTGTTAGATGATGGCCTCTTGTTGTAACAACTCTCCTCCTTTGAAATAAACTTCCCTCCTGTACTTTGTTAAATCCCTTTCAACATACACACCTTTGACACCAGGTAAGACATATTTTTTACAAAGCATGTCTTAAATTAAGCTCTTTTCCTACCTCACACAGGAGATTAGGAGTTAATTCCATTATAACCTAGAGACCCTCCTATTCCCTGCAGGTAGGACCCCCACCTGACATGCAGCCTCTTACCTGCCGGTCACTGCTTGTCTTCTTTACCTCAACTCCTACTGCAGCTGCACAATAAACTGTGGCCACTGTGAGGAGCCCGAGAGCAGCTCCGGTGGTTGCTGGGATATGTAGTTCTACTATATGGCAGATGCTCTGTGGCTTATTAATATGTAGAGCCATGTGAAACTACAATTCCCAGAATGCCCTTACGCCACAGGCCAAGTAGGAAGCCTGGTATAAGGGCCTGTGGAAGACGTAGTTCGTCACACACTGTATCGGTTTATGAATGTTCTGTATTATAAGTTTCAGAGGAGTGACGACACAGGGCACTCATGGGTGGGGAGACATGACGTAATGTCTTGGATACATTAACCCCTTCTTGGGTCAGCTTGTTTGGTTATGAACCTATCTTTTAATCTGGTTCAAATACAATAAAACTTTCCTTACTGAGAGACAGGCACATGACGGTCCTTATAATACCTGTTACCAGGTATTATACTAATATATTATATTAAACGGCGCATGTTGTTGTGACCTGCTATGTGTCCCTGTTTATGTTGGCCAGTCCCTTTTTGGGATCAGCGCTAGGGGTCCGCAACTGGGCGCCTGTGACCGTAACGAGGCTTCTGGATATCGTTAATGTTGCCGCCTGCCCCTGATCCCAGCGTCCCCTTTTTCCTCCCCTGGTGATGCCCCTCTTTTCTACCAGCCCAGAACGTTTTCTGGGTTACCGGGTTCTACAGCCCTAAAAGCCCCAAATAAATAAAATGAAATGTATTCGATAAATAAAATATATATATAAGGTCTAAAGTAAAACGCAAGGCTTAGAAAGGACTGGGGGGTAAAAGCGGACAATCGGGACAGTCCCTTCTGGGGCAAAAGTCTAAACGTGGAGCAGACGCCATGGAAGCAAATGGTGCTGATTGTTTTGCTTTTAGAACTTGACTTCTTATTATTCGAAGAGACGCTTAAATGAGTCACCTGCATTCAAGCAGGAGAATCAGCCGTAACATGCTGGTAGCAAAGATGCCAATTGGGAGACTTTTGTACAATCACAGCAGTGTAGTATAGGAAGGAGCGACCTCTGTGTGACCCTGAGAACCTGCACCTTCACCCTCAGATTGGGGCAAAAACCCTGAGACTCACAGTCAAACCCCGAGAGTTCCCACGGACGCCTGTCTTAGGTCGCCATTATGAGTATACCCCCCGAAATGGTGTCAGGAACATTCCAGACTAACCCTGATACCAAAAGATGTTCTGAATGAGCTGATCGCGAGACTGCGGCTCAGCCGATAGAGCAAGTGGCCCTCAAATAGGCCATGGGGTCCATCTTATTCACCATAAGTGATCGGCATTCCTGGGTGGGAAGTGTCCCGGTTTGCCCCTAAATCTCGGGGTAAATGGGTAGATTCTTAAGCTCCTACACCATAAAACTGACTGCATCTTCTACTCTGATTTAATAACAATTGAGCTTCCTGGTCGGGGCTTTACCCCCTGGTGTATCAATCCCTGCTTGAATACAGATGACTTTAATTGAGAATCCTTTATCTTACAGCTGTTCCTACCCATGATCTTCCTCCCACACACAGCAAACTTTCTTAAATAAACAAGGGCGCAATATTTACCCTGATTCCAGCCCAAAATAATTCAATATTACTGACGCTAGTGCTTTAATACTCAAACATATATAACGCTGTCTTGTTTAAGGTAGGATTATTTTTTTTGTAAAGCTGAGTCTAACGTTAAGTAGAAGAATCCCCCCAAACTCAGATCTCCTTTATCTGAGTTTTTACATCCTCCATGATCCTTCAGTAATTGTTTAATCACCAGAAGGTGTCTGTTCCATCTTAGATCAGTAGATGGTGCTCTGGTGTTCCTTCTTGGTTGGTGTTGCCTTCTGAACAGGACTCATTGAGTGTGACTCTGGACTGAGTCACACCTATATAACAAATAGTTTATTCATTGAAGGACTCTCAGTCATTTATCATCATTGGAGGTGAACTCATCGCGTGTTTCAGGAGAAACTAGCAGGGTTTGGCTCTCCATAGCGCATGGTTATTGATTCTTCTACGAACCACTCAGCCCTAGACAATCCGCCCCTCCTTAGGCTTCAGCCAGGGAGGGAAAGGAAGGGGAAGGAAGGGGCTTCATATCTGGGAACTTTCTAAATGTCTCACCTAATGTATTAACTAAATGGCTCTGAAAATTGGAATCAAGATGTCGAAAAAACCCGGAGAGGTCCCAGGAATGGCTTTCACTAGCCGCATGTTACAGTGGCCTCGTGGGCCCTGGTGCGTTGCACATCAGGCACCCATGGTCCCTACAAACCACGCTGATACCAAGAGGTTCTGAAAACATTTGAAAATGTGTTCCGATGTTATATGTTTGAGCACTTTTTAGTTGGACCTCAATTCACTAAACACCCAACACGTGAGGCTACATAGAACCCAAACACAAAGAGACAACTACAAGCAGAAGTTTGGCCAACTGGCAGAAGCCATAACTGTAGAATACGGTCCGATAATATAGGCTCAATATTCTTTACATTGACAACGTATATGGCTGATCTCTTCCTGGAACCACAGAAGAGTCCACGACCAGAATAGCTTTGATTGATTGAGTTTATTCCAAGACGGAACTCACAATGTATACAAGGCAAGAGCACAAACATCAACGAGTATATGCGGGCATAAGGTGTGTGTACAGTCAATAACTAGAACAGTGTTCCAGAACCATAAAAAAAAACAATGATTTGCATGTACTGTACTGTCACAAAGCGGCCAAACGGCATTCATACTAAAAACAACCAAAATCGGTCCCAGCGACACAAAATATGTGGGATAGCCACCGGAATGACATCGGGGGGGGGGGGGGTGCATGGAACTGGTGAAAGGGCTTCAGGAGAGAAGGGTTGGGAATTACTTATCTGAAGCCTGAGGGTCCCGTTCTTCTCAAGTTGTGGTGTTGCTCCAAAACCAGGTTTCCCCCCACAGTGTTGCACTTCTGTAGCCCCTTCCTTCTCTACCAGGCTAAAGGGAATTAGAAGATTTACCAAAATGGTAATCTAGAAAAACCCTTTCTGTTCTCAGATACGCGGATGTTTGCGTTTGTATTTTTGGAAAGTCTTAGGGACCCTCCCTAAGAAGAACAAAAGTAAATCTGGGCAAGGACCTCAACCCTCCCCCCCCCCCCCCCCGGCTGCTATACTAAGAATTCTGATTATGATGTCCTCCTCGTTTGACATGCTTTATAGGAGCGGATGGGTGATGCCTCGGCCGCTTATTGCTTGGCGCATGTCTTTGTGTTGAGGACGCCTTGTGTGCTTTTTTGCATTGAATCCCCCCCCGCACAAACAATCAGTACCCCAAAACAATCAGAGTCAAATCTGAGAAAGCGGGGAACATTTGGTCTTCTAAGTAGCACACCTAGAGAGGAGATCTGAACTCCTAAAAAGTCCAACAGGGGCGCATCTCTGTTTTGCTGTGTTGAGGTATACTTCACTCCTTTAAAGCAGGGTAGGACTCTCGTTTTTTTGGCCTAGATGGCACTGGGCAAGTGGGCCACTTCCCCTTCCCCCTACTCACACCCACACCTCCTACAACCCCCCCCACCAATGCTATATGAGGGGCCGATGTCATATAGGTCCCCTCCATGCCACCCTCCTCATAACGTGGATTCTCACACACACTTACACTTTCATGCTAACACACATGTACTTACACACTCATGCTAACACACACTGACGCATATACATTCATGCTCACACACACACTTATACACACACTCTTGCTCTTATGTATATAGATTCATACATAACATACGTTAATATACGTTAAATACATCTTTACCCTCTCACTACTGAAACATAGTCAGGGAGGTGAGAAACAGCGGGGCTTCCTAAACCCTCAAAGTGACGAGGGTTCACTGAAGCGAGAGAAGTAATAACGGAAACTGGGACACGGTCATCAAATGTGGATCACAAAGTTTGAGTCAACGGGGAACTGTACAGTTTTCAAGTGAAGTACCTTGTGTTTAAATAAAAAAGAAAAAAAAAACATATGTTTAGGATTCTTGGTTCTTTGTGTAGAGGAAATATTCCTGGTATTTCAGGTCCGGGCTGCCCTTATTGGTGAGCTGAGTCTGATTTACTGATTTTTCCAGCGTGACATGAGCATGAAAACATCTGAGACTCCCAGAAGGGGACTTATTTTAGGACAGGCAATTACATCTTACATCTTGATTGTCTTGGTTTTATAGTGCTTGCTTTACACCTTAAGTGGAACAGGAACTCAAAAAGTTTATTTCACAAGAGTCTGAACTACACACCTTTACCTTCAATTACCTTATATTCTTTTAAATGCATCAGTCAACTGTTTAAATAGCTATGGATAGGTCTCAAGGTCACGTAAAGTGTCTCGGTAAAGCCTACACACACCTATAACCACCCTAAAACAAATGTGTCCTTCTTTAAAATGTTGGGAGGAATGCAGAAGCTCTGCGCCCCAAATACATGAGGTTACGTGACCCCGCTGCGCTCCTGCCTCCCAATAACAGGCCGACTTGAGTTGTCCTCCTGCCTCGCCAGCCCCCAGATAAGAGCCGAGTACCTAAAGGGGTGCAGAACTCCGTTTTAGAACACTGGGTATATTGGGCCCTGAGAATGTCCGAATACCACGCACAGCAAGTAGTGGTGGAGAGCCCCTAAATATTAGGGTCACGCCGCTCCAGTGGCAAATCGGGTGTTGCGATGTGCGGCCACAGGCTAATGCAGGTATCATACCCATACCCGAGAACTCTCTGGCTGCCCTTTTTGGGTCGGAGGTTCTGCTGAGGTCCGTACCCACTGTGGTCAGTTGGTGGTCTCGCTGATGGCGATCGGGAAGTCCTGCAGTAACCCGGAGGAGCGGCGCCCAGAGAGTTCCCAGGTATCCTCATACCCAGCCGACAGCCGCACTTCTGTCTGTTCGTGGCCTCCGGCCTTAAAGCGATAGGCACACCTCGTCACCCTCAGTTTGGACCTGCTCCCCACCCGTCAAATCCTGCATTTAATGAATTATTCATCATGGGCAGATTTATAAAAATCATTTCCGGCTGTGATTGGCTGTAACCCGCCGGCACCTTAACGACAAACAATGCAAAAAAAAAATATTCTGAAAAGGGAAAAATATTTTGACTCCGCACATTTATTGGGAGCAGAAGGAGTTAAACGTGGCCCCGGGGCAACATTCTTCCACGGCTAAGTGAATTTCAGCGTTGTTGACTGTAAGCGGTATAAGGAAGGCAGCAGAGAGGGGCAATTAACACGCACTTGTGTTTTCTTTTGCTAAATTTTCGCTGGGCTCTGGTCTAACGTGTTTCTAATTTAACACGATACGGGGTGAAAAACACAAAGCTCACGATAATATATACATTCCCCCTTTTACCGGGGTCAGACTGGGGACACATACAATTACTTCTTTATTAAACAAGCCTTGTGTTTTAGCTATAAAGAAAGCTATAACTCATAGCTCAGTAAATGCACGTCGCTGGGGTGCAAAGGACTCCGAACCCCTTTGAGTAAGAGTGGAGTTGGGCAGTGGGACGCGGACCTGGTCCATCGGGTTCTGGAGCAATTGCCCCGCGTGGACACGTCCAGGGATTTTTATCTTCTTTTTTTGTGCACCCCTGCCCACCGGAAGCATTACACAAAATGTGGGGGCCCCTGTAAGCCTCTCTGAGGGGGGCCCCCGCAAGTATATCCCTATAATTTATGTCATGCCTACCGGCCCAGTTTAAACACACCGGACCATTTCTTTTTTAACCAGGAACTCCAATAAACTGCATTTATTGGGGTAACAATTACTTTAATGTATCCTAAGACCCAAAGTTTTAACCCGACCCCCCTACCTGGGACAGCTGACCGCCTAACTTAATGCTTAATCTCGAACCCCAATTTTTTTAACCTGCCCCGACTTTTTTAATAAACATAGTTCCAACTTCAGACTTCGCGCATGTGAAGTGACCACTGACCAGCAATCCAGAGAACCTGGACACTCGACACACGGTTGTTGTGACTGTCCTAGGAATTTCTTGACTGTTGGCACATATAAGAAGCGCATTTGTCTCCTAGGTTAAAGGAGCTACCCTACTTTAAAGCAGGTTCGATGATTATGTCTATTCAAAGTACATTACATATACAAGGCGTGCTGTGACCTACTTTAAAGCAGGTGTGATTTAAGTTAAAACCCCAAGGTGTTTTAACGACGCTGGTGCCATTGTAAGGTCACAGCGGTCCACCCGGCCCCCAATCTACTTCTTTTTGGGGCCACACTCCCCACCCCCAAATGGATTACATAGCCCCTCCCTGGTAAAAATCAGGTGTGAAAATTATAAATCATTTTCATTTGAAGCGCGGAGATTTTGGAATAAGTTTTTTGCGGATACCGCGTGGTTAGCGACGTTATTTCTGGGTCTGATTCGAGAGGCCTGCACTTTCTCAGGCTATACGAACCCCGTAATCTAATCGGCAGAGCCTTATGGACTCTGCATGCTGACGTCAGCCCTGGAGCTTTAAATGCTTCCAGACCCGAGCAGTTGAGTGCAGAGCGCAGGATTCTCTCATAAGTTGTTTGCTTATCAGAAACCTTTTTTTTTTTTTAAATATATTTTTTTGTTTCACAGTTGGCGTTAAATCTGCGGTTTCTCGCTCGCCAGCCGCTGTGAACCACCGAAACTCCCAGTGTGCTCAGCCAGCCCACACGGCAGCTTTAATGTCATAAACGCAATGGCTGTCATAGTTGCCAACAGTCCTGATTTACCAAGGACCAGGGATATATTTATGAAGGAGTGCTGCCCAAGACCCCCGATCGAATTATGTGGCCCTGTTGCATTTAGCTTGTGGGGGGGGGTCCTCCATGGTGGTCCAGCCTCTGCTGGTATCCCCTCCTGAGAACCTTAGGAGGCTTTTATGTTTTGCTCTTTTATGAGGACATGTATTGTCTGGGGCGAAACTCACACGACATAATTAATAAAATAATAATAAATTAATTTAAAACAGTAATTATAGCTTGTTGAATTAATTAGGTTTTTTTTTGCCATCTTCTGGATCAACAGCAGGGCTGAACTTGATCGACATTTTTAAACCTAAATTACTATGTTAAATTGGCATGTAATAATAAATATTTCCATTTTCTAACCATCTAAGAGTGTGCGTGGAGTTGAATGTTGTCAATACTGAGGACCTTTTTTTTACGTGCAATCCCTAAGGTAAGGAGGACATTTGGTAGAGAACTTCGCCCCTACCTTTAGCAGGCTGGTGCCCACCTGGAAGGGCCGCCATAAGCCTTATTGACCTAGTCCAAAATATACCGCTAGCCAAGACATTCCAGAAAGCCAAACCTGGAGCCTCAGCTTCAGAGAATCCTGACCAATGTGCTGATTCTTATACCAACAGAAAGAGTGAAGTCAGAGTGCAGGGCCGGACTTGGGATGACTCGGTGGCCCCGGCACTTCAATGCTAGCGTCCACCAAATGACATGCACATGGCCATGCCATATCGGTTGCCATGCCCTACTGGTCTACCGGCTATCTGCCCGCTGTGCCGGATGACTACTCCAAGTCGGCCAGAGACTTGGCATCAGGTGGCACAACAAAGGGAACCAAGGTGCTGGCAAGTGTGTGCTGGTTGACCGTCTTGGAAGTCATGGTCCAAATGCTGTCGCCACTTGGACAATATTTTACTGGCATGGTGGTAAAAAAGTTTTGGCCCTTAATAAACTTATTTCCGCCCCCTTAGCTGTTGTTTCTGTAAGCCAAGCTGCTCTGTTATATACTGCCTGTTATACGTACGTCCTGTTTACCCGTTGTACAGTGCTGCGGAATATGGTGGTGCTATATAAAACCATAAAATAATAATAATACGAGGGAAGCTATAACGCAGTCTTAAGCTGCCAGATTCTGGAGCATAAAACGTTTAATTTGTATCCTTTTCCCGTAAAATTTACTCCAAAGCATTATCCTTTTAAATAAATGCAAAGAGAATTAATAAATCAGAATAAGTAGTGCATTTAAAAAAAAATACTTGTAAAATAATAATTTTTGGTATCAAAAGACACATTTTTGCCCGAAGTCTCTTCATTTTGATAAAATATGTCTATACATGTCTTACTTTAAAGGGGAAGTGGGGGTCGGCTCCAGTGCAAATACCAGATCTGAATGGCATCCCGTTCATGTCAGCAGAACTGACCTATTTATGACCCTCTACCCAAACATTCTCAGAACACCACAGTATATAATTTGGACGGTTTATTTTAGTCTCGGTTTAAAAATTACAAATAAAATACCCTTACTTGCCAACAAAAAAAAAATAAAAAAATCCATTAAGCGCTTTGCCACAAAGTAGACACTTTGTGACAACCGGTTTATAAAACTGTTGTGCCGAGACAAAAAAAACATCTTAAAAAACACAGATCTAAAACAAAACTGTATTCTAACTGAATAGCATTTAATATATATATATGTAAAATATAAATATATATATCTATATATACACAAACACACACATATATATAATTATAATTATTATTTATTGTTTTATATAGTGCCATCATATTTCATAGTGCTGTGAAATGGATACATATATATATATATATAGATACAGTATATATTTATGAATATATATATAATATATATATGTATATATTATATATATATAATATATATATATATGCATATATATATATATTTATATCTATATATATATATAAAGATTAAATTAATATTGGAATCTACTAAGCCTTTGACCCCGGGGCCGACGTGTTTAAGAGGCTATTTAGGGCTCCTAGTTGAGGATGTAACCTATACCTTGCTAAACTGGCTTCACACCACCAGGGGTGTCTACATTTTTCCACAGGGTGAGCAAAAAAGTCAAAATGAAGTCTTCCTGCTCTCCCATTTCCCTTCTATTCCGATCCCCCCATCTTTTATTTAATGCCCCCCCGCTTTTCCTATTAATTCTCGGACGGGGTTATTCACTAAAGCAAAATTATTATCATACCAAGTATTATCACGCCTGGGATACCCAGAGCTCTGCCTGTTTTGGGGGGAACGGTTTCATGAAGGCTGCGGCTGGATAGTTGACCCCAAACAGCCTTAGTGGGGAAGGGATTGGGCAGGGTGTGCGAGGCAAGTAGCCACTTGCCTGGAGAAAGGAGAAGCTGCCCCGGAGACCCCTTGAGACAGCACAGGCGTTAAGAAGGGCCAACCAATGCATTATGGCAGGATCATATTCTGGTTTAGGGTGGCAGCACGTGATTATAGATGACATCTCTGATCTCCCCAACCGGCCCATCTACATTGCTTTAACAGGCAAGACAAGGTATGATGTCATGTCCATAACTGGAAACCTTCTGGCTACAGCTTCCATGAGCCCCCCTTGCGTCATAGTGGAGGGGACGGCTGGGGGTACTATGAGACCTGGGGCAGCACCCAAGGTTAATATAGGTATATGCAAAAAGAGACACATGAGCCACCTCTTATTTAGCACACCTGCCAAGAGGCTCAAATTGCTGAAAAGGGGACACTTTGCCTTTCGGGGCTGTAGATTGGAACCAAACGATTCTGTTTTCTTTAAACAATTTAATTTACGAAACCTTTTCCTATTTGTATTAGAGTAACTTTTAGGGCTGTGGTGCAAAGTTCTTCCATTTACGTCAATTAATCAGGAGAGCAATTTCCTTGGTTTCCTCCAAAATTTCTTGTATGGAATTCTTGCATAAATAAACAGTCATAAACGGGGCAAGACTCAATGCGCTCGGATGTTGCGGCGTATCAATTTTGCAATTTTTGTTTCAGTATCAGCAGCAAACAAATGAATTAATGGCCGGTCGGATAGAAGCTCCGGAGCCTCCTCTTGCGTGACATTTTCTGCAAAATCATCAGCTGGAAATTCATTTTCAAAAAGGAAGACAACAATTGATAACAGGCGCGCGGACCGTATATTTGGAACACAATGGAATGGGTTCTAGGGTTCTACACAAACTTCAAAGGGAGGACATCTACATCAGACCAAGTGTAAGCTCTGGTGACCAGGGCTGGTAACAAGGAAATATCATGCCTTTGTAAGATTTCTCCCTTGTGCTTTATCACCCATACGCAGAAAAATTAAGAGGAACATTTTAATGTCAACGATTATCAGAATCTCTTTGAGGTTGGACTGTCATGGTTGAAGCCTGGTCCGAGCTCCGATAAGAGCTATTTATGTGGTTTTTTTTAGAGTTCCTTGATAAGTTTGTTTTTTTGGGGGGAAAGGAGCAATGTTTGACACATGCAGGACGCTTTTCAGATTGCTCTCGGCATGCTTCAATTTTCAACCATCGAAAAATCATTTCAATAACTCTACCCTTCTGAACAGGAAAGGGCTGGCGACAATCGGCTGAGTGGCAATTCCAGCCAGGTGACCCAGTTATGAACTAGCCTAAAGCACATTTGGAGGACAGCATGCCCGGTGTGGACTATCCAGTCTCATGTAGAAGAATTTAAAAGGAAAGGGAATGCATTAAATGCATAAAAGGAACACAGAAAGGATTCAATGAGTGCATTCTTCCTAGAGGCGTGTTTACTGTAGAGCCCCTGGTGGCCATATGTGGAACTGCAAAATTAAACACATAATAAAGCTTTAGACAGTGACCCCAAATCTTTAAATCAAACCAGTGCAGGACATTGATTGGGTTTAGGAGCTCAGGACTGGTGTTTTTTCACGAAAAAAAAAGCAGCAGGAATTATGATGTCATGGGCTATAGAATGCTGTCATACACTAACACCCAACCTAGATAGGAGGGACATCAGGGGACAAATAAGGGACACTGGCCCTACTAAACAGGGACACTTGACCCGTATGTGACACGTTAGCTTTCCAGTTGTTCCCAGAAGGAAGCCTGAATTGTTGATCTCTGTCTTGCCATGAAATCCCATAGGCGCTCTTGGATTACATTAATAATTCAGTAGTGTTAGCTCCCAGCTGACATATATTGGAATATAGGTGATAAATAAAAGAGATCGAAGAATACAATATTAAAACAAGACAAATAATGATTTTGTGGATGAGAATAAAAATCACTAGGTATTTAAAAATTAAGTGAAGTGTTAAAAATGCAGCATGTGGTTACAATACGTAAAAGATTTTATATAATAAAATAAAAAAATGTAAACTTTCAAACCTAAATACCAATTTTTTTGAGGGTCTTAAAAATTAAGCAGTTCTGGTGTGGGGGGTGTCCTGGCATCCCCATGAGGGATATAAATTGAGGCTCATATTGGGAACAGAGAGGAGAGATCCATAAAGAAGGGATTCTTTAATGAAGTAATGGTTTCAAACCTTGCAGTGTTACAATGTAATGCATCAACAGAGACGGAGTCACGGTAGACTTTCTATGGTGGCCAGAGATTTATGTGAACATTACAAGGCATTACAGAAGTAAGATAGAATGTAAAACAGTATTGCTTAACAGATTCCCATTGTACAGCGCTACAGAATATGATGGAGCTATATAAAACAATAACTAATAATAATAGAGGTGGGTACATGGAATAGCCATCCAGCATAAATGGCGAGGAAATTAAAGCCAGCAAATGCCTGCCAATGGCTGTATATGAGCAACCGCACGCTACGTTTTTCTGCTCGTGCCCTGGTGTGCCAGATTATCAGTCCGGGGCCGATCCCCAAAATAAATAAATAAATACCAGGTTTTGTAGAAACTGTATATATTAATGCAACTCGACCACCAGAAATGAGATGTAGCCGATTATACAGAGTTATATATAAAATAATAAAGATAATAAAAACAATAATAATAAATATAACTTTAGCATCCCACCACCCAGCCATGACCAACGCAGGTGAGAGGAAGCTGGGGACCAATAGTATGCAAATATATCGAGATGCAACACAGAACTAGTTTCAGTATCAAAGTATCACTTTGTGCAAAACTTCCCTTTAAAGAAATTATTATTTTATTATAATTTAAAAAAAAATTTCTTGTTACTGTAATGGCAGAAGCATTATATAAAATGTTATAGTAGGTCTGGAGTCTAACGTTAAGGCTAACCAGCTATGAAGCGAGTACCTGTGAAAAGATGAAAATGTTGACCTGAGAATTCGGTGGTCCCGCTCCATGTGGGAAGAGAGCAAAGAGATACGGCTCTCCCTTGGTTTTACCAGGTAGCCAAGGAAGGTGTTCTCTGTGGCCCTATATGGAGCACGGTCACCTGTCGTCATTTCTTATACTAGATGATGTTAAAGTAGGATACATCAGGAGCCCACAGGTTTGATCAGTTTGAGCGCCCACTGTGGTGGTGTTACAGTGAGGGGTACTCAGTGCTGGTGAGTGCACCTGTCTCACCTTGTACCCTTGTGTGTCTGTATAGATCTTAGCTGATTACTTTTTTGGTGTTGGGAAGATGGGTTGGCATTTTGGTGGCCACCTTCCCTTGAAGACTTAAGTGGTTACTTTCTCTTGTGGGGGACAATGAAGACCCTACCTCTAGCTATGGCCATGGATGGAAGAATAATCTGATATTGTTTGAAGGACCAACGGGTGGTTTATAGGTAAGATAGGGTGGCCCAGAACATTTAGGTGGGGAAAGTACCCTCTTCTGCACTTCCTATGGCCAAGGATGAATCACGCACAAGGGAATCCAGAACCTGCTTGGCTGGAGAGACCCACCTCCATGTATATATATATATATATATATATATATATATATATATATATACAGATGTTCAGGAGTATTCTATGTGTAAAGAAACCAGGATGGATCACCCAAGTAGGTTCCATGTATGAATGATCCATCGCCAGAGCACACCCCTCGTGTAACAGGAGTACGCTGCCCCCTGTGTAGGGCATTTGGGGGGAGAGGGCCATAAATTGATGCGGCCCCATGGAGTGTTTGTCCAGCTGTGCCCATGAGTAACACAAGGCTCTGCATTGAGAGAAGAAAGAAGGGAGTATAGGATACCGCAGACAGAAAGGAGAGTGGTCCTGGATAATGTTTTTCCTGGGGAGACAGACAATAAAATGTGGGTGATATATATATGTATATATATAGTTATTGTGTGGCTGGGTGTAATGAGAGTAGTACATTAACAATGGCTGGGGTCCTACAGGTTAATTGTACAATCTTTGTAATCATAGCCCCTTAGACTATCCAATACTTCCATCCAGTCTATGACACTGTATTATTTTATTATTATTTATTGTTTTATATAGCGCCATCATATCCCGCAGCGCTGTACAATAAGGTTTTGTTTTAAAAGTCCAAAGCAAGACAGTGGGGGAGACAATGGGTCGCACCCCCGCCACCCTGTGCGGACAGAAGAATAAATTCTGCACTGGCCTGAAGAGCTTGCAGTCATGAGACAGTAATTCCTCACCCCTGGGCTGGGTGGGCTGTTTCCTTTTGTTGGAAGCTGCAACATTGTATCCCTGTGAATCATAAGAAACATTCTGTGCAGAACTCAAGGGGTTAGTAACCCCCTCCCCTCCCCTTCACCCTCCATGTCTGATTGAAATGTGTTGGTTAAACAGAAATCCCACTCAGTCTCTCCACTGGGGGGAGGTTTATAGATTTTTTCCCCCTACCATGACAGTTCTGAGCACTACCCCCTCCTGTTTGTCATCCATGAGATGGGCGTTTGATTGCTTTGCTAAAGCAGGAGAAAGAAAGAGACACAGAGAGAGCCTTCTCCCCTCCTCCTCCCTCTGCCTTTTCTCTCTCCTAAATGCAACTTTTTTGCAGCTTGCAGGAAGGTTGGGTGCTGGGGGGCTCTGCATGGCGATGGTGAAGGGTGGCTGAAAAAGGGGCTGGAAGGCTGCCTTTTGGGGGGTTTTAAACCCTTGCTTCTTATCTGCCAGGCATTCTGGAGAACCCCCAAAAAGAAAACCCTACCACCCTTCCATTACCCCAGGCCAGGCCCTGATCCTCACCCAGTACCCAGGGAACTCTCTGTTTTGGGGTACATTGGCAGGATGCAACATTTCTTGGGGGGCTACTGGAAGTGGCTGCTGTCTGACTGATTACTCAATGCAGGAGGCTGATAGGAGACCCCAGGATCCAGGGCTGACCCCCTTCCTTCTCCCTGAACCCAGGAGGCATCTGGAGGTACCCCCAAGGCACAGGCTGCCCCCCAATATGGCAGATTGGAGACACTCGTCGCTGTGAGCCTGGACTGCAGTAAGGATCTGTCCCTGCTTCCCTGTCTCTCTCCTGCCATGAAGCTGCTTACTGCCTGCCACTGTGGCCCCTGTCTGTGGAGGTAAGAGAAGGGCTCCTATTTCATCCCCTACCCCCTGTCTATATTACCAGGAGCCACATTAACTTATCTTACATGTCCAGGCTTATGATTTATGTATATATGTGTATGAATGTGTGTGTATATATATATATATATATATATATATATATATATATATATATAATTATAATTTGTATATATAATTCATCATAATTCCTTTAATCAATAATTATTCCTTTAATAATTAATTTGAGAACCAAGCTGGTTTTTTAATATAGAATTGGGTTAGGCCCCTGTATACATTTTACGTGGTTTAGTATGGCTTCACTTCTATGATATATAGATATATGTGTAACTGTCTTAAGGGATTCAACACTGTATTAAGAACTATATATATATATATATGTATATATATGTGTGTGTATTCTTGTGGTTTATCGGTGCAGTTTACACTAGTAAAATTAGTGTAAATTTGGGGGAGCAGTATGGTGCTACCCTTATGGAAATGATGGGGTTAATATGAACTGTGCTTGACTTTACTTTGGGTTAAGGAGGAAGGATGGGGTGGGGTGTTCGCTATTGTATGTGTATTATCTCTGTGTAAGAAATTTTATACAATTCTCTGCATATTTTCCCCCTGAAGCCTTAAACTTAACCCTTTGACAGCTGGCAGCTAAAATGGTCTAAAATACATGGTGCAAATATATTCGTATCGGAGCACTCTGGCCGCAGTGGGGTTAATGCGATACTTATTCAATAAAATATTTTTTTCTTTTTCCGCTGAAGATTTATGTTTTTCTTTATAGACTCTGTTGCTGTAGAGGAATATATATATATATATATATATAAGTTCTCCCAGTTGGGGAAGAAAAAAAAATTCCCATAATTCCCAGGGTCATCTGTTCCATTAGGGTTACACATTAACAGATTGGACTGTATTGAAACATTTCTTGTTTTATTTATGCTTTTTTGTTTGTTTACAGGTTGCTGGGTAAATAAGGTAATTAGGATACCGTAAAATAACACACGCACACTTTGTATTAGTTAACTGTTGCCTTGCCTGTCGGTGGCGAGCTTTCTGCTGCAATGGTTTTTTAATAGTTAACCTTGTTTAATTGGCATTCGTCCATATTACCATTTTTTCCTCCCCTGGTTTTTATTGGGCTTCTGGACTGCGGTAACTTTTTCACTCCGGGATTCGCAGACAAAAGATTTCATATATATATTTATATATAATTTTTTTTTTTTTGGTTAAAATTGCACCAAGACATTTCAAGGCCCTTTTTCTCTGTCTGGGTGGCTAGAGTGCGCGTATCTGGTCACAGCACCCTCTGCCGACAGCATTCAGCGCTCGTCCTCCTTTAGAGCGAATTAAAATAGTTAACGCTGAAGGAAAAGGATATGTTTTATGGAGATGCCCTGTACTTTTGAGGCCTGCCTCTGGAAAAGCTCCTGAAAGCTTCTAGAATTAACTCTTACGCTGCGGAACCAACGTGTCCCCTACCACCGCTTTGCGCCGAAATCCATGAAAATTTGGTTTATTAAATTAGAATGCAGTTGTTTTTTTTTGTGTTCAGTTTATTGGTGAATATTATTATTATTTATTGTTTTATATAGCGCCATCATATTGTCTAGCGTTGTACAATGGGATGTTTGTTGGGTTTCAACTGGGAATGATATATTGTAACAAAATATGGCAATTATATAAATATATTATATTATACATTATGCAGCTGACTGTATATCCATCATCATAAGGCTAACGTCAGCCGTACCCCCGTTAAAGTAGGATGTGTGGCCTTTAGGTACAGAAAGTCATTCATTCACATCCCGGAATGACAATCGGATGAGCTAAAGCGGACATTACATTGGTGCAAAATGATGCACGGCGGTAATTACCCACCACCCTCCTTAAAATAATTTTGCAGCACGCGCAGTGCTTTAACCCTAAAAGCACCATGACATTGTAAGTCAATGGCATGTTTGCTACCCCCGCCACAAGGGTTAAATTGTTTTTTCTTTTGCGTTGAATGGGAACAACCCTTATTGAGTATTGAGCGGTCACGCAGATGCGGGGCTCGAAGGGTTAACGTTCCATGAACACCTAATAGTTTATTTTAAACGGTTGTGTCCTGCGTGACACACTCATCCTAAAAGCCTCCATGATCTCAGATTAGGAATTAATCCTCGTTAGGATGTTTTTATAGTAATGCAGGGTATGGATATAAGGACAGTTATTACGGAGATTTCAAGCAGTGACCTTGAGAGAGAAAAAACATAGAGTGTGAGTTCTTGGGAATAATGGCTTCCTAATGGCTAATATGCCGGTACTGTGTATGTGTATGTATATAAATATATATATGTATGTATGTATGTATGTGTGTGTATGTATATAAATATATGTATGTATGTATGTATGTATGTGTGTGTGTGTATGTATATAAATATATGTGTGTGTATGTATATAAATATATGTATGTATATAAATATATGTATGTATGTGTGTGTATGTATATAAATATATGTATGTGTGTGTGTGTATATATATGTGTGTGTGTACACACACACACACACACAAGTATATGGAAGAGAACTGTTATTGTTCAGTAACAGATTTTACCAGTAGTTCATCAACCAGATGATAAATGGGTTCTAGATCTAGAATGTCTAGAAATAGATACCCCTAGGTATTAGATCTAAAGCCAGAAAGGACTGCTACTTGCATGATGTATAGTTTGCTGGCTGGGGATACTGGGAGGTAGCACTCTAATGCCAATGCTAGATTTATCTCTACAGTGGTTAATAGCTTTATGATCCCATGGATGGATGGACTGCACGTTCCATCTACTCTCGGCCAACAAGGATAATGAGATATGTAGTCCTTTTTTTCTCCTAAAACTGGATTCGCTCACCATGCAGCTCTTATAACCCATGTGGCCCTCCTCTAGCAGCCTTAAGTATGTAATAAAACCTGTTCCCTGGCTACATTGATGCCGTTAAGACACTTATTTGCAATAGTAACTGTTCAAATGTTGTTGCGATTGTTGTTACTGTTACACCCTTTATCGTGAATAAATTAATTTACTGACGCTGGGTATCGCTTGTCCTTTTTGTTTGTAAATCAGCAGGTCCAGACTGGCCATCTGGCACAGCGGGCGATTGCCTGGCGGGCCACTGGCCGACCACGCCGCACAATCACTTCTTCCCGAGTATCCAGTCATCCGCCTAATGTCATCAGACGGCCAGTGCCCATAAGCGGCCGGTGCCGCCCGCCATCGCTAGTCTGGCCGTGTCAATTGGTGTAATTTGTTTTCGAGAAATTTAGAGCCTTGTTCTTTACATGGTTAGTCTTGGATTCCAAGAGGTTCTGGACTGTCAATAAAAGATACTCAACGAATTGTGTGCAGTCTGGTCAATCTGTGGGTTTAGGATGTTAGGTGAGAGGTATAGGTTGGGTTGGACCAGTAGGTTAGTAGGCCTTCCACACAATAATGGCCAACATCTTCTCATAAAAGATGTCTAATACTGTTTGCGTAAAAACATGATGGAGGCAAGGGAGTCCCCAGCGGAAGAAGCTTAATCAAAGAGCAGTGGTGAGCTGAGAAGTTCACACTTCGGCTCTCGGGCAAAGGAATCCCTTCTTCTGAGAGGTGACAAGAAGGTCCTCAAAGACCTAGACCTTCTGTACTTATCTGCTTTCCTTTTAAATAGGGTTGGATTGTGATGGTTTTCCTAAGACTAGATGATTGGAAGTGTTCTATGTTGGTGCCGTACAATGGATATCTTATATGTTACGGGAAGCAGGATAGATAGGTGAATAGGTCCATGAGCTGAGCTTGGTCCAGTGTCCCTCAATCATTAAAACTAGTTCTGATGAATGTTTTAAGGGCCAGTACCCAGCTATACAGGGCGCAGTGACTCTGGGCACATGGGGTCACTGTTTCCATGCATCAAACACTCTCTTCTTTTCTTTTCCCCCCCCAAAAATAAAAATAATGAACACAAAAACTAATTGCCATGGCTATTCCTTTAACAAGGTCTCTTCTCTGGCCACTGGCAAGCTGCAGCCCCTGTTCCCACAGCTGCGACTGAGCACAAACTCAGTAACTATTGCCACTAATGAACTCTATACCAGCTTTTCAATGTCTGACCGTAGGCAGTCGGTGCCCACAATGGAGCAAGAATGGGAGGCTTTAACAAGTGGAAAATTGTATGTATCAATTGCCTTACAGCAGGGAAAGAGAAAATGAGCAGAAAGGTAACGTGACACCCGAATTACTGTCAGCGTGCAGAGCGCTTAAAAAAAAAAGCTATACCTTGTGCTTGTAAGATTGCAAGGAAATATAAAATATCTTTAACTTTTGAGGGTGGTAGATAAATGTCACAGCCTCCCAGCAGAAGTGGTAGAGGCTAATACAGTGAGGGTATTAAACATGCATGGGATAGACATACGGCTCCTGAATCTAAGACGAGACCAACGACTGATTAAGGTTTGAGTCTTTACAGCAGGAGAAACGGGCGACTAGACGGGGGCCGGATAGGGCCGATCTGTAGGCAGGTTCTATCTTTTGATGTTAATTAGCCGGATCCCATTTTCGTCTTGATCCAACAAAATCATATACGCAAATCACTATTAAATCAAGTTGTGTTATCGCCAAATGGGCAGCATTGACGAATATATTTGTGTTTATTGCAAAAAAAATAATAATAAAAATAATCTTTTAAGGCGGTATTCCGGAGAAGGAGCATGAAACCTATTTGGTTCATTCAGACTGAAATGACTGTTTTTGAGAGTCGCCATTGTTCCTGTCCTTGTAAAAGAGGATTAAGACACATGTTCCACTTCAGAGGATTGGCTGTGCTTTGTTCAACCTGGCGCTTAATAGGTTAAATCGTAATGACAGCCAGCAGAATGCTGCTTCCCTGCAGTAATTTAATGCCTGGGCTTTGCAGGCGGCATGCAGTTTAAAACCCATGGCTGCCATCTGTCTGTCCTGAATGTATAGTTAATGTCCCAGCAGCAAACTGGGACAAGCTGGGAGGCCTCGTCTTACTGGGAATGTTCAGAGACGTACGTGTGTATATAATATATATAATATAATATATATATATATATATATATATATATATATATATATATATATGTATATATGTGTATTAGTGTCCCAGGGATCCTCAAAACCTTAAGGAGAAGCTGCAGCGGAACCACCCACTCTGTGGTCTAGTGTTTTACGCAACCGATTGGTTTCTTTAATCAGCCAATCAGAGACCTGGAAATGCTTACCATTGAATTACAATGCATTAACACTAGATTCTTGTTATTGCCCCCTGCCCAGAACGTCATTATTATTATTTATGGTTTTATATAGCGCCATCATATTTAGTAGCGCTGCACAGTGGGTAAGAAGGATAGAAAACGTAGTGGATAACATAATAATTTGGATTTAACAAAATCAAAAGGTCAGAGGGGCCTGCTCCAAAGAGCTTACAATCTAAAAATATCCCATTGTTAATGTCGTGCTTTAAGGAATATATATGTGGAATTTGTCACATTAAGTACTCTTGGGGATGCGGGTGGGCAGTCCCTCTGACGTCGGCCGGCGGTCCCGACTCTGCTCCCGCGACCCGGAGTTTTCCGGTAATCACCCGGAGAGTTCCCAGGTATACCTACTTAGCACGTATGCGATGCGCAGAAAGAACGTGGGAGTCCCCTTTAAAATGTATTTTCGCGCAGGAATAATTAGCGCTTTATCTATAGCTCCATTTAAGAAATCCGGCTGGTGCGATAAGGGAAATATTTCACATGTGCAGCGACTATTTTGAAATATTATTAGAAACTATGACTTGTGAAGAATTTGTTATTCCCCGAACTGCTCCCTGTTTCCTGATTATGAAAGTTGTTTCAGTACATTCTGATCTTATTTCTTCTTGGCTTTAAAACAAACGCTCCGCGATCACCAGAAATACATTGCTTTTGACAGCTGATAAGAACCGATAGAACAAAATGCTAATTTAATGGGTCAAGCTCCTAAAACTGATTTTTGTTTTTCTTCAAACATTTCCCAATAAAAACTACTGAGATATTTGAAATCCTTTTTATTGTGTTTACTCTCCTACCATCTCTGCTGGAAGACATTTTTTTCATACGTCCACTCCTTCTCGACAAGTTCTTTCCCAAGTCCTAAGGGCAACTTCTATCTTTTTTTTTTTTTTTTTTTTTTGCGTCAGATTAAAATTACGTTTTCAAAAATATTGTTCTGTTTTAAAAAAAATATATAGTTCTAGTTTTTACAGAGTGTAATGTTTTCAGGCATCTGTTTATCAGCCATTTCTATGAGTTCTCGCTCTGTTATCTGATCCCCGATGTACTAAACACCCCGACTCCTTATACTGCCTGTGGGGGGACAACAGAATGACTGAGTCTTAATCCCCCAAAAGGACACTCTGATTTATGAAAGTCTATGGATGGACAGACTTCATTAGCATTGCCATAAAGCATCAGCTCAGTGCGGTGAGCAGTAAAGTCACCCAAAATGTCACATGACTGAGAACAATGGTGGCCTCCAGGTCTGCCGATAAACTGTATACAGTGCTGGGTGGGTTATATTACTGTATACATCGCTGGGGTTATTACTGTATACAGCGCTGGGGGGTTATATTACTGTATACAGCGCTGGGGGTTATATTACTTTATACAGCGCTGGGGGGTTATATTACTGTATACAGCGCTGGGGGTTATATTACTGTATACAGCACTGGGGGGTTATATTACTGTATACAGCGCTGGGGGTTATATTACTGTATACAGTGCTTGGGGGGTTATATTAGTGTATACAGTGCTGGGTGGGTTATATTACTGTATACATCGCTGGGGTTATATTACTGTATACAGCGCTGGGGGGTATTACTGTATACAGCGCTGGGGGTTATATTACTGTATACAGCACTGGGGTTATATGACTGTATACAGCGCTGGGGGTTATATGACTGTATACAGCGCTGGGGGTTATATGACTGTATACAGCGCTGGGGGTTATATTACTGTATACAGTGCTGGGGGTTATATTACTGTATACAGTGCTAGGGTTATATTACTGTATACAGCGCTGGGGGTTATATTACTGTATACAGCGCTGGAGTTATATTACTGTATACAGTGCTGGGGGTTATATTACTGTATACAGCGCTGGGGTTATATTACTGTATACAGTGCTGGGGGTTATATTACTGTATACAGCGCTGGGGTTATTACTGTATACAGTGCTGGGGAGTATATGACTGTATACAAAGCTGGGGATTATGTTCAAGGAGGAAATATATTTTCATTAAAAGTTACTGTCACGCTTCAATGCAAGTTAATGTTAAGCTATATTAGTAAATATTTTGGGATTGAGATTTTTTGTTTGATTGCTGAATATTCTAGCAGAGCGGGGCTGGTATGATTTTAATTTATTACATTTTATTAACAGAGCTCCAGCAGGCTCCTTACCGCGATTACCACAGGGGTGAAAAAACCAACAATAACTTTAAACCTGACGATATGCAAAACTGACGATAAGATTAACACACATTAGTGCATACTGATATAGAAAGTGCAGAAGGGCCTGCTCTTGGGAGCTTACAATCTATTTATCTTAAATTTTTAGTCTTTTCCATTTATCTAAATATAATGAGAAGCCATTTAGAATTCTGCTTTCATTTTAAATGTATCAAGGTATTGTTCTCTCCTTAGTTTCTCCAATTACATGCTTTCTATAAAAAAAAAAAAAGATCAGAATAATATATAAAAATAACCAGATCCAGGTTATGATGATTTGTAAAGCGGTAAAGCAGATATAAGTTACTAAACCCGTTTGGATTGACATTGTATGATTTTTCTTTTCTAGTTCCAAAGAAAGTTTGTATCTTGGCAGGATTTCTAAACATTGCCCCTATGCCCATTGTAAGGAGCCAGCGAGTCCCTAATTAGCCCTTTGGCTTTCAGTCTTGCCGGTCAGGATAATCTATGTTGCTAAAAGAGACTTGGCAAAGAACAAGTCAGAGACGCGGGCGGTGTGATCGCTGAGCAGGTGCTCTCGGACCGGTGGTGCTGGCCTTTTGTACCTCCGTATCTCTTTTGGTTACTGTACACGCCGGGTACATGTTGAAAGCCGTGTACACCTGTCTGTCCGCGCACCGCCGATCCACTAAGCTAAATAGGGGCTTCACCCTATTTATAGTATGTGGCAACAGTATTTATTTACACAATTCTCTATATTATATGTATACGTCCGTGTTTTTTATTGTCCCAACAGCGTAGATTGTTATGATCACCGTAATCAAATCTAATACAGCGATAAACATTGGGATAGGTGGTGCTGAGCAAAGATCACGTTATGTAAAGAGAAGCCCTGCCAAGGGATTAAAGGTACATTTTCTTCTAAGAAAGCGATCCTTCTGCTTCTACGGCGGTAAAGTTTTACATATACAGCCTGCGGTGACTTAAGAGTCACATTGGGCTGAGAATCCGGTTCCTTTAAAGCTTCTGTCCCACCTACTCTGATTCCTACTACGGTGGAACGCGCCAGCTCTTCCCAGAGACCAATGGGCTTGCTTTGCGCGCAAGCGCGTGGGGGGGTCTCTTTAGATCGTTCCCATGAGTGTTCACCGAGCCGGGGCTCAAGCTGACTGGTGGTCCATAGTTCGTATGGCAGGAGATGTGTTCAGCTGGGTGGTGGGGAAAAGGGACAAATGCATATGGCGGGCTGTCGTATCTATTCATATGATGCTAGGTGTGTCCCGTTAATGGACGCTTTGGAAAGGTAACTCATAACGGTATTTATTGTCCATTTAGTAAAGTTAAGATACAATCTAACCGGTTCCAGAATCGGGGCCGGACTGGAGAAGACTAGGCGGCCCTGGCACTTTAAGGTGATGTAAGTGTGCCCAACGGCTGGGAAAAAACGGCTGGGCATATCCATCCATCAGGGCAGCAGATCAGGTGATTGGCACTGGCAGCCAGTGGCCCACGGGGCATTTTCCCAGCGCTTTTAAGCAATATATATATATATATATATATATATATATATATATATATAATATAGCACCTACCCTGTGATTTAGAGTGACGCATGTTAAGTGCGTATGGTAAATCCTTTCTTTAGCTCTCTTACGAGTTGATCGCAGTCTTTATGGCTCACGTTGGAAGCGGCGCCCGTTTTGGGGTCGTTTGCGATGCAGTCTATTTGAATATCTGAAGCCGGGTGGCGCAGAGGATGGGGGAGACTTGGTGACTCTGGATAGCAAAGCGATGATTTGTTACAAACAGAAGCTTTTACTGCAGCATCTCTGCAGAACGAAGAAGAAAAAGCCTAATATTTCCAAATATTTAATGCAAATTTCATTTAAAGTGCGTTGGGGGAAGACATTTAGGTGGGCGCCAGCAGATTATTTATTTAAAGAAATGTACACTGGGGCAAAGCTTTATTTTGATTGGTTATGGTGGCTCTGGTCGTAGCGGTTAAACCAGCGTGATTCGTAGTGCTTTAAACCTCGGAGTGGATGAGAATTATGTTGTCTACTCAAGGGGTTAAAAATGATGTCATCGGTATTTCAGATAGCGACAGTTAATTGAGAGGAGAGAGAAAAAAAAAAAAAGAACTTTAAATGCTATGAAGCATCTGTCAGGCTGGACAGTATAAGTCATAAGGGCTGCACCGCCGGCCAAATGCTGGCACCTTCCTGTTGAGTCATAGATTACGACATGTTGATGACATCATCAGCCTCTGTGCATGAGACAGTTTTAAATAGTTCTCTGTAAGGGGATTTAATAACATCTTGGATTCTGTTTTGTTTAAATGCACGAATTCTTCTTTTATTAGGCAGCTGAAATTATGTTGCCCCCCCCCATATATATATATATATATATATATATATATATATATATATATATATATATATATTAAATATGATTTTATTGAAACTTTCAAAAGGAATAGAGTGGAAGAGAAACTGGGACGCCATTAGAGGCATGGTAAAAACTAAATATTATGGGGTTTTTTTTCCACCCCAAACCAAGTCTTGTTTGCCATTAAATCAATAAAATAAAAATTAACCCTTTTGGAATCAGGGACCTTTGAAAAGCACACCCAAGCATTTGGGTTTAATTACTGCAGGTATAGTACACCTAGCCGACCAGTTACTGTCATAAAATAGAGGGCCAGGGGACGCGGCCCCTTTAAAAGGGTTCTTTTGTGAGTACAGTGAAATATTGCCACGTTTCTTTGTATTCATATTCAAAATAGGGGCCCTTCTGGCGAATGTGAGCTGTGAGGCTCCGTTGTTGAGAGACAATGGGGCCAGCATTTCCCATGCGATACAGAATTTAAAGAAAAAAATCTGCCGTATTGACGCTTTAAAACCCAGAGAGGCAAGCGTTGGATCGCTCAGCCCCTTTGGGATGAACCCTTGTCCTGAACTTCAAAGGGTTAAGAAGATGTCACTGCGGGCACACGGCGCGTGACACCGTTTAGATGGGGGAGGTAGGGGTATATTCACTGCAGGGTGGTTATTATTATTATTGTTATTATTATTATATAGCGCCATCATATTCCATAGCGCTGTATAATGGGTAAACGGGGCAAAGCGGGTAGTATATAACATAACAAGTGGTAAGGGGGATACACATCCATCCTGCCCCCTAAATATCCCTGACTCCTAATTAAGTGTCCATACTGACCTTATATCCTAAACATATCAACACGGAAAGATGGAAAAGAATTCAGAACTTCGAATTAAGACTCTGTTCTTATAGGCTCATTTTTTTTATTTATATATATATATATATATATATATATATATATATATATATATATATATATACATGTACATGTATTTGTTTCAAACGGGGATCCTCTGTCGAGGGGTTAAATTGTCGTCTGCCCTAAACTGAGAAAGACAGGTCTTTGTCATATGGTCAGGACACCAATATAAACGTCCCTTTGCTCAGAAGGAGCATTGTTGGCCATGAATAGACCTACAAAGGAGATGTCTTCTCCTCGCATTCTCCAACCGCACAAAAGGCTCGCGTTCCATGCAGAGAACGCCACATGGAGCCAACGCTGTCGCTGACGCTACGGTCTGACTCATGCGCGGTGCCCGCTTTCCCGAGAGACACTCGTAGCAGGATATCCTACTCCTCGTCCTTCGGTTCCAACGTTACCAGCCAACAAGAGCGTCATTTCCACCACACGCCAAAGGGCTGCGCGTCTAATCATAATACACGTAACCTTAAATGACTGTTTTTGGGTTTCAAACATATGGTTTTATGTAGTGGAAAGAAAAGGGAGGCGAAATTCAATACCAGCTCGGATTATAACGGGCTTGGCATCATAAAAAATGCGTAAATGTTGTTTTATTTATGTTTAACAAATCATACATTTTTTTTTTTAACGTTCTTTAAAATGCCGTTTAATTAAAATCAGATAAGAAAACTCTTCCCTGATCAAGCATGTACACTTTTTTTATACGCTTAGGTAACTATTCATTTAAATATTAAAAACCTAAATAATTTTTTGGTTGTTTAGGCTATCCCCGGGCATGGTTGGCTTCTTGGTATAAGGACAAAGAACAAAGAGAAATAGATGTAGAATGGCAATTAAGGTATAGTGTTAGCTTGGAGTTAATTGGCAGGTATGACTTCCATAATAACGATGTATGATAAACATGAGTACCGGCACAACCCCCCCCCCCCAGAAGGGGTCATTTCAATGTGGTCCCTAAAATTCCATTTTTTTTCCGCCCCTCACAAATAAGGATTCCTGACAGACATTGCGCTGGCACATGGGTAGAGAGAAATTGCCCTGGGGCTAGTGTGAAGAACCAGCATTTGTAGCCGGTGCCCGTTGACCTGTCTGCTATGAATATTTTTGTGCCCCCATGAGGTGGGCCAATGCAGGATTCTCCATAAAGTCCAATGGGGAATAGGCTTTCTTAGGGACACCACTGGCAGGGCTATTAGACGATGTAGACAAACACCTTAGTTCCTTTCCATTAAGGAGTTGTTTGCCTTCCGTCATATCTAAATTTAACTCATGAGATTTGGACGTGCCGACGTTGTGACAAGCACAGGGCCAATATATTTAGGTGTCCTAGTATTATTGGATTCTCCAGTAATATCCTCTTGTGGGGAGCCCCCTGGACTCCCGACGGTGGTGTTCCCAGGCTTTATTTTCAATTACGGAATGGGTAGTGTTGGGTATATGTGAAAGTTTGTGCCATGTTGTTATTGACCTTGTGACGTTGTACATTGATCTGTATTTTTACGAGGGGAAGCAAAATAAGTAAATTGACCTGTTTTCTCTTTTTTTTCCCCACCAGGTATGGTCTCTCTCCCACAGATATTCTCCTCCCACAGCCTCCTGTTGAGGGCCTTCTGCAGTGAGAAGAATCCAAAGTTGAAGACAAGTCCTTACTGGGATATGACCGGTTACGGCTGCCACAGCAAGGTCTATAATCCAGGCAAAAGCAGCTCGACATCTGGCCAACTGTTGCTCGCGCACACCTCCCTCCTTCAGGTGCCGTACGAGCAAACCGTGATCTTCCCGACCAGCGTCGGGCATATTGTGGAGTCCTCGTCCAGCAGTGTGTCTTCAACAGCAGCGAGCGGTAAAACGCTCGGTGGCCCTCCGACCAACCTGATGCGGCGCAGTACGGTCAGCCTTCTGGATACCTACCAGAAGTGCAGTTTGAAGCGAAAATGCGAGGAGTTAGACAACAATAGCAGTGTGCAGATTGTGGATGAGCATCCTCCTATGACCCAGAACAATGCAAGCGGGGCCACTGCTGCCACCACCTCCACGGCCACTTCCAAGAACAGCGGCTCCAACAGCGAAGGGGATTACCAGCTGGTGCAACATGAGGTTCTGTGTTCCATGACCAATACTTATGAGGTTCTGGAATTTTTGGGAAGAGGTACCTTCGGGCAGGTAGTGAAATGCTGGAAAAGAGGAACCAACGAGATAGTGGCCATCAAGATCCTGAAGAACCACCCTTCCTATGCTAGGCAAGGCCAGATCGAAGTGAGCATCCTGGCCCGGCTAAGTACAGAAAGCGCAGATGACTACAATTTCGTTAGAGCGTACGAGTGCTTTCAGCACAAGAATCACACCTGCCTTGTGTTTGAGATGCTTGAGCAGAACCTCTACGACTTCCTGAAGCAAAACAAATTCAGCCCGTTGCCTCTTAAGTACATTCGGCCTGTCCTGCAGCAGGTGGGCACGGCCCTTATGAAGCTGAAGAGCCTGGGCTTAATCCACGCTGATTTAAAGCCCGAGAACATCATGCTGGTCGACCCTTCCAGACAGCCGTACAGAGTCAAAGTCATAGACTTTGGATCTGCAAGCCATGTCTCCAAAGCCGTTTGTTCCACCTACCTGCAATCCAGATATTACAGGTAAGAAAAGTACTGTATTTAGATCCAGTTGGAGTTAGGCTTGGACTAAGTCTCCATGCTGCCCTCCGCGCTCGGATGTGACGTTCCTGCTAGATGAGAGTGGGGTTGGGAAAAGAGGAGTAAGGGAGAGGAGTGTATGTTTGGAGAGCTAGGATTAAAGATTTGGGGAGCGATGTTTCTCCTGTTCATGCTTAGCAGAGAACTACATACTAACCTGCAAGGGGCAATAAAAACAGGATTGTGTATAAAGAGCTATAAATAATATCTTATTGCATTTTAATTATAGAGCGTTAGCTGATTCTCTGTAGCCCTATTATAGAGAGAAAAAATTAGAATTTAGAAATTCAAATAACATCAACACACGTTAAGGCATACTTGTGTACAGAAGGGACTGTTCTTATGAATATACAATCTACAATTTATTTTGGGATCACCCCCCTCGAAACTCAAACTGCTTAATATACCACCGGTACAAATCCTTGAGAGCATGGGTTTGGCTGCTTCAATTCTCCATGTATCTTAATGGGATTAGGAACGGGGTCTCCATCTGCTTGCTGTACCCCAAGCGTCCCTTTTTTACCCTGGCGGACTGTATATTTCTGCCCCTTTGTGTGTGTGATTGTTATTTTTGTGAACTATAGGGATTGTTAGAGCCCCTGCCTCGTATATTCAGAGTTGACCCACTGCCAACATCTTTGGTGCCTCCGATTTACCTTACTTGGGGTAATTCATCCTAAAAGTAGTTTTCTCTACCCAGAAAAAAATAAATTCCTCCATTTGTCTGTTTGTACCACATGTTTAGACCGTGGCACGTGACATGCATTTAATTGACTTTAATTTGATCACGTAATACCCAAACGCTTAAATCTTGGTTAACTTATTAGAGAAAACCATAAAACTCTTTAATTGTCGAATTTACAGCAATATTTTGTCCCGAGTGGGGGATTTTTTTAGCTCTGTGTACTTTGTTTTTCTACCACTGTAATTAGTTTGTCTGTATTTGGTTTAAAAAGTAGGTTTTTATTGAAAGTATAGAATAGTAGAAAACTTCTGAATCGGTTTATTGCAGATAATAAAATAGTCTTGGAAGATTAAGGGTTACTATATATATATATATACTTAGCATATGGTTTGACCCGGCCAGAATCAGGATGTAGTTGTGCTGCTTGAGCAGATTCGAGGCTTCGCTTCCCCCTTAAAGTCTCCTCCAAAACTCCCCTCCTTACGGTTTTGTGGTTAAAGACGGGGTCAGGAAAAGTTCTAACATGGAAAGTAATGGGAAGGGAAAAAAAGTAATTTCCTTTTCTCATGTGACTGAACCCTGTGAATGCCAGGCAACTGTAAGAAAACCGTACCCATCACCCCGAGTCTTAGGTTCCCATAATAAGCTTTGGTGGCAGTTGAGAAACTCTAGCGAGGCCACCTTTGGACAATCCCAACAACGAGGCTTATGTCACCTTGGCAAATGCCCCCAATAGTACCGCTGCACGTAATATGCCCAAAAGGGGCACTCCGAACAAGTGGAGATGCGGCATTTCATGGTGAGACAACCCGTTATTTTATGATGGAGCTCTGTTTTATAGGAGGGCTTGTTTACGTCCTAACGTACCCTTTGGAGTCCTGGGAAAAGGGACACCTGAAAACTATTAAAATAGTTAACAAGAATAGATTGAATTTCTCTGGTTCCAGGACTACAATGTAAACATGCATGGGATAGGCATATGGTTCCTGAATCTAAGACGAGACCAACGACTGATTAAGGTTTGAGTCTTTACAGCGGGAAGAACGGGTGGACTAGACGGGGGGCCAAACAGCTCTGATCTGCCATCAGCTTCTATGTTTTCTACACAATTATTGGTTTCCATGTCACCTCCCCACTATTACTCCATCCCCGACATCCAGGTTGGGTCATCTTAGCACCGACAGATGTTGCTGAAGGACCTTCTACTCCCGAATCCCAATAGCTACCGGTCCTGGTTGGTGCCATATGTGGCGGCTGGGCTTCTTAGCTTCAGATGGGTTCAGGTTGACCTGGACTTGCAGAGGGATCAGTAGTTTTGTTTTTTTAATCTCTCTTCGCATTATCAGGTTAGTCTTTATCGGCTGAACCCCCCACCGGCTGCCTGGCTCCCTGCTGCAACCAGAGCTCTGGAGCCGTCAGTATTCATATCCGTCATTGTTTGCGTGCGTGCGCGGCAAGCATCTCTCTGTGTGTATTTGTCTATGTTCACGCATTCAAAGATAGCTTAAACATAATAGATTTATTATAAAAACCCCTGTACAGATCTAAAACCTGGTTTCCTAAGGACCTTGGAGAACGAGAATATTTTCTCCTAAAGAAGGATTTAAAAAAAAATAAATGTATATATTTGTTCATTTTTTTGTTTAAGTTGATCAATGGGAAACTTTTATTGCCTTGGAGATTAATATGTTTAAAATTATATCATCAGTTCATTTGTTCAATTACTGCCAGTTTAATAAGTCCTAGGAATTTTGAGAAATTTTTTTTTCCAGAATATTTTTAAAAAATTTAAGGAAAAAAAAAAACACTTTCAGTAAAAAAAAAAACAAAAAAAAACTAACCGGTAATTTTGTTTGAACCTAGAATTTAAGACAAAGATCTAATTATTCCCCCTTAAAAAACAAGTGTTGTCTGAATCAGGATTTAGTTGGCGGTACCGCAGATCCTGAGAATTTAGGTAT
Source organism: Sceloporus occidentalis (assembly GCA_023333645.1). NCBI lineage: Eukaryota > Metazoa > Chordata > Lepidosauria > Squamata > Phrynosomatidae > Sceloporus > Sceloporus occidentalis. The sequence goes on from JALMGF010000386.1 coordinate 351,569, forward strand.
TCCTAAAATTCACAATACCTAGAATTTAGGTATAAAGGTTTAAAATGCGTAGGGTTATCCTGGACGTAAGGAAAGGCCAAAGATGAAGTAAAGTTGTTGTTTTTTTTTGTGCTTACAGCATACAGAAAAAGGCTAAGTGAGGCAAAAAGCTCAAATATGGCCTCGAATTCTATGTTTTGGGAATTTTTTGTCTAAAAAAATTATTTTTCTTTTCAAATCGATACAGAAGACTTGTTAAGATCCGTTCAGTGGAATCTCATTAGCAGCCATATTATTTTTTGTATTTTAATTTTTTTCAATAATTTAACACATCCCATATATTCTTAAATATATATAATTTTGACAATAATTCTAAATATAATATTCTTTTGACTTCTGTGCTTCTAGTCCACAGTAATGAGAAACATGAAATAATGAGGTGCCTTTCAAACAGCGTCTATAACCTTTTCACCGCTAACCCTTTCAGTGCAGAAAGTTTTAATAACGGGGGGAAAAAACCCAGGAAAGGTTTAGCCGTGGATAAGTGCGGTAACAGCGGCTGTTTTAATCCGGTACTTCTGCATTGCAGCGTTTGCGCCTCAAGGGAGTCGGCAGGTATTCCCAATGCTGGGGAAATGTATTTCTGCTGTTCGTCTGTAACCATCTGCAGAAAATACAGCAAAAATAATAATCAAATTTAAAATAATAAAAAATGATATTGTTTTTATTTTACCCTTTTTTGGGACTATTGTACTCTGTAAACCAAAAAAAACTTCAATAAACTTCAATTTAATAAATAAAATAAAATTAAATTATATATTTTACATTAGATTTTACTTAACAAAAATTAACAAAAACATTAAAATTGGCAATATACAAATTTGACGATAACGGCATACTGGTACAGAAAGAGAAGAGGGCCCTGCTCTTGGGCGCTTACAATCTCTTTATGATGATGTCATATAGTAATAGTTCACTTTCAGGAAATGGGAAAATTATAAAATCTAAACTTTTTTACAGGATTTGAGTGCTTTTGCTTGCAGGAAGCTTGAAAGGAGGCACAATATTTATTTCAGTTGGAGGAAAATCTTTTCTGACAGCAGGAGGAGGGCTGGGGAGGAGGGGGAGATCAGGAATGGAGCAGGGGGGGAGAGCGAGATGGGGAGGGAGATTGAAAGGAAAGGAGGAGGGGGTTGGGGTCATTGACCCTTTAAGCACCACTGGCAGGAATTTTAATCAATGCTTTTTAAATAAATTAAATTGTTTTTACAAGTATTTGTTCACGGCGACTCGCTTGGCTGCGTACATCCCCGATTTAGCTAAATAGCATTTGATAGTTTAGAATACCGGTATTTTTATTTTATTTTTTATTTTAAAGATCTGGAGGTTGATATTAAGTTATATATTATTTATTTAGAAATTATTCCAGAATATAGATTATAAAAAAAATATTATTTTATTTTATCTGTTACTTATCTGCGGTGTCTGTGGGTCAAGTTAAAAGTGTAGGGAGGCAATCAGGGGCCATTGAGGGAAACATTTGGGGTAAAAAAATAAAAATACAAAAAAATGAAAGAGGTGAACAAAAATGTAAAAATAAACAACAGAAAGAATTGCCACTAGATTGCAAGATCTTTCGAGCAGGAACCTCTCTACCTAATCTATCGGTTTGTCTTAATCTGTGAGTTCTAGATCTGTCGGACCCTTTGAATGTATGGAATGTAAGAGGCGCTGCTGGAATTGTTGGCGCTGTATAAATAAAAGATAATAATAATAGAGGAAGGAAGGGAAGTTGGGGGAATTTCGAAGCCTTTCGCTTTAAATTAACTATGTCCCCCTTGGAAGGATTTTCTGCCGATGCCCATGAGCGCGCCCCATTTGTTCTGTTAAGCTGTCACGGTCAAGACGCCATAAAAATAACATTAGCCGTAGCAGCGGAAGAGAGAAATGGGGAAAATTTTGCATCGGAATAATCCAGTGAGATGTGCGCTCCGGCCCTTGCCGCGCTCCTATTAACAGAGACATCTCTGCACATGTGGAACATAGTTTTATTTATACGTGGGGCAAATTCCACGGGGGACACTATTGGGCGATCGTGCTTCCCATAGGGGCCCTGCTAGATCACAGATCCAGTCACCCTTTACGCATACCTGAGAAATTCCAGGCTCCACCTACCCAGAGCCATCCCGCTTCGGGTAGCTCGTGGGCGGTCCCAGTGGTTGGTCTGCTGATATGGTAGGAGGGCAAGTGGGCGGGGAGTGGGCGTGCCTCCACAACGCTCCCATAACCTGGAGATTCTCTGCGGAGACCTGGAGAAGCGGCGCTTCACCCAGAGACTCCTTGTTAAGACTTTTGATGTATCCTCTACTGAGTCTATATTAAAAATCTCTGTCCTTGTGTATTGCCCCCTCCACTGGAATGCAGGCACAGTGAGAATCCTGAATTATTTGACAAATGCCCATGGGTTTGCGTCACATATAGAAATGGCGGGAAATAACAGGGTCCCTAAAGTAACCAGAGTCCTGTTTTTTATGGTGCCTGGGAACATTTGTTTTTAAACATGAAAATATAAATAATAGAAAAAATGTAAAAAAAAACAAACCCAAAAAACATGGGCGATTAACTTTTTGCACAGTGTGTGTCCAATAATTTAAGAAGCGGATTACTTTTCAAAACTATTATAGATTTTTTTGTATTTCCATTAATATAATATAATGGATTCTGTGGCTCTATTACAATAAGAAGGGGGTTTGACGATAACGTTAGCAAATGGCATGGCAAATAGAATTTTTTAATTGCCCACACGGGCTGTATGGCTAATGAAAGTCTACGTTAGCATCATTAGTGTAATTTGGAATTCATTAGCATTGCCATAAAGCATCGGCTCAGTGTGGTGTCTGAGCCGGGAACGTCACCCAAAATATCACATGACTGACAACAATGGCCGCCTCCAGGTCTGCAGACAAAAGAGAGTTTATTGGAACAAAATTAGATAAAATCTAATTTTAAATATATGGAATGCATTAGAAAAGGCATTCATTTAACCCTTTATTGTCTAGTCCGCCTTTGTGCTCCATGGAAAAGCGAATGAGCAATTGTTGAGTACAGGTTTAATGTTAGTCTGGCTGTCTCTTGAGTGAGTCCATATTGTCATACTGAGTTTAATAAGGGCCTTGATCTTTAATAAGTGGTTTATAACAACAAGGCACTTTCTGTGTTCATGGTGTAATTATAGGGTGTGCGACTGCTGGGGTGATCCTCGATTCTGTTGACTTAAATATCAAGCGGTGATCGTCTGGGATCTCACTTTGACCGGGTGATCTTTTAGGAATCTGTGGGCTCTAGATTGGTGGGGGATCTATGCTCGAGGGGTAATAACGGGGTTATAATGAATGTTTTCTCTGGGAGGAGGGGGGGGTGTCAGAGAAAAATCTGTATTTGCATTGCCCGGTCTGTACTTGTGCTAAGTGTTTTGGGAGGGGGCGATGAGCGCTTTCCATTCATAACTCCTAGCGAGCCAGATGGAGCGGAGCGGAGATTTGCATAGTAATAAGATTGATACTGGTCAGAACTGCAGCCTCCTTTAATAAGTGTGGGGGTGGGGGGCTATTAACCATTTCCTGTGCTCCTGCCGATCCGTAACATGGCATTCTGCTCGAGTTAACCACCTTCTCGTTTATTTACAGAGAATCGTCCACTTTAGCATTTTAACAAATGTGTATTAATGCTTTTTGGCTTTTTTTTTGCAACGTAATGTTCCGAAAGACGATAAATATTCACATTGCCCTGTTTTTCCTTGTTTTTTATTCAATAAAATGTCCTCCTTTACTCTATGACCCTGTCTTCTCTTTAACCTAACATCTTTTACCTGACCCTATTTTTGTATTTATTTTTTGTATTTGTTTTAATAAATGTATCTATGTTTCTAAACCACTACACACAGTTTTACTGATTGGATACTTTTAAACATTCTATATCATCACACACACAACACCAGCTGTATTTTAACATTCAGGGACCTTATTAGAGAACAGTAATAGTTTTTATACTCTTTTACCTTTTAATTCTCCTTTCCTTCTCTCCTCTCTCAATCCCTTTGTCCAATGCTGCTATTACAGAATTATATTAAAATATGGCAGCATTTTGGTGGCTGTGAGTTCTCTGCCAATTCAATATATATCCGGTTAAGAGAAGTCTTTGTTGACCCTCGTTTTAGGCAAACCAGGCAGTACATCTCGATTTGTTTAGAATTGTTATATTTTCATAATGTTGCCAGCTCTTAGAAAAAACATGGAGCTAACGCTCTCTTCCCTATTCTTTCTACCCTGTTTTCGTACCACGCAGGGCTCCCGAGATCATCTTGGGGCTACCATTCTGTGAGGCCATTGACATGTGGTCTTTGGGCTGCGTGATCGCTGAGCTGTTTTTAGGGTGGCCTCTCTACCCGGGAGCATCGGAGTACGACCAGGTGAGTCAATGTCATGGGTCCTTACCAGGTACACACAAATAGTCAACCTGAAAACTCACGGAGCTCCAACCACGTATGTAAAGCGTGCAGACGCGGTCAGGAATGTAGTCATGCTTCAGTCGAAGGGGGAAGAAAGACAGTGATCTTCAATGACTTTGACCATGGTTGTTGATCAGTGGTTATGGATGCTTTTGGTTCTACCATCCCAGAAACACTTCAGGCTCTAGAGGTATTAGAAATTGGTGACATAAACAAAAAAAAACAACATCCAGTGAGCGGAGGTTCGGGGGAGAATGGCTGGATTTCTTTAGAAAGACCATAAATTCTCAAATAACTGTGGTGGTGAACGGAAGGGGCTTCTGTGACGTTACACCTTGACCCGGATGGGCTATGGCTATACTAGATAGGTGTAGTTTATAAAGTGGCCACTTAAGTATGTAAATAAATAATTGTCTATGAAGAATAAACTTTTCTGGGGCTGAAATTGTTGTTTTTATGTTGGCCTTTGTCACTTGTTACATAGATGACTTGTATGTAATACTGTCCCCATCCTCCGCCTTTCCTCAGATACGTTACATCTCCCAGACTCAGGGTTTACCAGCAGAGTATCTACTCAGCTCTGGGACAAAGACCACTCGCTTCTTCAACAGGGACGGAGATTCTCCATACCCGCTGTGGAGATTAAAGGTATGACCTTGAAAATCAGCTATACAGGAACTCTCCGAAGCTACTAACTCCTGCCTTGCTGAGCGGACATCATAGTGTTCTGTAAACAGATAATGTAACATATTACACAGTCACAAGACTGCTGGGAATTATAGTCCAAAAACAACCTGTGGACCATGAATAGATTTCCTCTTGTATGCTATCTATGATGAATGCTTCTGGGTCTCGTTTAATGTAATGTAGGCTAATTATCTGTTTTGGACAACTTTTTAAATGTTTTTTTTATTAAAAATAGAAACCCTGTCAACCCATGTTTCTTCCTCTTAATTAGACTCCTGAAGACCATGAAGCGGAGACCGGTGTTAAGTCAAAGGAGGCCAGGAAGTACATCTTCAATTGTCTGGATGACATGGCCCAGGTAGTGGGTTCTGATCCTGTTTTGCACCGCAGACAAAAAAATAGCATTGAAATATTTGATGGGTGCACATGGGTGTTTTTTTTTAAAAAACTTGGTGTTTTTAGGTGAATATGGCGTCAGATTTGGAAGGGAGCGACATGCTGGTGGAGAAGGCAGACAGGCGGGAGTTCATCGACCTTCTAAAGAAGATGCTGACTATTGATGCGGACAAAAGAATAACACCTATCGAGACGCTCAACCACCCCTTTGTGACCATGACCCACCTCCTGGACTTCCCGCACAGCTCACAGTATGGCATCTTCTTAACGTTTTAAAGAGGTTTTTTTGGTTATGGGGCATTCTATTAAGAGTGAGATGCATTTGTTGGTGGGAAACCATTGTTACGATCCCTTGACAGCAATAGATGGCTGGTTCTTTGTAGTCACATTTTGGTCCATCCAACTCTGTAGTCTTCAGTGACTCCAGGAACACTAAAAACACCAACCATTCCTGCTGGCCCATCTCTGTATTTTTTTTCCCTCCTCCAAAAAACCCTGCATCTCGTCGGGTCAGTTTCAAACACCTCACTCTTCCAGTTTCCATAAGGTGGCCTGGGTGGTGGGACTGGTCGTGACTCTGGATACGCAGGTCGAATACCTCTTTTATTAGCGTAACCCTTAACATACAGAATGTATAGTTCAGCAGCTAATGATAATAATGGATTATCAGTGAAGTCTAATGTGTCCATCTCGTCCAACGACCTCCTAAACCATCATAAAAGTGGACCTCCTCTGTAGACCTCACAGACCGTTCTCCTACATTCTTATTCCACTAAAATGATTAAGAGGGAGAGACGTCATGTGAGTTAGCGAGAGGGTTCATCGTCTTGCAGAACCAATATAAGTATTTTATGCCTTGTTGGTTCAATATTCAATATTCATATTGTTTTTTCTTTTTAACATTCCATCTTTCTGCCGCCTGTGCTTTCCATCTCGTTCCACCTATCTCACCTTATCTCTCCATCTTCATTCTCTTTACCCACCCACAGTGTGAAATCCTGTTTCCAGAACATGGAGATCTGCAAGCGGCGGGTGAACATGTACGACACTGTGAACCACAGCAAGACCCCCTTTATCACACACGTGGCTCCCAGCACTTCCACTAACCTCACCATGACCTTTAGCAATCAGCTTAACACTGTGCACAGCCAGGTAAGGCATAGGGCACATTCCGCTCTGGCGCTTAGAGATGGAAGTGGTGATGTTTAAATATGATAAAAATAAGGCAAAATCGTAGATTTTATAGTCGTGTTGACATGGAGGCCGCCATTTTAGGTTATCATGTGACATCTAATGGCCACGCCCAGCTCCAAAGCCCTGCTGAGCTCCCTGCTTTATGGCAGTTTGCTGAAGTGCTTTAACTATATTATTGGCCCAACGCCCCTGCATAGGGGTTAAATCCGGGGACTTCATCCTTTACCCCAGTGCGGGGAAATAAGGACATTTGACTCGCGGACGGAGATAATCCAGCTTTTTCCCTCTTTCAGCCTTCCGCTGCATCCATGGCAGCCGTTGCCCAGAGGAGTATGCCCCTGCAAACTGGGGCAGCACAGATCTGTGCCCGGCCTGACCCCTTCCAACAGGCTCTGATTGTTTGCCCGCCAGCCTTCCAAGGTAATAATTCACTCTGCCCCCTAGTGGCACACACTGGTCATTTATTTTCTATGTGACCAAATAAATAGGATTTTAGAATGATTTTTGGCGCCATTCTCATCATCCAAGTCGGAACGCCAATGCAGGAAAAAAAAAAGGCGCAAACGTGTGATAAATAATATAGCATTTTAAGAATTGACAGTTTTTTTATCTAATTTTATGTAGTAGAGCTTTTGAAAGAAAATCGTGTTGTGTTATTAAACTGCTATTATATGTTATATACTATATTGGTGTTTTCTCTTATAAAACAGGTTTAACCCTTTTCTGTAATTGTGATAGGTTCACAAAACCGCCTTCCTGCATAGGTGGTAAAAGACTAAATACATTTTTTTTTTTAAATGAGTATCCTGAGATTTCTAGTGGCGGACGGATGAAAATAAACATGCAAGACGTTATCTATGCTGCGTAATTACGGTGCGCGGCTTGTTTCTTGTGGATCCCGGCTGACTCTTATATTCCGACAGGGTTGCAGAACTCTCCTTCCAAACATGGCGGATATTCTGTGCGCATGGAAAATACCGTGCCGCTGGTCACGCAGACAGCTGGTACTCAGGCGCTGCAAATTCAGCCAGGGCTTCTGACACAGGTATAGAGGAAAAGAAAAAAAAAATTGGAAACCGAGGGTCTTAGAAATCTGGCTGCACGTGCTGAGAGTTTGATTCCAGCAGCGGCCTTTACCTAACCTAGTCGTAGCTGGTGTTATGAAGCTCCATTAAGTAAGAGGATAAATACTTTGCCATCTGGCATTAATTTAATTAAGAAGAAGAAGAAGAAGAAGAAAAAAAAAAAAAACGCCCCCTAATGGTTATCTATTGAAATGCACGGAACTTAAAACATCATTCCTGGTTCTGTCCAATGACCAAACCCTTCACAGAAATATGTTAATTACGGGAAAACTATAAAATAATTTTATATTCCAGGAAGACTTAATAGTCATGTGACTCAAAAGCAGGCACTGATGGGTTGTTGCCGTAGATACTGAAAAAGCATCTTAAAGGTGTATATGTTTTAATAGGAATAAAATTACACAGCACCTTTAAAGGGGTAAAATTTTGCTGACTAAGCGTTCTCATATATATATATATATTATATATATATATATATACACGGTACATATATGTTTATATATATATATATATATATATATATGTGTGTGTGTGTAATTGTTCTATGCTGTTTCTTTGCAGCAGGCATGGCCCAGCGGCACACAGCAGATTCTGCTTCCCCCAGCTTGGCAACAACTGGCCGGTGTGGCTGCCCATACCTCGGTTCAGCACGCCGCGGTTATACCAGACAGCATGGCGGGCTCGCAGCAGCTGGCAGATTGGAGGTAAGATCCGCTGCTGCCGCCGTCGTATTCAGGGTTGGGGATTTAAACCTGCATTGGAGCGCCATTCCCATTACTCCCAGACAAAGGCTTGAACGGGGAGGCGTGGGAATCACGGCAGTCCCGATGTTCTGCGGTTTTACAGTGATTGTAGTAACTGGCACCCTATGTGCGTTAATCACCCACTCATGGTTAATCTGTTGATGGATTCCTGCGGGGAACACTAATCCTCTTGTCTATTGTGTAACTGCTGCCACAAAAAAAAATTAGGAAAGTGTTCATCGCTCACAGGACATCGTCGTACTCTGGATCTCATCCTCCAGGCTGAGGATGATGGGTTTGGTATTCCTATAGCTGTGAAACATCACTTTTGGGTAACCCTCCCCCCCACTTTTTTCTTTTCCTTCCAGGAGCTCCCATACACATGGGGCGCATTACAATCCCATCATGCAGCAGCCGGCACTCCTTGCCGGTCATGTGACCCTGCCTTCCGCGCAGCCTCTGAATGTGGGAGTGGCTCATGTCATGAGGCAACAGCCAACCAGCTCCTCCTCGTCGCGCAAGAAGCAACACCACTCCTCCGTGAGGTCAGTGACTTGTGGTGATGTCATAAAAAAAAAAAAAACCCTTGGAATGTGCGTAAAGAATCGATTTAAATTATCTAAAAGGGCAGATTAGACGGACCTGTTGGTTGTTTTTCTGCCATCGCTCTCTGTGTATCTAGAACTACTTCATATTAACAGCTACCCAATATAAGGATTTTATTCAACTAGTTAAATTAAATGTGAATTTGAATCATTATTAATTATTTTTGTTGTTCTTCTGCTTTTTACATGTTACTCTTTATTTAATCTCTCCTCCTTCACTTTTTTATCTCTTTGTATCTGTTTTTTTTACGAGATCCTTTATTTCCGTTTTGTTTCCCCGTTCAGGAATTCTTCGAACTACGAGGTCTCCTCATCTCAATCCCTCAGCTCTCCCCAACGATCCAAACGAGTGAAGGAGAACACGACCCCTCGCTGCTCAGTCCCCCAGAATACTGGCCCTTGTGGCCCCTCCATTACCTGCGGCTGGGGGGAAAGCTCTGTGAGCGGATCCCGCGAGCGTCAGCGCCAAACGATCGTGATTCCCGACACACCAAGTCCGGCGGTCACCGTCATCACCATCAGCAGTGACACCGATGAGGAGGAAGAGCAAAGGCAAGCGGCCCCAAGGTGAGCCCCGCCGTCCCAAATATCAGTGAAACTCCAAGAAGCCAATCAGAATTCAGCTTTGATTTCAAATCTGGTTGTTTTGTCACTTCCATCTATCTCTGCAGCTATCATTACCTGCTTTTTCCGGCCATGAGGAATCCTTTAATGCATATGATAGCTGCGTGGCCCCTTTATATTTTTATGTTTCCCCTTTTTGCAAATGCATGGGTGGGGATTTTGCAGAATTGCCCCATTTGCCCATTTCCCATAACCCCCAGCTGTTTTAACTTTTTTAGTCTGTTACTTTGTAAAAAAAAATAAAATAAAAAAAAAAGGCATTACCGTCCCTCTGATAACAAAAATTGCTGGCAATTTTGGATATTTTTTATATTTTATTACCTTCATTTTAAGGAATTCTAAATATTTTTTTATTCTATTAAAATGTTTTAATAAAATATATTTCGTCTTAAAAATGTTTTTGTTTTGGTGAATAAGCATTTAATTACAGTTCCTATTTTTTTAAGATCAAAGGAAATTTAATAAGAATTATATATATATATATATATATATATATATATATAAAAAACACTTTCAAAAAGATGGTCAGCACTCTAGGTCTTTAAATTGACAATTTCATTTTATTCAAAGTCAAGTCGACGTTTCAGTCATTACTGACTTTCATCATGTCCTGATGAAAGTCAGTAATGACTGAAACGTCGACTTGACTTTGAATAAAATGAAATTGTCAATTTAAAGACCTAGAGTGCTGACCATCTTTTTGAAAGTGTTTTATATGGAAACTGCTGGTTACTAGCACCGGGCTTGGAATATTTGGAATGGTGTGCAATGGACTCTGTGAGTAAATATATATATATATATATATATAATATAAGGGCTTGGTCGTGTCTACCCTTATAATTAAACACGCTTTAAAAAATCCGGTCTTCCTTTTAACCCGTTCCCACTTGTTTATTTAAAGTGCTTCATATTCCTGATCGCCAACAGTAATAAATTGCCGTGGCTAATGGGTGAGCAGCTCATTCTGGCATTTGAAGGGTCAATGATGACGGTTTCTGTGAATGTAATTTAAATGTAAATTAGAAAGATTTTGTATTGAACAAAAATGATAATGAGGTGTGAGGAGGTACCGGCAAATGGATGGCAGTCTTATAACACTGCATCTCTAGGTGGACTAATTCCCATCACTCTTGTCCGTCATGACTGTAGGCTACTGTTCTGCTGTTTTGTTTTTTTTTGGGGGGGGGGGGGTCGATCGTTTTTGTTAATCCCCTACACATTTTCAGGTTTACAGCCATTATTGCATATTATCCTTCATTTTTTGCCTATGCCGAGCTCCAGCGCTTAATGTGCGGCCATGGATTATTATACATCATACGTGTATACATATAATATATATATGTATATTAAAAAAAAAATGGGGGTTAAAATCTGTATTTAAAGAATGCTTTGTTTTTGCATCTTTTTTAAATACTACTAACTCGTTTTTTTTAAAGCATCCCTTCAAATAGATTGTAAGCTCTTTTGAGCAGGGCCCTCCTTTCTGTAAGTCAAATTGTTAAGTGATACACTACTTGTTAAGTCCGCTCTGCGGAATATGATGGCGCTATATATAAAATAAATAGCAAGATGGACCATAGCTAATGAATGCGGTATGAGCTTATTCCCCCATGCTCATCGTCTTGCATCTTACTAGGGGTAGTAATAAATGTTTACATTCTCACGGGGGCCATTTTATAGGCCTTTTCCGCCTTTTGACTTCCTCTTCTGGTGTTTATTGTGGACCCCTACACCAGAAAAATGGTTTAGTCCAGTCCACCCCCCCATCTCTCTCCATGCGGCAGCCTGATTACCTCGCGCCTATCTGCCCTGTCCAACCTCTCCCATCACTCTAGAAACTTCAGTTGCTATAGCGACGTAACGCAATCATCGAGAAACGGCATCTCCTTTCTTCCTGTAGCGCTCGGCTACATGGAGCGCTGTCATGGAGATGCCTGTGTGCTGTGGCAAATAACCTATTCCCCCTCCCCCCCTCAAACCCACCACAGGGTTCTGGCTCCCTGCGAGGGACAAAATACCCCCGTGACCCTTCATTCGCTTTGTCAAAGCAGGGAGTGTTTAATGGGCAAACATAACTCGGGGTCCCCTAAGGACGTTGGGGGGGAGGTGAAGGATGATTGTCATAATATGGCGGGTAATCAAGTGCGATCCTGAGGGGCCGTTAAGCGCCATCTTAAGCCTTGTGGTATATAGTGTTCACCTCAGAAGGAACACTAATAATATATATTATGTGTATATATATAAATTTATTTATATAGATAGAAGCCAGATATTTCTGGGATTTAACATCTAAGGCATATAGGCGAGAGAGGTACAATTATGAGACATCTCTTTGTGACATGAAAGAGAGAGAGAGGGCATTAATCGCTCGATCTTGCGAGAGCACGGCGGTCGGCTGAGCATGCTTGGGAAAGCTGGATCCGCAGGATTAGTCTAAGGTGCATTTTCCGTGTAAGAGAGAAGTTCAGGCCGCCCCGTGTCACCTTGCCCTCACGCGGGTAGACCTAATATTCTTGCTAACGGCTCGTTTTACCCCCCCTTATGACTCGAGTCTCGCCGCCTTAGACAAAGAATTCTGCAGGTGAAAAGAATTTTGCAGAAAAACAGGAGGATGATGATAAACTACGTCAATGAAATGGATCGCCAGCGATTTGGGGTTTTAGCGCCTTGACAGTGATAGGGTTAAAGAGACCACCGTATCTTCAAACGCTACACACGTGCATTTCGATATTATTGCGTGTTTAGTCCCAGATGCCCCTAGTCAGGGCTTTAGATTATAATAAGGTTTGTGAGCTGGAGTAAAAGCCACAGCATAATGCTGGGGATTATGGGAGTGGTAGTCCTATAGTGACTGAAGCCTTAGGAGTAATGTTCTCTAGTGTGAACGAATATAACAGAATGGCAGATTGCATAGGGGGTTAAAACGGGAAGAATTAATTGGGCGGTGATTGGGGAGGACTGACAAAAATGGGGTCACTAACAAGCGGTTTCCATTTTACTTGCAATTCCTTTTAAAACCACCAGGGGAATAGACGTATCCTTTCTGTGCTTCTTTTACAAGTTGTTTGTTTTTATTATTATTATATTTTATTTATTAAGCAACAACAAATTCCACAGCGCTGTATAAATGAAACGGGTTGTAAACGCATCCAGATGTGTTTTGGGTTCTTTGTCACTCTTGGCTGCGCCAGTCCTGACGTATTAAGACCTTTTTTTGGCAAAACTAAGATGGAAAATTAACATAAACATCTCTTTTTCTCCGCAGCCTCCCAAAGCAGCGCAGAAACGTGATCAGCTGTGTCACGGTCCACGATTCGCCAATCTCAGATTCCTCTAGCAACACCAGCCCCTATGGAGCCGTCGGGCAGCGTCGCGGCACCAATACTACCGCCCAGGAGAGCAAATGCCCGCCAGAGAGCGCCTGTCCTGCCAACCCTCGCACCATCATCGTACCGCCTCTGAAGACCCAGCCTGCTGAAGGCCGCCTTGAATGTGAGAGGAGACAGCCAGGTAACGGGTAACGACCCTTCACCGGGTCAATAAAAATGTAGAATTTAGAAGTCCTAGCTTGATGACTCTGATATATGTTTTAGAAACTGCTAACCATAATTCTGACACAGAACAATCATTATTATTAGAATGTATTGTTTTATATAGCGCCGTCATATTCCGCAGCGCTGTACCGTTGGTAAACACGACTTAACAAGTAGTAGGCGTGTTTGTACTTAAATTATCCAGATGTCTTAATAAACGGTCTATTATTCTACAGATACAACCAGCCACCACACGTATAAACCCAAGTCGTCATCTTCCTCCTCCTCGGCGGCTTCATCTTCTCATGCCTCCAGTAGCACCGTGGGCACGTCTACGTATCGGCAGGCACGAGCTAATGGGCACTCCTTCCAACAGCAGCCACTCAACCTCAGCCAGGTAGAGGCAGCTTTTTTTGGGGGGGGGTTTGGGCTACAGGTAGGGGAGCCGTTCTGAGCATGGCTCAACCCAGCTTGTCAGGAGAAGAGGAGCTCAAGCCAAAGAGGGACCTCCGTATCTGGGGATCTATGGACAATAAGATAGATAGGGAGGAAGGCGGGAGGCTGCGAAAACAGGACAGGTACAGATATCTTATTTTGCTTTGTGGGCTGTGGTATTCTTTAATAGCCTGTGTGGTGCTTTAAAAAGTAGAACAAAAACAGCTTTCTGGCTTTAAAACAACTGTCCGAGGATCATGATTACTCCGTCTTATCTGTGATTTGTTTCTGATTTTTTTCTTTTGTCTCGCAGATGTCTCAGCACCTCAGCTCGGAGCGTACAAGCAGCCACCGAAGGCAACAAGCCTACTTAACGCCCACCCTTGCCCAGGCTCCATACTCCTTCCCACATGGAAGCCCCAGCCACGGAGCCGTGCACCCTCACCTGGCTGCTACAGCTCACCTCCCCAGCCAGCCTCACCTGTACACGTATACTGCACCTGCGGCACTGGGTTCCACCGGAACAGTCGCTCACCTGGTGGCTTCCCAAGGATCGGCGAGGCATGCTGCATACCCGGCCAGCATCGTACCAGTCAGCATGGCCCCCCGGTTACTTCCCTCACCAAGCCTGCACCCTGGCCAGTACCAGGCTCAGTTTGCCCACCAGACTTACATCCCAGCCTCTCCCACCTCCAGCGTTTACACTGGATACCCACTAAGCCCACCTAAAGTCAATCAGTACCCTTACATATAGAGTCCTGGTGGTGGGGTAGAGGCGGGTGCCTTTTGAGGACACAAAACTTCTAACACTGGGAAATGAAGAATATATCGGAGGCAACATCTTATCCGGGGGTCAAAGTACGGGTCAAAGAAAGTGTCCTAGAACTTTTCTGGAATCAAAAAATAAATACAAAAAGATGGGTCTCTCCATTAGTGGCAGGACGTCTGGACAATAGTTATCAGTCCGTCTCCAACCATGTATTTTTTATTTTATTTTTGAGCAGAACCAGGTCTGGCTCTGATGAACTGTTAATCGGATCTCCTTGATGAAGATGGAGTCCTACCGGGACTGCTAGATTCCACATCTCCACTGGACATTGTGACTTGCTGCTCTTGGGGAGGGTGGGAAATGTATGATGAAAGTCACCCACTGGGTTTCGAGAGGAAGTTTTATATTTATTAATCTCTGATTACCGTTGAGTTATTGGAGAGTCCATCGGGCTCTTCTAACATAGCGTTGACTTAGGAGTTTATGCAGAGTTTTATAGGGTTAGGTTCTCACCAACCATGTTTTGACTCTAGAACACATTTTAATTTTTCAAGGGTGGACTTGTAGGCCAGATTATCAAAAGGGGCCACCAAGTCCCCTCTATTTTATTTTCATTTTTACTATTTGAAGGGTGAGCGTGAGAAGTTTGGGGGCACCAGCTCGACCAACTTTTCCTGCACCTGTTTTTTTTTAGGTTACAGGTTTATTTTTCCCTTTCTCAGCACTAATCGTAATTTTGTTTTGAGTTTTAGAAGATTGTAATTTTTAACAAAAATTTTAGAAGGACGTGGCATAAAAAAAAACCCATCTCTTCTGGGTTTTAACACACAAAAAAAATAAATAAAACAAAACTGAGCAGCTTTGTGAAGAGGGATTTTTGGGACGTCGTGAAGGGGACGAGGGTAGAAACGGGAAAGTTAAAATCCTCTTCTCGGAGGAATCCATGAAGTGAGGAGACAGAGGACGATCCTGATCTTTTGGCGCTGTGCGGATCAGAAAGGAAAGGACTGGGAATTAAGATGAATCGAACGGAGTGAAGCGGACGCAGCTGCTTAACCTCTCACTGTTTCACGTCACTTTAAAAACTTTTAGTAAAGGAAATGTCCCTCCCCTGCGCTACAATGTAGCGCAACCAGGTGTAGCCCGTTTTATAAGCTTATCCAATAGATCTATATTTTCTCCTGTAAGAAAAGTTGCACAATAGCTTAGACATGTCTCGCACCGACTCCAAAACACTAATGGACAACTTGTGATTGAAGATATCGGCATGTAACTTTGTGACAGTCCTAGATCATGTGTGTGTAAACCTGTGTGTCCTTCCGTGTCACATACTTTGCTCGTAGTGCCTTACAACCTTATGAGAACGTTTGACCCTGTTGTGTCTCTGATAATTGTCTCTCTGCTAGTTACAAGAGGTGTGTTACAACCCGCTGGTGCTGTAGCTTGTGTTCCATTCTCTTCTTATACGCCTCGATCCGAAGTTCCGTGTTCCGAGTTACTACAGGGTCCGAAACGGGGTAACCCCTTTAAGTGACAAGACCGTAGAATGTTGAGGAGCGTCCGGTTGTCACATAAATGGGTTAAACCGGTATCACCACACTTACTATTCTAGGGTTGTAAAAAGAAAAAAAATATATCATTTTACCTTTTTAACACTTTTGTCTGAGCCTCTCGACCTCTGGTTGTCATTTCAATTATGTTTTAACACTTTGGCTGCCAGAGTGACGGAGATATGCGATGCATGGCAATCTCCTCCGGCAGCCATGGGGTTAATTTTGGAATTGTCAATTGTTGAGTGGAAACCTTTTTATCGAAGCAATTACTAAGACTCTTGAATTATGAAGAAGGAATGGCCGCTAAAATCCAAGCTGTGGGCACATTGTTATGTGAATGATGGTATGTAATCGTGGTTAACCCCTTCAGTACTGATGAGGTTAAAAAAAGGGAATAAAAGAACTGTAATTTGTGATTTTCATTTTTTTTTTATTCTAAAATCGTTTCACTTGCAGCTACTTTTGTGCCTGTGTGTGAATGTATTCCTTGTGTCCTGCTGGCGCTGTCTCTTCTATACGTTATCCACTAATCTACTCGTCGGGTTGCGCTAAGAGAAGATTTAAAGAATAAATAGAATGCGTTGTATACACAATGTTACAAAGTTCTGGATTCTCAGCATTTTGTTTCTTTGCGGAATGATGGATCATAGAGACCCACATTATTGTGGTTTTTAGGGTTGTAGGACCCCTTGATACCCCCAGCAGCGGATCTTGGCCTAGGTGACATAGACATTGGTGGGAAGGTCTGGGGGGCTGCACTCCAACTGGCCCATTTACACAACGGGGGGGGGGGGTCTGTGCCGCTCAACCTTATATAGGTCCCGGGAATCAGAACAGGTAACGTCCAATTCAAAGAATAGGAGTGGTCGGTTCTGGGGGTGGCAGGAGCCCATTGGATGATTGTAGGACCTAGCCACAAATATTAACATCACTGCATGCATTCATACCCATTGGTGATATGAACGCTACGAAAAAAGGAACATCAGGTACCCAAAGAGGGACTGGACAGAGTAAATTGGTTGCAGCTTAATGTTGCAGAGTGGGATGTGTGTGTGTGTGTGTGTGTGTGTGTGTGCGCGCACGTGCGCCAACAATCCTCCACCGCAGGGGGTCTGGCTCAGTTGTGGCTCCATCTTTTGTTACGACTCTGCCTCCCAAGTCAACGACCAGGACGGATAACACATCGTCAACAATGAGTACCACAGGAACCAAAGCCACCAGCACCATCTATACCACAACCACGGCTTCTCCCACATCCCACGTGCCCATCACACCTCCTTCTGCCATCACTGCTTTGACTCTGCTGACTGCCACCAGACCACCTCTGCTGTGTGATGTCGCCAACCCCGGACCCTGTGTAGTCACTGCAGATACATTACTACATCATATATGTTTTAAAATATATTTTTTCTCATTAACTTGATTACAGTTAAGGATCAGTGAAGGAGGATTAAAAATGTCTGCCTCTCTCAGCTCACTATAGCCAATGTCTAAAGCATAACATATTTACCGCAACACCACAGCCTGCCTCTTATTAGTGGTAGACAACAAATGAAACATAATACATTTTGCCCTTTTAAACATTTTTAAGGTTCCTGACAGTATAGGTGGGCCATAAAAGGTACAAATCTATTCAAACCTTACTGGGAAAATGAAGGACTTTTTCTAGAATCAATGAACTTCCAGAAAGTGTTATATAATTTAACCCATTCACTTCATGTTACTTGTACAAGCGAACACTTATTTCCGCAATACAATAGATTGTGGCCCCTGTCACCTTAATGGCAGCACAACATAAAAGCCGCTCATCCATTAAGAGATTTACCGTTACCCTTGATTTTATTATCTCAGGCGTCTAACGGGGGGGGGGGGGGGGGATATTGTGAATTTCACGGAATGCATCAAGTATCTGCTAACAATGCAGTTGAACCAATCTGTGGAAATTGAAGTGAGTAGCCACCCATACGATGGCAATATATATATATATATATATATATATATATATATATATATATATATATACACATACTGTATGTACACATGACCATTACGCCAACAGGGACTTTGATGGCATCGCAGTGCAGTTCATCCCAAAGGTGTTCGATGAGGTTGAGGTCAGGGCTCTGTGCGGTCGGCCAAGTTCTTCCACCCCAGACTCCTCAATTCATGTCTTTATGGAGCTTGCTTTGTGATCTGGGACGCTGTCCTGCAGGAACAGAAAAGGGCCAAACTGTTCCCACAAAGCTGGAAGCATCACATTGTCCAAAATGTGTCGGTACGCTGAAGCATTAACATTACCCTTTACGGGAATTAAGGGGCCCAAACCTTTCAAGAAATAAGAGATGTGTCCCAATACTTTTGTCCATATAGTGGTCAGCAATGCAAGGTCCATAAAGACACGTCCCGGCGTTTCTCCTCCTTATTTACCTCCCGTACATCTGTAACCACTTAGCATTTAAACATTTGTCATATCCCCCATCTTTACACCTTTTTAGTTGCCCTTCTTTGTGCTTTTCCCAGAAAACCTACATCACCCAACCAACATTCAGCTTCTGTATAGGGTAAGAGTCAGAGACTTTCATATGTTTTGGGTTTTCTGCTTTATTTCTCAATGTTATAGAAGAACAGGGTGTAAGAAGAAAAAAAAAAAAGCTATGAAGTCATAATGAACCCAAGCCTAGCAACTGTGCTCAAGAGTCATCGTTTTTGTGACATCATAAGCCTTTATGTTTTTCTCTCTTCTGGTGAGCTGACAATCATATCATCTGACTGGGCTCAGTTGGATGTGCTGCTATGGAGCAGTCTGATATAGATTATTATGACTACAAAATGCAGTCTCTTTCGCCAAAGAGACAACCAGGTATTGTTTAAATCACTCTTTGTCAGGGATTTCATTACTATATTGGGTTCTGTTTTGCTTAAATGCTTGAATTCTTCTTTTGTCTGGCAGATGTAATTCTGGTATATTTTGGTTGATGGACTGGGCTGTTTTGGGTAAATGTCAGATTTTGTGGCCGTGTGATGACGTTGCATTCTGCAAATTATTTTTACCATTAATAGCATAACGTCACAAGAAAAGTAACCTGTTGTTTTCTCAACAGTGACGAGCGTTAAATCGCTCTGTTGCCCCGAGACCACCCTGGGGGATTACCATCTGAAGAAGGATGAGGTGCTGAGCTCCACTACCAACACCTACAAGGTTCTGGAGTTTTTGGGGAGAGGAACCTTCGGACAGGTCGTGAAGTGTAAAAGGGGGACCAACGAATCAGTGGCTGTGAAGATCTTGAAGAACCACCCTGTGTATGCCAAGCAAGGCCAGATTGAAGCCAACATCCTGGGCCGGCTAAGCAGGGAAGGCCCTGATGAGAACAACTTTGTGAAATTATATGAGTGCTTTCTACACAAGAACCACATCTGCCTTGTGTTTGAGATGCTTCATCAAAGCCTCTATGATTTCATGAGGGAGCGTACGTTCAGCCCGTTGCCCCTTAAACATATCCGACCTGTCCTGCAGCAGGTGAGCACGGCCCTCATGAAGCTGAGAAGCCTGGGGTTGGTCCACACGGACCTAAAGCCAGAGAACATCATGCTGGTCGACCCCCACAGGCAGCCATACAGAGTGAAAGTCATAGACTTTGGATGTGCGAGTAATATCACCAACTCTGTATGTGCCGGCAACCTGCAGACCATTTATTACAGGTAAGAAAAGTTCTGTATTCAGACACAGGTCTCTTAGAGTTAGGCTTGGCTTAAGTCTCCAGGCCTCTATGGGGTTTGTATCTTTGTAGACCTGAAGATTTGGGAAGGAATGTTTCTCCGGCTCATACTTTGAAGAAATCGATTTAAATTTGTTTAGATGTTGACTTTAAAATCCTTAAATTTTTCATTGAAGTTGTTCTTTATAGTAAAAGTCTTTGAAAATAATTTTAAGTAAACTGACAATATATCTTAATTCACTAAAGTAGTTTATAGTTTTAGAATGTTAAGCCTTTAGCCATCTTCATGTACAATGTTGCCAATGTTAGCATTTAGATTAACCATATTGAGCCAACCCTCTAATCCCTATTATTTCTCACGCAGGGCTCCTGAGATCATCTTGGGGCTACCATTCTGCGAGGCCATTGACATCTGGTCCTTGGGCTGTGTCATCGCTGAGCTCTTTTTAGGGTGTCCTCTGTACCCTGGAGAATCGGACTACGATATGGTAAGTGGGATGACGGTCTCTTACTGCCTCAACATTATTATGTCAAATAACCACCTTTCACAATAGTGGGTAGTAGAAGGGCATCTCGGAGCACGTCCCACCTGGATACAATCAGTTATAGCCGTGCCAGATAGTTGTCGCTAATAAAGAGGCCGCTTCACTATGTGTCTAAATGTAAATGTGAGCTACGAATAAGCTTAGTATCGGGTTTTAGGGGCTATCATGAGTTAGTATGAATGTTCTTCTGCCTTCCGCAGATCCGTTACATCTCGGACACTCAGGGTTTACCGGCGGAGCGTCTACTTAGCACCGGGACAAAGACCACTCGCTTCTTCCATCGGAGCAGATATTGTCCATACCCGCTGTGGAGATTAAAGGTACTTTCTTGAATATCAGCTATACAGGAGCTCTCTGAAGCTAGTCTGAATATAGCAAAGTCCAAAATCAACTAAAACTTGTGTTGCTTTCTCTTAAAAGTGAATTTTTGACCATGGATAGATTGATAGAATGATTTTAGGTTATGCTTAACTTAATTCAGACAAATTATCTTTTTCAACCAACTAATTAATGCCAAATCCTGTTTCTTCTTCTTAGACCCCTGAAGAGCATGAAGCGGAGACCGGCGTTACTTCCAAGGAGACCAGAATGTACATCATTAATAGTCTGGAGGACATGGCTCAGGTAGTGGGTTTTGATCCTGTTTTGCGCCGCTCTTGGCTTATTAACATTGGTGATAAAAGTCAATAATTTTCTACGTAAACCTTTTTTAGGCGAAAGTGGCATCAGATTTGGAAGGGAGCGATTTGCTGGTGGAGAAGTCAGACAGGCGGGAGTTCATCGACCTGCTAAACAAGATGCTGAGTATGGATGCGGACGAAAGAATAACATCTAGCGAGACTCTCAACCACCCCTTCGTGACCATGGCCCACCTGCTGGATTTCCCGCGTAGCTCACAGTATGGCATCTTCTTGACATCCTAAGGAGTGGTCTTAGTAATGGGGGAAAGTGTTAGGAGTGAGAATAGATAAATGAGAAGGGCACGGGGAAATATTGGCAACAAAGTAGAGGAAGATTGTGTTCATAAATATGATACATAGTGTAGGAACTGAATGTGAGATACATTTGCTTCTAAATTGAAGTATGGAGTCCACAGCTATTGGTGAAATACCATTACTATGTGACGTTGGCAGCTAAGGGAAGGCTTGGAAGTCACATTTGTTACGATCCAGATTTGTCATCTCCTCCCTCCACCTCCAGTTCAAGATCCTTGGTGATTTTTATTTGTAGTAAGAGGGTTATTAACATAGGACTGTCCCCTAGCGCTTGAATATATATTTAATACGTCTGTTCTGCTGCCTGTACACGTTCTGGTTTCGCTTCTCCCACCTTATCTCTCGTCTTTCTCTTTATCCACAGTGTAAAATCCTGTTTCCAGAGCATGGAGATCTGTAAGCGGCGGGTCAACCAGTCCAAGATGCCCTTCATCACACCTGTGGCCCCCAGAACCTCTACCAACCTGACTATGACTTTTAACAATCAGATTGACCCTGTGCACAGCCAGGTAAGGCATAGGCCATGATGCTTATGGATAGACGTGACGATGTTTTAATATGATGTTTTAACATAATTTAAAATGATTTATTTAAACATTACACTGATTTACACGTGTCTCGGGTATTAGAAATGTTGATTCTGCTTCGGCATTCCGTACAGAACCATGAAATAACCACGCTGTGGCCTTGCCCAGTCTCAGAGTCCCAGGGTAAATGGGCAGATTCAAAGTTGAATGTTTTTTGTTGGGAAAACGTAATAGTCATGTGACACAAAAAACACAGTGATAGGTTGTTGCCATAGATACCAAAAAACCTGTTTATGTTGGTTTTTATGTGATTAAACCCTCAGATCACCTTTGAAGGGTTAATATATATATATATATATATATATATATATATATATGTGTGTGTAATTGTTCTATGCGCTCTTTCCACGGCAGGCATGGCCCGGCGGCACACAACAGATCCTGTTTTCCCCGGCCTGGCAACAACTGGCCGGTGTGGCAGACTCCCCGCAGCTGGCAGATTGGAGGTAAGATCCGCTGTCATGGTCATCATCTTATCTCCCCACCCCAGACACAGTTTTATTCCTATTTCCCATCACTTTTTGATTTTTTATTGCTGGATCTGTTCTCAGACTCCTTTATCGCTCTTCTTTTTCCCCTTTAGGGATCCCTCTAACTACCAGGTCTCGTCATCCCTGTTTGTCAGTTCTCCCGATCAGTATCAACAAATGAACGAGAACACATCCCCTTTCTGGTCGCTGCCCCAGAATTCTGCCCCTTGTAGCCCCTTCATTAACTGTGGCTGGGGAGAAAGCTCTATTACCGGGTGCCTTGACCACCAGCTGTCAACTATGAACAGTGACTCCGGTGAGGAGGAAGAACAAAGACAAGCGGCCCCATGGTGAGTCCTACTGTCTCAAATGTTAGTAATAAAAACCCTAATGAACCAATCAGAATTCAGATTTAATTTAAATGTATATTTGTTCTTCTTCTATGTATCTCTGCAATCATTGGTTATAAATGACCGTTTAAAGGGACACCCCAGCCATCCCATACGCTTTAATGCAGATGATGGTTGTGCGGTCTCTTTAAATTTTCATGGTGTCCACTCTTATTGTTCTGCCCTTTTCTTTTAACACTTCTTTATTATCTCCCCACCTTATACACAGTTTTATTCCGATTTCCCATCGTGTTCTACTTTCCATTTCTGGATCTGTTCTCAGACTCCTTATCTGTTTTTTTCTCCTTCAGGAATATCCCTGACTACAAGGTCTGGTCATCTCAGTTTGTCAGTTCTCCCCAACAGTCTAATCGAGTGAACACAACTCCTTTTTGGTCAGTGCCCCAGAGTTCTGCCCCTTATAGCCCATCCATCACCTGTGGCTGGGGTGAAGGCTCTGTAAGCAGATCTCCTGACCATCAATGGCAAAATATCTGGATTCCGGACACTGTCTTCAACATCGCCAGTGACTCGGGTGAGGAGGAAGAACAAAGGCAAGCGGCCCCATGGTGAGTCCTACTGTCTCAAATGTTTGTGAAACCCCAATGAACCAATCAGAATTCAGATTTAATTTAAATGTATATTTGTTCTTCTTCTATGGATCTCTGCAGCTTTCATTGGTTATAAATGACTGTTTAAAGGGACACTCCAGCCGTCCCATGCGCTGTAATCCGTATGATAGTTGTGTGGTCTCTTTAAATATATCTCCATATTGCTGGATCTGTTCTCAGACTCCTTTATCGCTCTTCTTTTTCCCCTTTAGGGATCCCTCTAACTACCAGGTCTCGTCATCCCTGTTTGTCAGTTCTCCCGATCAGTATCAACAAATGAACGAGAACACATCCCCTTTCTGGTCGCTGCCCCAGAATTCTGCCCCTTGTAGCCCCTTTGTTAACTGTGGCTGGGGAGAAAGCTCTATTTCCGGGTGCCTTGACCACCAGCTGCAAACAATCACGATTCCTGACGCATACAGTCCTGAGGACACAACCCCTTTTTGGTCAGTGCCCCAGAGTTCTGCCCCTTATAGCCCATCCATCACCTGTGGCTGGGGTGAAGGCTCTGTAAGCAGATCTCCTGACCATCAATGGCAACAAATCTGGATTCCGGACACTGTCTTCAACATCGACAGTGACTCCGATGAGGAGGAAGAACAAAGGCAAGCGGCCTTAAGGTGAGTCTGTAAAGCTGGTTTAACCATAGATTTGCGCTTTACTAGTGATTAATCTTCCTTTATTAAATCTCATCTCCAACCTCCTAATGAGAGGCTCTTACACCAAATTATTATTCTCTTTGCCGACGCAAAAGCCTTCTCTAGTGCAGACAAATAGAGCAACAAACGCAACAAAATGGTAAATTTCATAGAAAAATAAAATGGCATTAACTAGGCTGTAAGTACGGAGGACTGGCGGCAATGACTGTTTGGGGGTCTTTGTCACTGGGGCTCTTGGCTCGGAATCACCCAAGGGTTGAATGTTGCCAGTCCTGCTTATAGCCACCTGGTTGGCAAAACTACAATCCAACATTAACCTCTAACCATCTTTCTCTGCAGCCTCCTAAATCAGGACAGGAACGTAATCGGCTGTGTCACCGTTCCCGATTCGCCTTTCTCAGGTTCTTCTAGCAACAGCTGCCCCTATGGAGCCATCGGGCAGCGTCCTGGCACCAATTCTACTGCCCAGGAGAGCAGATGCCAACCAGAGAGCGCCTGTCCTGCCAACCATCGCACGATCCTTGTACCATCTCTGAGACAGCCAGGTAGAGATAATCTGAAATTGAGTTAATTATTGTTATTTTTATTAGTAAGGAACTATCAGATGTCTAAATAAACTTTTATTATGCTGCAGATACATCCAGCCTCTATGGATATGAACTGGAGTTGTCAGACTTCTTCTATTCATCATTGGCTTCGGCTTTTCCTGCCTCCAGTAGCACTGTGGGGACGTCGGCGTCTCGGCAGCCACGTGCCGGCAGGCAGTCCTTCCAACAACAGCCAATTTATCTGAGCCAGGTAATGAGAGATTTCACTGTATGGGTTAGAGGTGGGGAGTCCTAGTGGACCCAGCTCTTCAGGAGAGGAGATGGTCAGGGCAGAGGAGGACCTCTGTATCGGGGGGGGGTGTATGGGAGAATAAATGAGGAGGGAGACTGGCCAGGTCCAAACCTATTTTCTTTTTTTTGTCTCACAGATGTCTCAGCACCACATCTCAGAGCGTACAAGCAGCCACCGAAAGCAACGAGTCTTCTTAACCCGCCGGCGTGCCAAGGCTCCGTATTACTTCCCTCGTGGAAGCCCCAGCTGTGGAGCCATTCGCCATCGCCTGGCGGCTGAAGCTCACCTTCCCGGCCAGCCCGACCTGTACACCTATACCGCACCTCAGGCACCGGGTCCCGTTGGAACAGTTGCTCACCTGGTGGCTTCCCAAGGATCGGCGAAGCATGCTGGATACCACACCAGCAACATACCTGTTAGCATGACCCCAGGATTATTTCCCTACCCCAGCCTCCACCCTGGCCAGTACCAGGCCCAGTTTGCCCATCAGACTTTCATCCCAGCCTGCTTCACTTCCAGCGTTTACACTGGATACCCGCTAAGCCCACCTGATACTGTCAGTCAGTACCCTTACATATAGGGCTCAGGTGGTGGGGTAGAGGCAGGTGCTTTTGCGGATAGATCAACATCTTATCTGGAGGCCTACGGGGTTAGCGTGGGTCACATTTTAGTTTTATAGAATAAGAATAAGAATAAAAAAAATTAAAAAAACAAAAGGAAGGGTCTCTCCATAATTGGCCCGCCGTCTGGACACAAAGAACCGCAGGGTTATCAGTCCGTCTCCAGCCGTGTATTTTTTATTTTATTTCTCGGTAGCACCAGGTCTGGCTCTGATGAACTGTGAATCGGATCTCCTTGATGAGGATGGAGTCCTACTGGGGCTGCGAGATTCCACATCTCCACTGGACATTGTGACTTGCTGCTCTTGGGGAGGGTGGGAAATGTACGAGGAACGTGGCTGGAACCCCACTGGGTTACGAGAGGAAGTTTATATTTATTTATCTCGGATTAGGGTTGAGTTATTGGAGAGTCCCTCGGGTTTTTCTAAGGGCTTTAATTTATGGAATCTTGGGACGTCGTGAAGGGGATGAGGGTAGAAACGGGAAAGTTAAAATCCTCTTCTCGGAGGAATCCATGAAGTGAGGAGACAGAGGACGATCCTGATCTTTTGGCGCTGTGCGGATCAGAAAGGAAAGGACTGGGAATTAAGATGAATCGAACGGAGTGAAGCGGACGCAGCTGCTTAACCTCTCACTGTTTCACGTCACTTTAAAAACTTTTAGTAAAGGAAATGTCCCTCCCCTGCGCTACAATGTAGCGCAACCAGGTGTAGCCCGTTTTATAAGCTTATCCAATAGATCTATATTTTCTCCTGTAAGAAAAGTTGCACAATAGCTTAGACATGTCTCGCACCGACTTATGTTCCATTCCATAACCCATGTCACATAAATGGGTTAAACCGGTATCACCACACTTACTATTCTAGGGTTGTAAAAAATATATACTTTTAAGTTTTTGTCTGAGCCTCTCGACCTCACGTTGTCAATTCAATTATGGTTTAACCCGTCAGCTGCCAGAGTGACAGAGATATGCGATGGCCAAGGGGTCTATTGCAGAAGTGACACAGATGTGACACCCGCCATGTTGTATGACAACTCCTAACACAAAACCTCATGTTTTCTGTCTGATCTTTAAACCCGGGACCTAATAAATGCTGACCGTTTCATATCTTTATCTGGAGTTATTTGATTTTGTGGAGCCCGATGTGCGCTGGATTCCAAGCACCATCCTGTTTATTCTCTCTGCATGTGGAGGTGGGAAGGAGACAGAAGGAAGGGCCCCCCCTAATATGTGGTTTAATAAAAAGAAGAATGTATTTAAGTTAAATATTTTATAAAGCCGTTTCCTGCAGTTTCTATACACATTATCGGGGCTTTTAGGGCAGTAGAACCGAGCAATACCCCCATACCCAGCAAACATTCAGAGCTTCTGGAATCTACAGTAGGTGAAACAGGGACACTTGGGTGGTATGTTATCTTTGCAGTTGGGTTTGCCTATGCCATTACTCCTGAAGACCCCACTCATTTGGTTGCACACTGTATACATTATCTCTGCCTCCCTCCTATTACTTTTTCCCCATAAAATATGCTTTACTGTTTTTTAACTCGCTAGTGCCGCTAGGGGGCTCAAGGGCTTAAGCTATGTTCTAGTGCATGACGGTCTCATCACGAGAACAAACACGCAACCAATAAAGGAGCGGAACTACATCTCCCATGATGCCGCGGGAGATGGTGCCCAGTATTGCCTCTTGTGATTGGAGAATTCGGTTCCATGGCAATGGATAGGCGTTGCGATTGGCTGGGAAGCGGGAAGCGCACTGTTCGCATTACAGTTAGAGAGCTGGCGGTAGCAGAACCGCGGAGATCGCTGAGGGGAACAATTTACAGACAGGTATTGGGGTACAGAGATATACTCTATAGAGATAAACATATATATCTATATCAGGCTTAGAGTTTATGCACTAGAGACAGACTGCACTGTATTTGACTGGGTTAGATACCTGACAGGTGGGTCTGTTGCATTTTACTACAAAACTATGACATTGATTTCCTATTCATTATTATGCAGTTCTGTGATTGTTATGGGGTGCAATGCTTCAAAGTGGTCAAGCTACCATGGCAACTGTGTAAGTGGTCCTCTGGTTGCTATGGTGATAAAGCACTAAAGGAATATCATTTAAACCTCAGAAAATCTTTGGAAAATATACAAATAATGGCTTCAGGTAGACACGGCTACTGAACAAAAAATTATTTGGATGCAAAAGTAGCCGTGTCTACCTGAAGCCATTATTTGTATATTTTCCAAAGATTTTCTGAGGTTTAAATGATATTCCTAGGAAGGAATTACGTGTGTAAACTAGGAAAAATCGTTAACCAGTTTTTTTTTTCTTTCTTATAAAAAAAATAGCCATAGAAATGGAAGTGACACCCCGCCGAGGTGGCAGGTAAGACATTTAGTTCTACATCAGACTTGGTTACTGATCATGCCTTAAAGCAGACGGCAGCTGAGATGTTTAGTTCTATGCTTGTAGTTCAAGAGCTTACAATTACTTTATTAACAATACATGTTAATATTGGATAACACTAAAGGCAATGTCTTCTCTTCTTGGCTCAGGTATGAAGCTTCTCTGTCACAGGCTTCGTCCCTGTCTTCTGGCGACACTCCGAAGCCGGTGGACACGACCCCTCTGCCTCCGATTAACGAGCGATTGGCGTATCTGCGCCCGTCTCGGGAGTTGCTGGAGTATTACCGGAAGAAGATTGCGGAGTTTGATGAGGAACATGAGGATCTGGTGAAGAGGCTGGAACAATACAAAGCTACGTACGAAGAGCAGGTCCGTGAACGCATCTGTTTGTTAACTTACTGAAGGGACACTTCTATCGGCCTCCGCTTAGCTGAGTCTTCGGCTCAACTCGTTTTTGGGTCACTGAGCAGCTTGTGGATCCTTTCCATGTTGTCCCTCTATTAAATTGGGGAAAAGTACCCCATTTCTCATGTCAGCAGTCAAAACATTTTACGGTTGGTTGAAAAAAATGTCCACGCTTACTTGTGTTTGGCAGCGATATTGGAATGAATTTTAAATTGTGGCCAATCAGAAGGTAGTGGCCGTTTTTAAGAATAATGAAAGCAAGACTTTTTTTTTCTTCTAATAAAAATATAGAAAAAAATACTTTTAAAAATAACTATGTGTGAGTTTTCTGCATTTCTCATGATAATGGGTAGTACCAGAAACTTGCATTGCTCGTAAGTATGACAAGGCAAGGCTTTTTCCATGTAAAGAGAAATCTAAACCAAATTCCTGTAAACGGCGCGGATTACTTTATAAAAGAGGTGAGCTGCACGGGGTCCTCGTTTATTCGTGTTTATTATAAAATTAAAGAATCCAAATACAAAAACGCAGACATTTTCACATTAGGTCAAGTCATAATCTGACTATTTGGATGCGGGCGCTGAACAGTTTCTAATGTCCTACTCTCTGTCACAGCATAAACTGCAGTGGGAAATGCGTCAGCGAGAAGAAGAGATCGCAGAATTGCAGAAGGCGCTGAGCGACATGCAGGTTTTCCTCTTCCAGGAAAGAGAGCAAGTTCTGCGTTTGTACTCTGAGAACGACCGGCTTAAAATCAGGTGAGACGATCACAAGACTCCATTTGTAATGCAACACGCTTTATAATATGGAAATGGAACGGAAGAGTTCATATTTATCTGCTGTTCTGCCACAGGGAGCTGGAGGACAGAAAGAAGATACACAAACTCCTGGCTCTTGTTGGGACCAGCAATGGTGAAATAACCTACTTCCATAAGGAGCCCCCAAACAAGGTGGGGACCACCTCTGCTGTCTGTATTTCCACCTCACGGCTTATTTAGATGAATAATACAATCTAGCATGAAGAATTATTTGCTACCTTTTTACTATTATTAATTTTTTTTTTTATATAGCGCAAACAATTTATGCAGCACTTTACAATCTATATGGTATTGTATTTGGGTGAATCTTAGATCTTGAATTCTTTGTTGATACTTAGGTAGCTGAAACATTTATTGTCTCATGGTTTAATGAATGATCTTTATATAGTTGGGGAACAGTTGTAATTCAGGCCCTCTATAGGGGAGTTTTTAATCAGAAAAAAAGCACATAGTAGAAACATCAATTTGTGTTTTTTTGTACAATTGCTGGCTAAAAGTCTCTTGATTCTTTCATGTCTGACAGGTCACCATACCCCAGAGAGCAATCCAGTCAGGAGACCCACATGAGCGGAGAGAGAAGTGTACAGCACGGCTAGGTGAGGGAGCCATGGTGTTAATGATCGGTATAGCAGTGGGATCATTTGGTTACATATTACTTTAGAACTTAAATAAAAAAAGGGAACCTCATATACCAACAGGCGTTTAGCTCCATGGAACACTAAGTTCATGGTGGCTAAGTATTAATAATTGTCATACTCTGTGCATTTGTCATTTGGTCGACTGTCACAATTTCTAAGTCCTTTTCCTTGTTTCAGGTGGTAAACGAGTGTCATTGAAATCTGCGGGGAAAGATCATGTGGCCGATGTTCCAGAGAAGGCTGATGAGCAAACACTGTTGCTTCAGGTAAACAGGCACCGGTTCCCAGTCCATGGTTTGCAGCAGATGCTTTTGGCTAAACCCGTCTTCAGCTTACCATTCACTGTGTACACCCCCGCCAGCCAACAAAGAGCTATCATTGATTATGTATTCTTTATCCATTAATGTGAAATATGATGAAAATTCCAATTTACATTTCAAGGCGTAACTGGTGTGCAGTCCCGCATTTTATTACAAATTCCATAACTGCGTCACTGCCCGAGGATCGATGTTGTCTGCCAGCTCTCTCCAAAACTGGTCACTGACGCTTGTTTCAGGCTGATCCATAGTGGTTTGTAGAGGGCACAACGGAAACAAAGTTCTGAGACATAAACATAGTGACTCGTTAAGTAAAATGCATGTTGACTACAGGCCAGAGAAGAATTGTGGTGGTTCTGAAGGTCTACCTGTTGGCTTCTTCTGTTAAATGGATCCTTGAACTTCTCTTTGCCGGTGCTCAAATAGTCTTGGGCTTTAGGGTTAGCGAGATAAGCAGATAATGGTGACCCCACTAACCAACACTCCTTTCAACACTTTTCTCCAGATAGAGGCCCTGCAGGCCCAGCTAGAGGAGCAGACGCGTCTCTCCAAAGAGCAAGTAGAGTCTTTGTTGGACGACAGAAGGATTCGCATTGAAGAGGCACAAGTGCAGCACCAGAGGGACCAGGACAAAGTCAAACAATTAACCGAAAAGTGAGTCTTTTTACCTTTAACATTCTAGTTCCATAATGACGTTCGCACCTTAGATACAATAGAAGCCAATGCGTGCTGCTGCTGTATAGCATTGAACGTCGCTGAAAGTACCCTCTTATGTGCCTTATTGCTAAGCCAGTCATACTGTACAGTCTATTATTTACTCTGCCTTTTGTCTCTTTCTTCTTTAATCTTTGTCCTTTGCTCTCATCAGATTGAACAAAACCCAGAAGCTGCTGTACGAGAGCACAAGGGACTTCTTGCAGCTGAAATTCGAGAGTCGTGCTAATGAGAAATCTTGGATGGCAGAGAAAGACCGTCTTCTGAGGGAGCTCGACCGCTGCCGAGAGCAGCTGACCTTGGCTCATGATCCCGAGCGAGACAGAGAACATGAATTGCAAGTTCTACGGCTTTCTAAGGCTGAAAGAGCTGCTAGGACGTCACGCAGCGAAGAGGTCAAGGTAATTTTATTTTTAATTGATCTCCCTGTGTTCCACCTGTATTTTGCTTTTTTTTTATTGGGTATAATTGCAGCACTTCCATTATAAATAATTAGCTTTGAAAATATAATCCTTTTCTCATTGTGTGTTATTTGAAATCAGCGACTGCCCTATTTTTCCACCAGGCCCTATCAGAGCAGCTCGCCCAGGCTCACCGTCTTTCTGATATGTACCGAGAGCAATGTGTGTCATTGGAAGATGAGCTAGCAAAGATCCGGGAGGAAGGAGATGTGGGGCAAGAAATATTCAAGGTAAGGTATACAGGTGACTCTAAAATAAAGTAAAAATCTTTGTGCAGTGATTCCTGGTACTTATGACACTGTGTGTTGGTTAATGGGAGTCTACAAGGACCTATTCAGTGAGGACCGAGTTGGCCTCGTTATAGCATCAACATTTTCATTTTTACTTCGCTGAAAAAAGGGCCAATTTTGCCCTTATTATGGGTGGAACGCAAAAAAGGTCATTAAGATCTGCACTGTGGGTTTTGACTTCTAACCTTGAAAGCAGTGGCGTCTCAATTTGGGGAGACTTCATGGAGAGCCCAATGAACAATATGCCTACCTAGCGCTCATGCTTCCCCCACCACACTGGAAAGCTAATCTGCCTTCATTACAATTCTTAGGAACGCTCCGAAAAAATGGCTAAGCGTCTGCAGCTTATGACAAAGCGCTACGAAGCTCTGGAGAAGAGGCGCAACATGGAGGTGGAGGGTTTTAAGAATGACATCAAACTACTGAGGCAGAGACTAAAAGATGTAGAGAAGCAACTGTTCAAGGTGAGTTTTCAGCCTCTGTGATGGAGTGTTCATTATAAAGTATGTGAAATATAAACACTTAAAAATATATATATGTGTATGTATATTCCAGTCTTTAAACATAAGTGGCGATGTGTAGTCCCGTGCTCTTCCTCCTGTGACAGTACCAAATGCAGTATTAATGCACATATACACAAAAATAGCATTCTACTTCTTATAAATCTATCATCTTTTAACTGTTTTGTGGCTTTGCAAGCACTATGTATATAAAGCTTGTAAGAAGGTTCCTAAAGGTGGACCATCTCTAATATTTAATAGGGGTTATCGTCATCAGCGACCTGTGCAATCGCCTAATGTCTCCGTTAATTTTATAGGTGACATTGAACATCGGTCCTGATCAGGACCTCGCCATCCTAAACGCTGTGCGACAGGGGAACAAACGGACGCGCAACATCCAAGGGGAGCTGCGTAGCCTGAAAGCCAAAATCTACGGCCTGGAGAATGAGCTCAGGATAGGATGATGACGCAGTCCTGAACACGGGCCATGTGAATGAGGTGCCTGATCTCTGATTTAAAGGGCATGTGCCTGAATATTTGCAGAACTTTTCATTTTTATCATCTTTCTTTTATGGGAAATTGTGTGGACATTTTTTCAACCAAAAATAAAAGTTTCATGTTGAGTGACTGTGCATTATTTGCCTGTTTATATTGCACTTTTTATGCTCTCACTCTGCTAAAATAAGGCTTGGCGCTTCATAAATATGCTTCTGCAGCACAGAGAGAGTTAAGTCAAGCGGGCATCGGATCCAAATTCCATCCATGTAGATACTTTCTATTTACACGTAGAATTAAAAGCAGCTAAACGCTCACTTCATTCCTGTATTTAATTTCGAAACAATACATGTTAGTGTATGCAGTTATAATACTAATAGTTTTATTTTATTAAAGGTTAACTTTATTGCTTTTATTCTGTCTCTCCAATAAACCATTTTTTTGTGAATAGTCTTAATTTATTATTCAGATGAAATTACAATTTCTGAACATTTTTAATCTGTTTTCAAAAACGAATTTCTTATAGCCTGGCTGTGTAAAAAACCAAATATGATTAATAAACATCTGTTCAATTTTTAATATTCAAATTGAAGTCTTCCATTGTCATTGTGGAATTATTTTTTTTTTTGTATCCTATCTGGGCTACTTTACTTTGCTGTTATTGGCATCCCAGCATGTCTAGCCGGCTAGTGTTCAAAGAAAGGGGCTACTATTAGGCTAAGAAGTGGGAACATGTAATGAGGTTCTCGGAACATCCCCATCGTCTCATAACCAATTGTCAAAATTTAGATGCACTAAAGGTCCTTAATCCTCTTTTCCAGATCTCTGTTATAGGATGATAAAGCCCCATCCCCTGCAGTGATACAGAAAAGCAGTAAGAATTGTACCGTTGAATATTGGGGTAATAGATAACTTGCAAGATGTCCTCAGGCATTCTGAAGATCTTTATACATATTTGAAAGCAATATAAAAAATGGTACCTTTTGGGTATTTGATATTAAAATAAATATAATCAAGCCGTTTTAAAACTAATTAGTTAATATGGAAATACCTTAGTTTCTGTCTTAAGCGTTATCTGTATACCGCACCATTAAGTGCACCGAATGTTCGTTATAAAGATAACACAGCTGTCTAAATATTGGAAGTGCGGTTAGTATCACACCTAAACTCAGAAACATTCATTTTTGGTAAAAACATTGTTTTAGCTTTTCTTGATTTAGTCACAAGAGCCGCGGTACTCTTTGTAAGTAAAATATTGAAATATATAGATTCTCCATTCTAGATTCCTTTTTTTGTACTTTAAAAGCAAAGCAAACATTGCAAGGTTCTAAGAAGGTCCTGTTGTTCCGTTTGTGACCACCAGAGGGCCACAGAATTTCGTACCGAACCTCTGTACAGGTGTGGCCCCTGCCTGTGTGCTCAGGTGTTGTATTGTTTTGGGAGAACACAAAAGGTGTGTCGCACGCTGGGGTACCTGCCAGCTTCCTGAGTTTCTATCCCCTAAGGACTGTAACGCGATAACAACATGACATTTGTGATAAACTGCTCTCAATGTTTAATTGTTCATTTGCTTCTAGCTCACAATGAGCCAGGGATATCTGGTCCGCTCCCCGTGGAGGTATCAAGTGCTACATCAGAATAACATATAACTCACAATTAGAGAGGAACAATTCCTATTCTGTGTTCTAACAAAACAATGATTAGTATTTTCATTATCAAATCAACATTATTTAAAAATTAAATTTTGACTAAATGTTAATACCTTGGGTGGGATTTAGGAAAATGATTTAAACTATCAAAAAAAAAATTACTATCCCAGGTGATTTGAAGCTTTAATCTTAAATTTCTGGCGTTTATTATATTTCTTATAACCTGTCTACAAATGAATTAATAGATCTTATTTGCAGGTTTAATAATTGCTAATTTTATATTCTCCTTCATGCTGGTTTAAGCTTTTTATTGTTATGGGATCCATATTAAAAATAAAATAAAAAAGTCAGTGCTGTAAACAGGACTTTCATCAATGGGGTAGAACCAGTATCCCTGTAGGGGGTCCAGGCAAGCAGGGGGCCGCGGACTCCATGGTCTGTCACAGGCCCCCAGAATTGAGCCTTACAGACTTTGGGGCCTGATGGTCCTATTTATAGCATAAGGCAGGGCAGTGGGGGGAAACGGGGCAGAGGGATATTTGTACTGGGTCCCAAGATTTCTGATGGTGGCCCCGGCTCTAAACAATACAGTCAGTGGGTGAGCTGGCAGTAAAAGTCAAGCCAGACCACAAGGCTTGGCTTGATGAGCCATGTGCCAGATGGCAAGTCATTGAAAGCATCCATATGGACCAAAAACCCAACGAGAGGAGCCGGAGGGATCCTTTGAGCCAGCTTGGCTCCGGCTCATACTTTGCTTTTTGTGAGCCGACACCGACTCGTCCAGCTATACTTCTCAATCCTTAATACTCAGATCCTCATAAATCATCTGCGTGGGGCAGGGAAAAAGTAGGCAGCCGCCTAGGGTCCAAGAGAGCCATGGGGGTACATAGTGGCTGCCTCAGACATGAGCAGAACACGCGTGTGTCCTTGTTGTTTATCCGCATGCAGGGTTTTCATTGTGTTTATGCTTTGCGTGCAGCTACCTGACACAATACACAGGAGGATTCGCCTTCTCGATGGGTAGCAGCTCGTACCAGCCCTGTTCTGCTGGATTCAGACAAGTCGTTAAAGTCTATGAACTATAATAATAATTAGTCTAAATCAGGGTGCGGCAAAACGCAAGACCTTAAGACGTCTGCGGAGCCGAGAGCTGCTGAGAGACGTCCGATTTCCTTTAAATTTACAAACACCTCCAACGTTTCAAATGACTTTTCTTTCCGATGGACGGATATTTCTTTGATTTACATTAAATCTATAGGTGTCGTGCTCGACTCTTGTCAGTGAAGCTGGTGATGGCGCCCGTGCCGCTTTTTGATCAATATATGTAAATAGGGTTAAAAGAAGAATAATGTATTTTATTTACATAATTTAATATTTTTTTTAAAAATATGTAATTTCTATTCATTTCTGGGCTATAGAAGCCTGTGATATCCTCAAATGCTCTGAGCGCCTAGAGAAAAGCAACATTAGAGGAGGAAAGAGGGACTGTTCCTCCTTAACAGTGACACTTGGATGGTGTATTTATTGTGTGTGTCTGTGTTGCAATATGTCTTCATTTAGTAATCATTGCATTCATTGCACAACCCTCCAGAATAAGAGCAATATATCATTCTCGTGTCCACTGATTTGTTCTAAGTAGGGAATTACATACATATAGCTTCCAAGTATCTACCAGCAGAGGCACAAGTCCTGCAAGGGCAGGAATTATTATGATTTATTGAATAAGAAAGCGCCATCGTATTCCGTGGCGCTGTACAAGGAGACCCCTAAAGCCGACAAATTATTATTTTTTAAATTATTTATTCGCGGCTCACCCACACGATACCCGATGACCTTTTCATCTTCTATTAGAACGCCGCTGCTTCTTAGAAGTCACCAGGAGACGTTCGCATTAAACCCCTGGAGGGGAAGCCCACCCTGAGCCGTCCTTTTATCTCGCCCTTTGTGTATACCGAGTTTCCACCGAATGTCAGAATGCAAATTCATTCATTTTTATTTTTACTCTCCCTTATTCTTGTTCCAAAATAACGATAGGGTTGTTGATCGATGACTGCTTTTTATTTTTTTTATTATTTTTTTTTTATTATTATTTTATTTTTTTATTATTTTATTTCATGTTTTTATTCTTTCATGTACTTGTGTTTCTTTCTTTGTATTTAGTAGACGGATAAGAGCTCTTATCGCCGGCTGCACCTGTGATCTCTGCTTCTGTCACCGGGTAGGAATGGGTTACACAGGTTATTGTGGCTTGGTTAGTAAGCGGCTCGCTTTACGGGGAGGGGCGCCGGTAAGAGTTTGGGAGTTACCCTGTCCCTCGGAGTAAGGTGTGTGAACCCCAGGGACACCGTACAAGGAAACAAGAGGAGGCAGAAAGGGACAAAGCAGGTCGGAGAGGACAGAGAATATCAGAAGCGGCATCGACGGTTAGGGAAGGGGCGGGTCCTTAAGGTGAGACAGGTAACGTATAGGTGAGACAGGTAATGTATAGGTGGGGCAGGTAACGTAAATACTGAAACAGAAAGACAGGGGAGAGGGTGTCCAGGGTTAGGACACGGGACCTCTGCATTTTCTGTTATGGTTGGATTAGCAGGGGTAGAACTAGAAACGTGTGTCTAGAACACGTTGAGAAGACACCAAGGAACCTGGAGAACCTAAAGAACGTGCCACCACTGAGACCACGGAGAGGGGACATCTGGTGCTCCCGGGACACCTGCCTCCAAGCTTTTAATGAATGACAATGTGCCTGAGATATTGCCCGGCCTAGGATCTTCATCTATTCCATGTTTTGGGCAAACGATGACGATAAAGCATGATGTAGGATCTGGGAAGAGATCTCTAAATGAGTTGGGAAGGGAATGACTTCTGGTAACGATACATCACTTGCCAAAACCACATTGCCGAAGAAGAGACGTCGAATGGGGGCGGCCAGGATGTGGGGTCGCCCGCTCTCCATAAAGGCGCTGAAAAGAAACTTCTGGCTGGTTGTCTTGGCCTCCATTCTGTTTCTAGGAGCGTGGATGATCTACGTGAACGTGACGACATATACGGACGGACACCCCATCAACCGAAGTAAGTCACTGGCCAAAAACAAGAAATAGTCTAGATCTTAATAACATCTGATGCCGTCCACCACTGGCTCAGGAGGCGTTTGATTGGGGGGACCCCTGCGCGCATGCCCAGAAAAAGTTTCTATTGTGTTCAATGGGAGCGTTTTCCCTGCCACCGATTGGCTCCTTTAAGCAACTGGTGCTGCAGCTTCTCCTAAAAGTAAGTAATTCTTAATTGAGGAGGCCTCCTAGGACACCAGAATGTCCTCTTAAGAGGTGAAGGAACACACTTAGGGTATTTAATAAAAAATACATATTTTTATTGTATTATATTTTATAAACCCCAAATTTGACAGTATTTGGTGTGATCCCAATGAACTTTCTATTGCACTATTTATTTATATAGAACCACAATTTTTTCTCCCTCCGCCACACATGCAGCCCATGTCGCTAAATGGACGAATTCACATCTTATCCAAATTAAACAGAGCAGATTATGACATTAAGCACGACTCCGAGTAAACATTCGCATCGTTTAGATGAATACCCTTTGTGTGCTGAAGGTGTGGGCAAAAATCCCGCAATAAAATGACCAGGTTTTTAAAATCAAATGCTGGGACATTTTATTTTAATCCTTTTTTTATGTGATTTTAACAAGTTACTGGCAAAGGTGTATACACTGTATTCGAAAGAATAAAAATAAAATGTATCCATAATAAAATGCAATCAAAAGATATGAAGATAACTTCAACAAATATTTTTTATTTATATTTATTATATTTTTATATATATATATATGTATGATATGAAATTATATATATTATGTTAAATTATATATATATTATATATGAAATTATATATCTATATATATCATATTAGATTATATATGAAGTTATATATATCATATTAAATTATATATATTATATGTTAAATTATATATATAATGTTAGATTATATATTAATATATATCATAAAATTATATATATTATGTTAAATTATATATATATATATATATTATATATGAAATTATATATCTATATATTTAATATTATATTATATATGAAATTATACATATATATTATATATGAAATTATATACATATTATATGTTAAATTATATGTCTATATATATCATATTAGATTATATATTAAAATATATATATATATGTATATATAAAATTACATATATATCATATAAAATTATATATATATTATGTTCAATTATATATATATATTATATATAAAATTATATATCTATATATATAATATTATATTATATATTAAATTATATATATATTATATATTAAATTATATATATTATATGTTAAATGATATGTCTATATATATCATATTAGATTATATATTAAAATATATATATATGTATATATTAAATTACATATATCATATTAAATCATATATATTATATTTTAAATGATATATGTATATATATATATATATCATATTATATATTAAATTATATACATATCTATGTATCATATTAAATTATATTTATTATGTTAAATTATATATGTATATATACATCTAGCTTTAAGAGAAGCTGCAGCGCAAAGCCCCCTCCATGGTGCTGATTTTGCATCACCGATTGCCGTTCCCACTGAAATCAATACAAGAGCTTAGTGAGGTTTGGTTTAATGACCGGCTCTGGTGGCAGATTGAGTCCTGCAGCGTGCGGCTACCGGCTGGATATGCCCGGTTTCTCTGACAATATTCCCTTTTTTATGTTTATGGGAGTTAGGTCATCATACCAGGAACTTGAAGGTGAATTTGTAAAGTCGAGTGTAATTTCCCCGAGTGTAGATTTAGTAACTTGAAACCATGAGGGTAGAGAAAGTACATAAAGGTTTGAGCGTTTAATTGTCGGGATTAATGAGGTCACAAAGTGGTGAAAAACTGAGGATTGTAAAGGGGACGCTCATCACACCTCGGCATAGCTAAACGTATTTAGTAAAACTACCTATATCGCACTTTTTTGGCTGTAAATCAGTGTATTTATTTTGGAGATATTTTGGTTTAAAGTTCCTCGCAGGGCAGTTGAGATCTGTATCTGAATATGGGATGACCTGGCCCAGACTGGG
Organism: Sceloporus occidentalis; assembly: GCA_023333645.1. NCBI lineage: Eukaryota > Metazoa > Chordata > Lepidosauria > Squamata > Phrynosomatidae > Sceloporus > Sceloporus occidentalis. The sequence goes on from JALMGF010000386.1 coordinate 390,945, forward strand.
GCACCCAAACTCACCAAATGGGCCACTTCATGTTTTAATGTGAGCATAAAAACGTAGGATGTGGCCGGTCATATCCAGCCGTCTGCTGAACTTACAACAGGCGGCCGCTGGCCTTAAAGCAATATGGCCGTCTCATAGCGTTCTCTTCCTTCTCCTCCCCTCACCCTTAGAAAGGCTGCCTGAACCAATCAACAGCAATCAGCAACAATAGACAGGAGAGATAAGCCTTTAGTGGGCGGGGAGAGAGAGGGAAATGGGCAGGAGTGGGCGTGGTCAAATACTGCGACCCAGAGACCTGGAGAAAGAGAGCTGCACCAGGAGACTCTGGGTCAAACCCAAGTAACGATATATAGTTTATTTTAATCTATAAATAAAATGATATAGTAATAATGTAGAATTTTGGGGAAAGTGGCAGATCCACTTTCAGGAACCCGCAGTGACCCCATGCCTGGGCACAATGCACTAGAGGCTCCTTTGTAAAGTCATTTGGAGAGTCCTAGCCCCCCCCCTGGACCTGCGGCCCCCGGATACGTCATTGCTTACATCACTCATCAAAAGAAAGGAGAAGTAGAGATAACGAAACAAGCGCCAAAAGAATCTCGAAGATGAGGAAAATCAGGAACTCGTTATTTTATACAAATTGACATCTAGCGTTATCGGCGTTAACCATTTAACGCTACGAGGGTCTATTCGTTTTAATGCAACATCATTAATGACCGGCTGACTGTTCCGTCCCGTCTGAGGTCGGGATTCTGCCGTTCTCATCCCTTTTGTCTCATCCTCAGGGTACAGCAGCTGGGTCGAGTTGGGCAAAGCTCTCGCACTCAATAATATTCCCGACACGGACCGCAAAGTGGAGTTTTACAAACCCGCCAAACAGCACGAGCTGGTAAGAAACCATATATTCTACGAGATTACCAAACATAGAGCCTCTCAGTGTTTGTCTCAGTCTTTTACCCCAATGCCCAGGCGAAGGGGCAGATTCTCGGGGGTCTCGCAGTCTCGCAGACTCCTGCTTTCCGATGTTCTGCCAAGAGATACAATGTAGCGAGCATAAGGGCAACTGATCCAAGAACGCCTGCGCCGCTGAGACTTCCCGGGCGAGAAGGGTCACCAGCATATCTGGGAACGTCTCCGGTTTTCCGGGTTAAGACCCGAACCCTCCGGGTCTTACAAAAATACAACTAATTCATTAAGCGATACTAATAAAACCAATCACGATTCTTCCCTTATATACATCCAAAATGTGTACTTTTACATATACACCCACTGGCCACTTTATTAGGTACCCCTCGCTAGTACCGGGTTGGACCCCCTTTTTGACTTCATTCTTCGGGGCGTACTTTCTACAAGGTGCTGGAAACAGAGATTTTGGTCCGTATGGACATGATGACATCACACAGTCTATCCATGATGCGAATCTCCCGTCCCCCGCATCCCAGAGGTGATCTATTGGATTGGGATCCGGTGACTGCGGAGGCCGTTGGAGTTCAGTGACCTCATCGCCATCTTCAAGAGACCAGTTTGGGATGATGTGATTTGTGACGCGGTGCGTTATCCTGCCGGAGGATGGGGACGCTGCGGTCATAAAGGGATGGACATGGTCAGTGTGGGGGGTGTTAGAACGCCCGTTACGCTAACCAGAGTTTTCTACTAGTGACCTGGAGAAGCAGATCATTCCGGGGGTCTCCTCCGGGTATGTTTATGGACCCGGTACATGCGTTGCTGTGTTTTGGGGACTTTTCTTCGATTCCTGTGTACCGGATAACGGCGCCCTCGTGTCCGCAAATCCCGAAAGATACGCGACACGGTGCTCAGAGCCTTCATGGATCCCTATAGTCAGATATCTGTCGTATCCCGTGGCGTGTTCGGCCCGTGTGTTTGTAGCTCCCACAGGCCAGATGTCTCTCTCTCCGTGACATGAGATTTGTGGCTTCAAGGTTATAACGCCCACCTCTTCCTAATCCGCTGCGGGGACGCCGTGGTCCGGGCCGCGCTCCCTACCTGTACAGAGCGGTGGAAGGTTAAAGCTCTGCCCCTACTCATTTTATATCATATTTATTATTATTTATTATTTTATGTAGCGCCATCATATTCCGCAGCTCTGTACGATGGGTAAACATGACATAAGAAGTAATCTATAACATAACAATACAACTTACAGAAACTAGAAGTAAGGAGGGCCCGGCACAACCCAGCTTACAATCTATTATGTCGCAGCCCTTTAAGTAAATAGAGATAAATGCACAATAAAGTGACTCCACAGCCCTCCGGCAATCATAGAGGAGCCTAGAAAACATTACATAATAATTTAGAGATATAGACAGTGCTGTATTGACCTTGGGAGCGGCCCCCTGCCTCTCCTCGTTCAGCCCCCCCAGTCCCCTTCACCTCCACGGTCAGCGTCTCCGATTCAATAAAAGGCACTGACTGAGTGAGTTTAATGTGATGATACCTGGGAACGTTTGGGCTCCGGCTACCCGGAGAATACCCCTGAGGCACACGGACACGACTGCCCTCTGACGTCTGTGGGCATTCAGCGCTGGGGTTATTACTGTATACAGCACTGGACGTTACATCGCTGGGGGGCTATATTATTGTATACAGCGCTGGGGGGTTATATTACTGTATACAGCGCTGGGGGGTTATATTACTGTATACAGCGCTGGGGGGTTATATTACTGTATACAGCGCTGGGGGGGTATTACTGTATACAGCAATGGGAGGTTATATTACTGTATACAGCGCTGGAGGTTATATTACTGTATACAGCGCTGGGGGGTTATATTACTGTATACAGCGCTGGGGGGTTATATTACTGTATACAGCGCTGGGGGTTATATTACTGTATACAGCGCTGGGGGGGTTATATTACTGTATACAGCGCTGGGGGTTATATTACTGTATACAGCGCTGGGGGGTTATATTACTGTATACAGCGCTGGGGGGTTATATTACTGTATACAGCGCTGGGGGGTTATATTACTGTATACAGCGCTGGGGTGGTATTACTGTATACAGCGCTGGGAGGTTATATTACTGTATACAGCGCTGGGGGTTATATTACTGTATACAGCGCTGGGGGGTTATATTACTGTATACAGCGCTGGGGGGTTATATTACTGTATACAGCGCTGGGGGGTTATATTACTGTATACAGCGCTGGGGGGTTATATTACTGTATACAGCGCTGGGGGTTATATTACTGTATACAGCGCTGGGGGTTATATTACTGTATACAGCGCTGGGGGTTATATTACTGTATACAGCGCTGGGGGGTTATATTACTGTATACAGCGCTGGGGGGGTATTACTGTATACAGCAATGGGAGGTTATATTACTGTATACAGCGCTGGAGGTTATATTACTGTATACAGCGCTGGGGGGTTATATTACTGTATACAGCGCTGGGGGGTTATATTACTGTATACAGCGCTGGGGGTTATATTACTGTATACAGCGCTGGGGGGGTTATATTACTGTATACAGCGCTGGGGGTTATATTACTGTATACAGCGCTGGGGGGTTATATTACTGTATACAGCGCTGGGGGGTTATATTACTGTATACAGCGCTGGGGGGTTATATTACTGTATACAGCGCTGGGGGGGTATTACTGTATACAGCGCTGGGAGGTTATATTACTGTATACAGCGCTGGGGGGTTATATTACTGTATACAGCGCTGGGGGGGTTATATTACTGTATACAGCGCTGGGGGGTTATATTACTGTATACAGCGCTGGGGGGGTTATATTACTGTATACAGCGCTGGGGGTTATATTACTGTATACAGCGCTGGGGGTTATATTACTGTATACAGCGCTGGGGGGTTATATTACTGTATACAGCGCTGGGGGTTATATTACTGTATACAGCGCTGGGGGGGTTATATGACTGTATACAGCGCTGGGGGGTTATATTACTGTATACAGTGCTGGGGGTTATATTACTGTATACAGCGCTGGAGGTTATATTACTGTATACAGCGCTGGGGGGTTATATTACTGTATACAGCGCTGGGGGTTATATTATTACTGTATACAGTGCTGGGGGGTTATATTACTGTATACAGCGCTGAGGGGTTATATTACTGTATACAGCGCTGGGGGTTATATTACTGTATACAGCGTTGAGGGGTTATATTACTGTATACAGCGCTAGGGGTTGTTACTGTATACAGCGCTGGGGGTTATATTACTGTATACAGTGCTGGGGGGTTATATTACTGTATACAGCGCTAGGGGTTGTTACTGTATACAGCGCTGGGGGGGGTTATATTACTGTATACAGCGCTGGGGGTTATATTATATACAGCACTGCGGTTATAGTCAAGGAAATGTTTCTTTTTCTATAGGAGATCATTTTGAAGGCTTGTTAACCATTTATCGACTGATGGGTTTCTCTTCTTTATACCACAGCCCACAAGTCCTGGAAATCATACCTGGAATCACTCCGTCCCGTGGAGACCAGAGGTAAACCAAAAGCAAATAGCTTGTTTCAAATACAGGAGCCTCATAAGGATCTGACTTTGTGACATCAATTAATGCTAAAACGGAGTAAAGCACCAACGCATTGAAAGCCAAAAAAATATCCACGGGAAAAGAACCTGCAGGGCAGCATAAAGATAGGATGCAGTAATGAGCAAAAATACTTTTATTACTGGTTTCAGGTTAAAAGTAACTTTTCAAAATTTTTTATGCTGTTTTCTTTTTTCAAAACATTTCATTTACATTTACTAAACACCTCGACTCCTTATCATACTGCCTGTGGGGAAAAATAGAATGGCTCGGTCTTAATCACCCAGCCAGACACTCTGACTAGTCTATGTAGGAATGGACTTCATTAGCATTGCCATAAAGCATCTATTGTTACTAAAAAAGGGCACTCCTAAGCTGAAAATATGCTATTCATCAGTATTTATACAAATTCTGAGCATCCCCCCCCCCCTGTGATCAGGTATTCTGTATTCTTCCTGGGTGTGCGGAACACAAGGACAATACCTCTTTTATGCATTTTGGTTAATCCTCCACTGAACCCCTAACCCCCGTACGGATTTTGTCCCAGGACTCGGGTATCAATCGCATTATTTAGACTCTGGTTACCAAATCCAACTTTTTTCATCAGAAAAGCTTTAACTTACAAAGCGCACCTTTTTTTTCACCTAAAGGTTCCAAGCATGCAAGAAATCAACGTTTAAAAAAAAAGATGTTTTTGAACGTTGTAACCATTTAATACCGGAAATTCCGGCTCAACGCAGGATCAGCCAACTTCCCTTACGATCCAAGCTAGTAGATGGTTCTGAACAATGAATGATCCAGAAATCCACACTTTTATGGTCTATATTATTATTATTATTATTAATTTATTATGAATGCCCCATAAAAGAAAAGCATATTGTTATTATTTTATTGTTTAATGTAGCGCCATCATATTCCGCGGTGCTGTACAAATGCATTACGACCTTTTCTGCGTTTGCAGTTTAGGGGTCGCGTAAACCTCCACGTGTTTGAAGACTGGTGTGGAAGCTCCGTCAAACAGCTCAGACGTAATCTGCATTTCCCCCTCTATCCTCACGTGAGTGCCCGCTGGAAACACAGTCCCGTCTTATCATTATAGTAGGGAGAAGATAAGCAGGGGCGGGGAGTGGGTGTGGCCACACACCACCCTGTCCCCGCCCCTTCAGAGAAAGCTGACCCAGAGTAGCCGGGCTTCTCCCAGAGACTCCGGGTCAAACCCAGATCAAGATTCTTGCTCACGTTTCAAAAGTTGTGGTTGAAGGGGGGGAATCACACAGCCCATAACCGGCTCAAATTCTACTCTAACTATTTGTGGCTGGTGAATTTTATCCATTTTTATTTACCTTTTGCACTTTCACATCAGAAGAATAGGTTGATACACAGTCATGCCAGAAGGTTCTAAAAGGACCGGCCTTGAGACACTTAAAATATTAACCCTTTGATTGCCCGTCACAAAGATTCCATTGTAGCGATCCCTAAAAGTTCTAATAATAGTCCCGAAAAACCATGACTTGCCGGAAAGGTAAAAGATGTTCCCAATGAAATAATTTTTTTTGGTTTATTCAAACAGGAATAAAGTGTTGGGGAAAAAAAGCATAAAATGGATTTTTCAGATTAAATCATTAAATCAGCGCCGGGCTGTGTGATCCCGAGAATCTGCCCCGTTCACCCTAATACGCCAAGACTTTGGGGGTTAACCTCTGAACGTTCCAGGGTTACGCTGCACAAAATCTTTGCCATTGGCTCCAGGACCGGCTTATTTAAAAAAAAAAAAAAAAAAGTTACCGGGAATGGCAAATATTTAAACGAAAGGAAAAAAAAAACAGGGTTATGTACACGGCTGGCTGCGGATACCGCTTTCCAGGATTTATTTGATTGTATCCTGATACATATATTATTTAAGCGTGCAAACCATGCGCTGATACAAGATCCTGTTTAAATAGCTAACACCGGTCCTTTCTCTTGCCAGAGTCGTACCTCGATCAGTAAGATGGCTGTCACCCCCCAGTGGACAAACTATGCATTGCGCATATTTGGATACCTGCATCCACCCACCGACGGTGAGATACAACCTAACACATAAACTATTATTACCCACCCCCTAAACTTGGGGGGACGGGGTGCAGATATCTACATAACCAGGGACCTGTCTTCATTTTAAGACTTTTCTTAGCAGAAAGCGCCGATTTCTTGAATGCAGCGACTGTCTGCAATGGCACCGGCTAAAAATAAACAAAAAACATTAAAATTGACGATGCGCAAAATTAACAATAACTGTAGCACACGTCACGAACGACTGGTGCAAAAGGAGAAGACGTCGCTGCTCTTGTGAGCTTACAATCTACTGGAACGTTGAGGGAGAACGAGGCAAAAAGAGATGTTCTAGATTATTTTTTTTATGACATTAATGAATACACTTTAATGGAAACATTTAGCCAGGTTTAGTTACTTTTAAGGAATAGCAGTTTCAAATCTTATTGTAACATAGAAGGGTTTGTTGACCCCCCCCCCCAGATGTTAATAGTCACAGTTTTCCAACGAAGCCCCGGCTTTAGAGAATTAACCCCTTGAGTTTTCCTGCAGGGGACTTCCAGTTCGGGGTATCTTCAGATGACAACTCAGAGTTCTGGCTCAGCGAGGATGAAACAGTTGGAAAGTTGCAGCTTCTGTGCCGAGTTGGTCCGGTACGGTCATTAAAACCCGTCTGTCCGCGTTACCCACGATAACGTTACCCGTGATTTCACAATTGTGCGTCTCCGTGTCCTCCACAGCCTGGAAATCAGTGGACAGCCCCGGGAGAGTTTAATAAATTCCAAAGTCAGAGGTCCGGGTTTGTAAGGTGAGATCCGGGGGTAGCCGATGTCCAAGGTCCTTGTCTTACTGCATTGTGTGAAACGATAGACTGTCTCAGTCTTAATCACCCAGACAGACCACCTGGGCATCAAAGGTTTGTGGGCAACGGACTTCATTAAATATCTGGGTCTTATAAAGCGCCAACACATACTCCAGTGTTGTACAAAAGGGAGATGAAACACGGAAAAGCGATGATGATCTCTGATGGCAGGTTCCATGCTTTCTGTGTGGGTTCTCGAGCAGTTCTCAAAGTTCTCGGTGGTCTCCTCCGCAGGTTGTCGGCATCACGGAGATACTACTTCGAGCTGCTGCACAAACAGGATGACACAGGAACAGACCACGTGGAGTTGGGGGTGAGAGAAATCTCTATTGAAGAGATCAAAAGCTTTTAGGGTTTCATCGTAATCAATAAGCAGAACCGGAATAACCAAAACAGCAATTTAATTCGAGATATTAGTGGATACTGTGCATGAAATAACTCAGGAATTGAAGGGATTGCTCTACCTGGAGAGCTTTCTCCCACTCGCCTAGTCCAAAGGGCTTTATTCACTAAAGTGGGAGTTTCAAGAGAGCTGATGTTCACATCGACTTCACTATACGCTACAACGGTCCGACCCCAGGGAGCTTCTCCTGCTAGGTTGGCCCCCAAGGTAAAACAGTGAGATTCAACAATGGCGGTATAGCACCAAGGCGGCAATTGAACTATGCATTGTGCAGGGCCAGCTCAGTCTTTACTAGACCTTCATAATGCATCCAATGAGTGGAGACCATGACGCTCTCAGGCCAACTCCAGTTCTAGCGAGTAAAATGTGTTTGCTTCTGTCGCTTGCAGTGGCGTCTGTCTGGAGTCGGCTCTCCCTTCACTCTCATAGACTCTCAATTCCTGTCGCTTTACTCCGGTAAGTTCATTCGCTTGCCCGTGGTCATCCCATTTAATTTAATTTATTTGTTTATATATTTTTTTTATATCCCTAATTCGTTCTTCGTCCGTTAGATGAGTCTCACCTTCCCCTCGGAGACACATCTTTCATTCCGTTGACCTCTGCGAGCCACCCCAGTCTCTGCTCCGGCGCTCACCCCGCAGACATGCTGAAACCCGACCCACGAGACGACATTTATAAAGGTGAGCGGCTTTCTAGTTTACTAACGGCCACCCCGTAACCTGCGTTGGTTATAAATCTGAATGTTTTCCGTATGTTGCTCAAATATGGTTCCCAATATTCTATAAGGGAAGAACCAAACTAGATCCCTCAACAATCAAAGTTGTAGATGACCCAAGTTTATTGAAAACCTGGCCCCATTTCCAGCCGGTTTCTGCCGTCCCGCATTAATCATTGAGTTAGATCATTTTATGAATTGTGTGCATTTGTCGCCTTTCGGACGTTCTGGTGAATCGCCCTTTTTTTATGTTTCAGTTCCACTGCTCAGCATGAAGCGACTTCGTAGCGTTCTGCCCTCCTGCCCTTACAAGCCCAGCTACCTAGTCACGGGATACCCGCTACAGCGATACCAGGGGCTGCAGTTTGTAAGTGACTGACCGCAAAGGGGCCAAACTAGAAAGACCCCCCCCTCCAAAAAAAAAAAAAAAACATACTAGGGTCTACGGTGTATGGATAAAACAGGGTCTACGGTGGCTTGCGGTGGGGTGAGGGCAATGGATCTGGTGACGATGGCCATCAGAGAGACCAGAAATAGTGATGGGGTAAATCCGTAGAGGAACGCACGTCACGTATATGAGAAGTAAGAATGTTTAACGTTGTTTTCCCAGGTTCATCTCACGTATGTCTATCCTAATGATTATACTCGGCTGAGCCACATGGAAAAGGAGAATCCTTGTATGTACCAAGAACATCTGCGATACAATGACAGGTAGGCTTCTTACATTATATCTGAATAACAAGAATAACAAATATCGCTCTAAACGCTGTGTTCGACTTCACAGGTATAAATATAACAGGTACATGAAAATGGAAGCCCCAGAAAATCAAGGTACGTGAGAGCTGGCAGGCTGGGGTTATTGGGAGCTGGAGCCGAACGGGTTAATCAGTTCTATATTTCTGATATTACAGGAGGAGATGACGATTATAACCCCTCTGACTTTCAGTATGAAGACATGCAGGATGGTGAGAAGGAGGCAGAAGAGCCCAGGGACGATACATATGACAATAATGTTCTAATAAAGCATAGGAAGCTTTTTGGGGAGTCAGGGGTTAAAGTTAAAGCGGAATCCAGGGCAAAGGAGTTACTAGAAAAACAGAGAAAAGTCAATTCTTCAGATCCATCTCAGAGCGGGACTGAGCGGTCCCCGAACAGCCTTGAGAAAAGGCAAACGCTACATGGAACGTCCAGCGATGTTAATGCCCGACCTCCATCCAACGGGCAAGACTCACGATCCATGAGACTTGGGAAGAATAAAAACATTACACCCCCAGGCACAAGGCATGTTTCCCAAGTTCACAGGCAGACCACCTACCAAGGAGCAGGTCGAGGGGGTAAAAAAGTGGACTGGGATGGTGAAGAGCCGCAGAAGAACAACAGAAGGGGAGCAAGTGAGGATATATTGGATGGGCAAGGGTTCGTATTAAGTATGGATCATCCGTTGAGTACTAGTGAGAGGATGAGGCTTTCACAAGTAGGGAAACAGCAAGAATCGATCAATGAGACACATAAGACGTTGGGTAAAGAAACCATTGGTCCCCCATTGACTGTAGGGACAAGGAGTAAGGAGCCCAGGCTGAGACAACAGGCGAAAAGGAGGGGAAAGCCGATGTCTCAACATGGAGAAGTAGTCAACCAAGTGTCTAAACCAGTTAATGGATGGGAGGAACTTTTGAAAATGCAAAAGAGAAATGGGCAGATGTTTGAGCGAAGCGATAGGGAAACACAGAACCCTAGAACTAGACAGGGTAGAAGAGAGGAGCATGAACACGTTGGAATGGGAAGGCAGAGGCTTAAAAATGGTGGGATGAAAAGATATGGTCCTGTAAAAGGTGAGAGTAGAATAGAGTGGTCTGAACGGGGTTATGGGAAAAGACAAGGTCTTAGAAACTCTCAGGGTGGTGGAAAAGAGTCTGAACAAAGGAACAAGGAAAGAAGGGGCCTTGGACAGACTGAGGGTAGGAGACAGATGTTTGAAGAACTTGAAAGGAGAAAACAAACTGTCAGACAAGGTGAAGATGTCAATCGGGGGTTAGGAAACAGCAAGCAGGGTGTGAAGGACAGGAGTAAACCAGATACAAGAAGAAGACTAGAGCCTGATCAGGTTATGGACCCTAACTATAACAGTTTATCGGTTGTGGAGCTGGAAAAGGTGATTAATGTTGAGCAATTCAATCAGGATGAGGATAGTCCTCAGTATGAGGAGGAGGAAGAAGTGGAGGATGAAATGGACTACCCATTTGTCTTTGAGGAGCCAGTCAGCTGGAACAGGACTTTTAGTGTGGGTCGGACGGATTTCCAGGTCGTGCGCTCTGACTTCATCGACCTTCAATGTAACACGTCCGGGAATCTGATGCTGAGACAACGGGAGGCGATGAGCGTCACCAGAGCCTTCATGAAGAAACTGGACCAGCGATATCGAGGGTAAGGACTGGGGCAAGTAGACAGAGTGGGTGCAATCAAAATGTAAGGATCAAAAAAGTAGGTGCCGCATCAAAGAGAGAACATTATGGTATTAGGGGGCAAGTACAGTTCTTGTTACTTTATACGTTTTATAAGTCAATGTGGGAAAAAGGACGAGTTGGTGGAGCTTCTATGTCACCCTTTAACAAGGTGTTCCAGTCTAGTGTCTGGTGTTTTCTTTTGAGGGGTAACAAGATGCACATTGATGGATGGCAGGGTATTTTAAAATGCTACTTGAGAGGCTTGTTATTAAAGTCCGTTCTTTCCCTTTCCGCTGGGTGGAGGATCTACCAACTCTGGCGCATTGTTAACGTAGAGAGGCACCTGGACTACGTACGAGGGACTCGTTACTTTCTGGAGCTGGAGTTGAAGGACCGCTTCAACCGCATCCTACGTTTCTCTCAGTATGTTTTTGCCCCTGGTTGGAATGACGTTTCTCCGGAGGACCGAGAAGATGAGAGGGGGATGAGGAACATGATGTGGGGTTCACGCAGAAGGCTTATGGGAGCCGAAGAACGAATGGAGTTGTGTTGGCCATCTGGACTAACCTGGAACCCACAAGCCACAGTCTACTTTATTGTGCCAGGTGAGGGGGGTGTGTGATTGTCCAATAGAAACATGGAGTCAGTCGTTGGTCTTGTCTTAGATTCGGGAGCCATATTCCCCCACTCTGTGAACCTCTACCACTTCTGCTGGGAGGCTGTTCTATTTATCCACCTATGAACGTGATGCATTTCATCTTAATCATCTACTAACGTTCTTTTCTTCCCTTAGTTAAGAACCAAGCACGCTGGGTGCAGAAGTTTATCTGGGATATGGAGGCTCTGTACAAGACGACGTCCGATGCCAGGTTCAGCGTTATCGTTGTGGATTTCAATAGCACAGACTTGGACGTAAAGAGTGCTCTGAAACAGTCGCACATCCCCAGGTGATCCCGTGTGCTGGTCGATGCCCCTGTACAGTCAGCAACGCTGAATAGAATTATTATAATTAACTAAACCGCGAGGGGTTAATTCACTTCGCATTTAGTGGGCTAAAGAGTAGATGGCATCGTAGAGAAGATCGTAAAGAGATTATTTAAAGAGAGGTGTTTAATGGACCACCCTCCGAAGAGCTGGTAGATGCTACAATCGTCCCGTTTTCTCCTTCTCTGACCGGCCATCTCTCCTCTCTGTCCACTTCTCTCTCCAGTTATGAGATTATAACCCTCGACGGGAACTTTGAGCGTTCCGCGGGACTACAGGCTGGAGTTAACCTGGTAAAGGTGAGTGACGGACATCCATATGTCAGGATGACCCGTGACTACATCATGAGCGCAACCAAAAAGATGACAAACCAAAGCCCATGGAATAAAACACAAACAGAAGCAATAATGACCGATAGACGATCATGGAGGGCATCCAGTTGGGTATAAAAGGACTTGTTAACCCTGTTGCCTGGGTGAGCTCTTTACGATATGGAGCATGATATATGTCTAACATAGACATAGACAGGGCTGCGAGAAGAGGCTACCTGGGAAGTGGTGGTCGGAGCCACTGTTGATCTCAGCCACCTGCTAGTTAGTAGAACTTGCCCCAAATTCTTGCTCCTGTTGGATTTGGATGTTTTTATAACTGCTAAGTGGTTACTATGATTCCAGATCCCCAATAACGCTTCATAATGTCATTCCTTACTCCAGGACCCGCACAGCATCTTTTTCCTGTGTGACCTTCACATGCACTTCCCCCCGTCCATCATTGATTTGGTGCGCACACACACGGTGGAGGGCAAGATGGTTTTCGCACCTATAGTGATGAGGCTGAACTGCGGAGCGTCCGCTTGCTGGCCCGACGGTAAGTATGTTCCACGGGGTTTAATGCACAGGACCATCGGGGAACACATTAACTAAAGGACTGTCCAAAGTATCATAAACCGCAACATTATTATTATTATTAATTCATATTTATTGATCTATATAGCGCCTCATATTCTGAAGTGTTGTACAAAGGGGAGAGAAATAACCTCATCCTACATATAATTTGATGGCGGATACGTACCATTTGGGCCATCTAGCCTGCCTCAATCAGTCTTTGGTCTTGCCGTAGGTTCAGGTTTATGTCTATCGCATGCATGTTTAGACTAACATCTACCGCTTCTACTGGAATGGTGTTCCATTGATCTACCACTCTGCTCCTAATTTGTCTCCGCTACCCACCCCACCTACACACATTGTATCATCCAGGACCTCCTTGTCAGTTCCTGAGGACCACTGGTGGTTTTACGAGACCCTTGTCTACAGCGTATAATGGCCGGCTTACTCAAACCGGGGTCCCAATAACTCTTTTTGTTTGGGGCCCCAAAAAGCTAGCGTTACACCCCTATAATATTCTATTAAAGCTCAGTCCAAGGCATTGAGTGTTCAATACTTCATTCTTCATGTTTCAATGTGATGATGGACGAGTATGACCCTGGAGATAAAGGACAAGCGATCTCTGCCGTGGTCCTCTATTTGGCTGGCTGAGCATCATGGAGTTGTAGAATTTTCACCCACGTATCGTTTCATTAGATGATTGTGTTGTGGATGCAGGTTATTGGGAAGTTAATGGATTTGGACTGTTGGGAATCTATAAATCAGACCTGGATCGTATCGGAGGAATGAACACGGCGGAATTTCGGGAGCGGTGGGGGGGAGAAGACTGGGAGCTGCTGGACAGGTGAGGAACGTTCTCATCATCAGAGGGCAACCAGGGATGGAGGGCCTGACGCCCAACCAGCAAAGCGTGCGAAAGGCTGGCGTGTCGGGGTGTAGCGTTATCACACATTCCGTTACAAACGCTCTTTAAACTATTGTTACATTGTTGCACAATGTATCATTTCTGGAAAAAATCAACCCAAAATCTGAAGGCTGTTTTTGCACGAATCAGTGACACCGTTAAGGAGACACCGGCAGACAGTCTCGCCTGACTACATTGCTGTAAATAATTCCATAATAATTGAAATAAGTTCTTCGGAAGCAATATATAAGTGTAATGATTTTTATAGGTTTTTGCCTTTTTTTTTTAGGCTGGCTTCGTAAATCGGATTAAATATTTTGAAGTTCGCATCAATACGGTTAACCCTTCTTCTTTCAGGATTCTTCAAGCCGGTCTGGAAGTTGAGCGTCTTGCCGTTAGAAACTTTTTCCACCATTTCCATTCAAAGCGTGGCATGTGGAACCGACGTCAGGCGCCAGGAGGGCAATGACATCATAGATCATAATGTTGTCATCCGTGGTGGTTGAAGTGTATGCAGCTATCGATCTCAGTTAACTCTTTAGGTTTCTGCTACAAGGTGAAGGAATCAGAGATACCTGAGATAGGGTTGATGGGTATCAATATAGGGTTAATTGGTACCTTTTAACATCGCCAAAAAGTGACCTTATGTGTTCCGAACAGAGATCAGGTGATGGCCCTTTCAACGGGACTCCTCCACGGCTTGGGTGGTCTTAGATATTTTCATACCAGCCTGTCCAGCACTGCTAGACTATGGATACAAAGGAATGGAGATGCAAAAGGGGAGATTAATCTCGAAACCATTAACCCCTGAGTAGGGAGTGTGTTATGAACAGCACCGGGTTTCTAGTTTTCATTGAAAAAAAAAAAAACTAAACGGGAAGCTTTATGTGTTTGAGCGATGCGCGTGCGTTTATTATTCTAGCTTTTATCATTTTATATGAAGGGTTAATTTCACTTTGGACAATATGAGTTCTTAACCTGTAATACAGAGTTACGAGGACATGCGGGGAGGACAATTATTTACATCAGAGCGTATTGTCTTGGGGGGGGTATTTAATGCATACGTTGAGCTGTGTGCCTGGGGGCCACATGAGGCCCAGAGAAGAACGGACTATATCTGAAGCAGCTGTTCTGAAGAGCTTGTTTACCGATCACAGCAATCGTGGACTCTGACATGAAGTATGTGCTTCGGCAGTTATATTTAAAGATTTCGTTAAACGGACACAATGAAGGATATTCTGGATTTACCAAAGGACTGAGATGCAATAAAAGAGAGTAGTACCCATCAGTCCCGAGTCTCTTCATTCAGTACCTATGTAGCGGAAAATCATCGTGTTGGCTTTATGTTCGGCATTGCAGGTATCGGGGTATCTTTGTGTACGATGAGGTCCCTATTCGATCAGGAGAAGTCAAATTCTAGAGCTCCAGATGTTGTGACGTACAACTCCAATCACACTCAGCAAAAGTCTCTTTACACTTTATGCGTTCTCTCAAATCATCAACTCCCCCAACACCCCCCCCCCCACACACACATTTTGAAAAGCGTATCTCATAATAAAAATATGTCTTCTTCTGATCGGGTGGAAGGAAGGGTTGCATGTGGGTCAGAGAGTTAGATGAAAAGTCTCTAGGCTAAAATACGGCATGTGTTAATAAAAAGAATTCCGGTGGTTACATACAGAAAATATGAATTGGAAGATCTCTGAGAAGTTGGTTGCGCAACACAATGCAACAAAGTAACCGAGATCTGGAAAACAGCAAAGGAACATTTTTACCGGTAAGCACGTGTGTTTATACACCCTACAGCCTTTATTGGCCCTGAACACATGTATCCTTATGGGTGTATATGGAATCCACACTCTAAACTCTTGTATGGTGTTAAACATTCTAGAACCAGCTCTGTATTCTCATGTGATCTAGAAATCTGGGAGTAGCTCTATGTTCTCATGAGATACAGAACTCTGGAACCAGCTCTACATTCTAGTGAGATATAAAAACCTCGAACCAGCTCTACATTCTCATGAGATATAGAAACCTGGAACCATATGTACATTATTGAGAGATATAGCACTCTGGAACCAGATCTACATTATTATAAGATATAGAACTATGGGGTCAGGTCTACATTCTCGTGAGATATGGAAACCTGGAACCAGCTCTACATTCTAGTGAGATATCGAACTCTGGAACCAGCTCTGGAACTTGGTGGCATGTTGCAAGATTTGGCTAAACTATGAAAATCCACAAAGTAGTTTTTGCCTTGTAATGCAACCCAAAAATGGGGCCCTGACCAATGTGTTATATATATGATGTATACCTGTGAAGCTTGTCTGCTCAGTTGACTTCCCGTGGTCCTCTTGACGGGTAAAGGCCGGTTTTCTGCACCCCAAAGGCTGTGATGAAGATGTTGATAAGGACCGTCAAGAAAACCAGCCCCGTGGCCACATTGTTCAGCAGATCAAGCCTGGGCTGTTTTTCAATATCGTTCAGGTTTCTACGAGCTGCATAGGTCAAGAACAGAACAGAATCTCAACTTGGGTTCTGCCACATCGCCAACACTCACTCTTGGAAGAACACATGTGGATCAGACAGGAGAAGTGTTTCTATGAAAGCTCGTCGATGCTAATTAAAGCTTCCTTGTGTGAAGAGATCATGAAGCTCTATCAAACATGGATGGAGAGCCCAGTCCCCTTTATATTGTTCTAGATTAGAAAAACAACCGGTAGAAGTCCCCCCAACAATCTAGACATGCTACAGGTAGAAGTTGACCCCTCTGAGACACTGCCTTGAAGCAAAACTATCCGTTAATAAAAATACACAATGGAAAATAGAGATTATGTCAATATAAAATTTTTTAACAAATCGTTACTATTCTATTAAGTTTATAACACCAGATTTCCTCTTTTCTGATTGACCCCTCAACCTGTGCAAAGGAGAGAGGTCAGAATGGGACATCTGCTGGGAGATTGGGACTAGTCGTCGATGTACCCCCTGAAACCCCTGCAGTAAGTGCTGTAAAGGAGTAGCCCTTACCAATAATGATCAGTAGAATCCCAATGACCACCTGCAGAGCAAGTGACAGGCTGATGAGGGTGATGAGAGTGATATAATAAGTGAAACTGGGACCTTGCTCCAGGACAGCTTTCAGTTGTGTTGCATTAGCCATGAATAATGCTACGTCCAACATGCTCTCCGCCAGACTCTTCTTGGTGGCATAATGGTTAATGTTTATTGCAGATCTCCTGGCTGGTCCTGGGTTACCGATCGCCTGGATATATACATATATATATATATGTAAGAAAAATGAAAAAATAGAATAATTACTTTTTGCTTAATTTTAAAGGAAATAACATTGCTGCTCTTCTGTAAATAATGCATGTCCTGTAATTCCATTTCAAACCACTAGGTGTCAGGATTGCCAAACAAAATCGCTAATTGAAATGTATTGAGCCAAAGTATGACATCATAAGCATTTAGATCATACTACACATATCTACTAAATATATTATCATATTATGTGGTAGTAGAAGTATATTATGTGGGATATATTATGTTTAAATATTAAAGAATATTATGTGGGATAGATATCCCTTCCCTGTGTTTCATCGCACAAATGGCATTTAGACAACTGTTCAGCTACTATATTTACTGCAGATGCATTGTTTCAACTGGATCCGTTACTTTACCCAAATTCTACATCCAACGGTCCTATTCGGGTCCATTCGGGTCATATTTGAAATAAACAACATATATTAGAAACCCACCATATTATTATTTTATTTATGTAGCGCCAACAATTAACACAGCGCCTTTTACAGCCCATACCTTCAAAGGGTCTGACTACAATAGAACTGACACATTAGGTAAAGAGGGTCCGGCTCACAGGCTTACAGTATACGATGTGTATAACATGGGGGCAGTTTGTTACTCCTATCACTTCTGTCCATCATATTTCCAAAGAACATGGGTACAGGGTTTTGTCCCATCCAATTTTGAAGGCTACAAACGGAATTCATTGATTTATATAGCACCGTCATATGCTGCGGCGCTGTACAATGGGTAAACAGGACATAACAACTAGTGTGCATCACATAACAATTTGAAACAAAGGATGACGAGGGCCCTGCTCACGCGAACTCCTTCAGCTCGATAGATCATGAGATTCTCGGGGCATCTAGGTTGGGTATCTACCCTTCTGTTGCAACCTGGGTTGTCGGTAATGACTCCTAGACTACAACGTCTGCCAGGGGCAGTTTCCCTCGCACGCCCAATTACCCAGACATTGTCTCATGGGGTGACTCATAAAGGACACCGTGACACATCGCAAACCTCAGTCATCCGGTCAGCGATGCCAACGGGTCAGAAGATACACGTGACGCCGTAACAGGTTTATCAACCTGAACCTGGCAGGGATCCAGCACAGGAACAATGCAATAAAACAATAAATCATTCTCTTTATTACACGATAACATAATAGGGCTGTCTGACCGCACTGGTTTATTTTCCCCTGGTTTCTATTGGAACCGGTTCTTTAGCCCCGGGACAACCTCAAAGCTTCCATATCAAACACCTGAGGGGCCGGGGGGTAGAGTTAGACTTAATATCTTATTATTATTATTTTTTTAATTATTAAATATCTTATTTTTATTATTATTATTATAATAATAAAGAATATATTATATATATATATCGTAAATCCTACATCTAACCGTTCTATATTCACTAAATAAACCTATGGAAGAGTGTTATTTATTTATGTTATATTTGTATTTTCAACTGTCATTTCGTTAACCCTTTGAGTACCACAGCCTTCCTCTTCCTTTCATGCATTGCTTTTAAAATTCTCAGTTTTAAGAAATGAGGTAAAAATCCCTTGAAATAAGTGGTTTCCCCGTACATGGCTTGTCTCGTCGCCGTATACCCGGCCCAGCCTCCGATCAGGTGTTTGATGCTTGGCCGGCACGGGTGGAAATAATAAAAAGGATTGAGTCACAAATGACTCCATAATTAGGCAATTCTTGATGATATGATACTTTGGGATTTGACGTTTCCAGGCGTGCGCCTGTTTTTAAAAATTCCTTTTGGTTTAGTAAATTTAGTATTTAACCCCTTAGGGACAATGGGCGGTCCCTAAACCCATTGAAAGCAATGCATTTTGAGCCTGTACATGTAGGGGCTTTGTCATTAAGGGGTTAAATAGTCGCCCCAGTCATCATACGCTTCTTAAATGCCTCTGATAGCTGCGCCGTCCCTTTAAATCTTCGTGGTGTGGCTTTTGTCAATGGAGGATTCTGCAGAATCTCCCCCATTATGCATTTGCCCCCTTTCCTCCTGCCCCTCCACTAATTTCCTTGCATGAGATGTGTTCAGCTCTCCCCCGGTTCAAGCAGCCAATCAGCAGTAGGACACGCTGGACCATGGAGGAGGAGGGCAGCTGCAGCAACAGGGCTGCAACTTCCAGGTCAACTTCCAGGTCTTTTTTTTCTTTCGAAGACTGCATATTGAAGTATTCGCGGAGGGTTGGGGTTACTCACCGAGTACTTTAATATGCATATTCTTTAAACAGGGTGTCGAGGACATTAAACTGACCCTTTAACACACTAGGGGTTTAAAGCAGTAAAAGTGAAGCAGTTGCCATAGCAATCAGTGCAATACCCGGTGCAAAGAGTTATAGGGGAATCGGCGGAGATTAGCGCCTAAACCTGATGAGCATTTAACATTAAAATGAGTCAGAAAAAGTATTTTCATTTAATCCAATAATTCTAGTGCATTTTTTTCCCATCCTATAATGGAAATAAAACATCGTAAAAAAACAAATAATAATCACCAGTTTTGTATCCGATTGTAAAATTGACCCCGTGGCACAAAACTAATTCTATATCAAAGAATTTTTTTTTTTGTTTGTATCCGATAAAAAATACATTTTCAAAAATATTGTTTTTGTTTTTTTTGGAAAGTTCTGTCTTTTGCATAATGTAACGTTTTTCAGGCAGCTGCATATCAGCCATTTGTATGATTCTCGCGCTGTTATCTGAGCCCCAATCTCCTTATCATACTGCCTGTGGGGAACAATAGAATGGCTCGGTCTTAATCACCCAGCCGGACACTGACTTATAACTGACGGACTAAAGTCTAAAGGAGGAGCAGACTTTATTAGATAAAGAATCAGCTCGGTGTGGCGGACCCGGACTAGAATATTTGAAATCAGGTAATTACAACAAAAAAGACTTTTCGGTGCAAAGCCGATCAATCAATAAAATACACAGAGCCGCGTGAAGAGACAAATTAATCCGGGGAACCGGCGGCTGCCGCCATTCTTTTCCTGCTTTGGCAGCCGTTCCGATCGTCCCAGGGAAAGAACCTGGATGGGCCTGCGTCTGCCCTCACACGCTGGGCACACGCCAAGATGGCTGCGGGCGAGGAGGGAGGAGACGCGAGGGCAATTATAACATTAATAATAGAAAGCACACTGCACGGGGATGAATACGCAACCGTCATAGCTGCCGATTGTTACGAGACAGTCCTGGTTTTCAGACACTGTCCTGCTTTTAGGGGCAGCGGGGATCATGGGTTGGTTTAGAGAGGTCCTCTGATCTAGCGGGCTTTAATTGACATCATAAATAGTTTTCCACAAGTCATGAAGTCACTCGAAATTCCAATCAGGTCCCTCCTCCTAACCAAACCTCAGAAATGCCCCAAAAAGCACCCCCCCCACTCCCAATGTTGCCTATTGGCCCTGGGGGGTAGTTTAGCTAGTCCCTTCTCTATCCTCTGTTTAGTTCGGAGGTCAGTCGAGGCCACAAAATACAGTTTATTTTTTCATTTCTAATACTGGAGAATGATCTTCCCGTTCTAACATCTGGGGCAGATTAGGAATTCTATGGTCTATGGTGCCGGGCGGAAATTCCATTGGGGCGTCACAGAAGAAACAGAGAGGAAAGAGATGTGCATCAAAAATATTTCATGAATAATCGCAGGATCGGGGAGGGAGAAGGGCAGAGAAGATAGATAAACACAGAATCAACCAGAAATGGAGGAACCTCCAAAAAAATAACTTTAATCAACAACCAATTAATCAACCGTCTGCATTGTTGCTGGAGGAACAGTCCTTGTATGATCCGCCATGCAGGTTGATTTAAATATATATATAATTATTATCATACTTGAGAACTCTCGGGTGCCCCAGGTCAGGGCCCTGAATCTGTGGGTCGCCGGGGCATTGTCTAGGAATGCCAACTCCAGCTAAACTCCCTGCCCACCCTGTACAACTTAAAGTGGTCAGGGCTCTCCATGCTTATGTACGTGAGAGTCCCACCCATGTATGTCACAAGCCCCCCCTTTAGGTCATAAGCACCACGCACTGATAAGCCCCGCCCCCGAGAAGCCTCTCTCCTCGAAGAGGAAGCGCTCCGCGTAGGCGGAGCCTGAAAGTATGGTATTTATTTATTGCTTACAATAAATATTTTGCCTTAAGTGCTCTAAAAACCTGCAGTCGCTCCCTACCTATATTGAACATAGTTATCCTATGGAGCACATGTTTAACCCTATGTTTCCTGATTTGCATTCCAGTTCTAAAACCAGTTAAAGCTACACAGAAACTGAAAGAATATATAAACTGAGCAGCCGCTACTAATGCTAAGTATTGTGTGCTAAGAACAAGAGATAAGAAACTTGCCAGATGGACGTGTGGAGCAACCATTATGGAAAAACTATTATTATTATTATTATTATTATTATTATTATTTTGGTACCTTTATTAACTGTAAAGTATTCACAAGATAGCAGAACAAATAAAGATTCTGCTCCAACAGGCAACAGATAATAAAAACACAAATTGGGGGCTTTTAGGGCAGTAGAACCCTGCAATACCCTGATACCCAGCAAACATTCTGACCTCCTAGAAAAGAGGGGCTTCAGGAAAAGAGGGTCATACATATTGGGGTCCCAAAAGGAACTGTTTCTCCTAAGAAGAACACACGGAAGTTGCCCTTCCAAGAAAACTAGGGGTGTTATGGTTTGGGTCCCCCCTAAAAACACTTTAATGCATATGGTGGCTGAGTGGTCCCTTTAAATTTCATGGTGCAAATGCATGGGGGGATTCTGCGGAATCGTCCAATTTAAAAAGTCCTTTAATACGTATTCTTTGATCAGGAGACTGCCTGGGACCCTGGGGTGTCTCTTTAACACCGCGAGACCTACATCTAGCCAAGTGCAGAGTAAAGAGAGAGAGAGAATGGAGAGAATGAAAAATAAACGGGAACAGAGGAGGAAAACGCAGCCAAAAAAACGGTAAATGCGGAAATATATAATATACAGATGAGTAGAAAGTACTAAAAAGATCAGAAAAAGGAAGAAGTCCAACCTACACGTCCTAGGAAGGAGGAAAATGGTGGCGAGCTGTAAACGGCAAATTTTAACCCCTCAATCTCACGAAGGATAAGGAATGTGTAGCAAAGCAATCACTTTACTCGCCCCTTAGTGAGCCAGGGTACTAATGGCTGCATTGAAGTAATTTAGGGCAGAAAAGGGCACCGTAACTCAATGGAGAGAGCAGAAAAACCCGTAATTGGGAACAGCTTTTGGAAGTCGACGGAGACATCAGGGCGAAAGCTGTGATTGCGGAGGGTTAATGGATTGTGTGTGGTGGCGAGAGTAAGGGGGGGTTCTTTAGATGCGATTGGGGGTTTTGAGGTTTCCTGACCCCCCCACCAGCAAAACCACAATCTCATTAACAAGCCAGTAACTAAACGGCGTGGAATTTCAGGAGGATCTGAAATAGAACATTCTACACGGAGATTCTAAATATCATGGGCAGCGGAGTGCGGGGAAGGACGGGGTTAATACCCTTACTTACCCCCCAGGCATACTCACCTCCATACTGATGCGCTCCCCCTCCGTGCCCATGCCTGGCTACTGTGCTGGGCGAGTGTCGGGGTCCTGGCGGGGTGCAGTTTTCTGGGTGGGAGTGCAGCTGGACACACACATGTACCATTCATCCAGCCCGAGTGGGACGCCATCCACGGAGCAGGGAGTGAGGGGGGCCGCACACAGGATCCTCATTGTACGCATGTGAAAGCGCTCACACATTTAACATCTTCCACACAGGCTGAATTTATGATGAGCAACAAGAAATGTATATATATTTTATGGGGCAATAGTAAGATTTTTGTAGAGGTGATAAATACATAGGTGCCAAGAGCTGCGCATTTGCCGGGACAGTCCTGACAGCTGGAGGGGGCGTTATAGAGATATATAAGGCTATGTAGAAAATATATCTTTTAAAAGTAGAGTTTCTCAAGTAGAGCTACAGCTCGGGATTTCAGGATCTCCTGAGATGTATGGGAGCAGCTCTATGAATTCTGAAAGCCTGAAGGACGGTAGCCTTTGCAGCAATTTGAGCTCCAGCAGCTCGTCTGCTGGATTTGGCCCCGCGGGCCGGCCTTCGTCCCCCACGTGCATCAATGGGCCTCGGCCGCGCATGACCCTGTCGCCGGTTCACCACTTTTCCTTCCTTGAACCCCTTTTGACCGACCGCTGCAGACCAACCCACAAGAGATACAGTTTTGGAGATGCTCGGACCCGGTCGTCTCACCATCACAATTTGGCCCTCGCCATTTTTCCTGCTTCTAACATCAACTTTGAGGGGGAAATGTTCACTCACTCCCTAATATATCCCCCCCACTGACATGCACCATCATAACAAGATTATCCGTGTTATTCCCGTCACCTGCCGGTGGTCAGAATGTTATCCCTGATCGGTGTATAGATTTGAAAAGCTCCTCTGTGTATATCATGGCAGAAGCAATCTTATGTAGAGCGATCACCGAGAGGTTCATTAAGTCAAATCTTTGCAAAATTGTGTTTCAGATGAACCAAAGGAAACCAAACATATCTCCTGAGGCCAAACTTAAAATCTCTGTTAACCGGTACATGAAATACGCTGACCCAAAACATGTTCCTTGAGATAACCCCCGCTTGCAGTTCTACGGCTCGTCCTTGGCTCTTCAATCCTTCTCGTACCGGCCAAATTTACTTGGCCATTTCTCAAAGAAGGAGCACCGGGCAGAAGAGCCGCGGAAGAGATTAGTGGCTTCCAACCACATTCTTACCTCTGTTCAGCTTTTCCGTAGCATTTCATTTATTTTCTTCTGGGGATGAGGAGGCGGCAAATCCTGTGGCTAACTCCTTCTAATAATTTAGGCTTGTTAATGTTTTCATTTCGTGGCCACCATCCTGAAGAACTAAAGGCACGCTACCTCATACCATGGTTAGGGTTGTTGATGGGCACCGCCAACTACCCATCAACTAATTCTTAAGGGTTAAGATTCCAGTGGGTTCTCCGTAAGTATCGTATGCTTCCTCCTTTATGACCGTAATTAGGATCAGCTACAGTTACACCTTAGCACCATGTCGGCTCCTTCTACATGCAGGAAAGGCCGAGGTTAGTAATGGCAGGAGAAGCCTATCCTTAACCTATTCCTTGTGAATTCCCATCACGGCATAGAAACATTTTCATACGAAGCGATACATCGTTATAACACGTTAGTTCTGAACTGGGTTGCGGGTAACGAAATTGCTAATTCAGGCTGTAATTACGAGAAAAGGGGAAAGACGTGAGACTTTAAGGTTTCGAAGTATTATTTGTTCTGCTTGTGTTACATACGAGAAGCGGCTTGGAAATCCTAAATATAGAAGTGTAAATCTCGGCAGGAATGTGGCGCCCGTATGATAGGAGCGAGCCAAGGAATGCGCCCCGCGGCCCACAGAGCACTGATACACATGTGTATTGTCATTGTGAGAGTGGGGTACACACATGGCACCCCACAGCTCTCCAGACCGGACTGGGGATGACTAAGGGGTGCTGTCCCTTTAAGGCCAGCAGCCACCAAGTGACTGCCAGCTGTATACGCGTGGCATATTCTACCAGGGCGGAAAAGTTCAGGGGGGGCACCCATTTGCCCCTAAACTGGGGTCAGATCACTTTATTTAAGAATTAGGCTACTCGGTGTGCTACTGTTTAATGGGACGGAGATCTCAGACCTCCCGAACAGGCCCGTTTACACTGCACGCTGCGCCCAGGAACCACGCGTCTTTCATAGGCAAAACACCGGGATATGATGTCATATCCCTGAGCTCAAGAGCAAGGATGGCCGCGGAGGGACGACTGGGGACACTTCACCACCAGAGATACATCATTTTCTTAAAAGAGAGGCACCAAACCACTTGACATCGTTAATCCGGGTCCCATTCTTCAAGAAAACTTCAACCAATTCTTCTCGAGCTGAGATGCATCAATGCCTAACATGCACGGGCCTGTGAGATTTGTTGGCTGCACCCCGCGCTTTTTTTTTTGCAATATTTGGCTTCTTCTATAATTATATCATCGTCGTCTCATATGTAATATAAATGCTGAACTCTATAGAATATGGAATTTTGTAACAACATGTTCAGAATCAATCTAAAAGACGCCTTTTCTTTAAGTTGCTTTGGAAATGCAGTAAATTGACTAAAGACGGACAACATCTGGCTGGCGATCCAAGTCAAGGAGTCCACCCAAGGTCAACAGCCAATGTGGACCTGACCGTAATCCAATTGAATAGACTGATTATCGGGTTGTTAGCTAAAGGACGTGTTTGGTTTTAGCTGGCAATCTTACGCAGGGTTAACCCCCCCCAAACCATACACCCAGAGAGGTAGGCAACGCATCACGACCACGTGAATCAAAGAGTTAAACTGAGATTAACTTGGCAAACGTCAGACTTCACCTGGGGCTAAATATTTTCCCGGTCATTAGCTTACAAACGTGCTCCTTACCATGCCCCCCCCCCCCCCCGTGCCTTATCTGCCCATACATCTAAATGAGTAATAACTCCTGTGAGATTTCTCCCAGTGCCTAGATTTCACCGAGACTTTACTCGGGGTGGTTTTTCTTTCTAAAACTTTTATTTTTTGTAAAATGACATTTTTATTCCCCCATCATAAAACCATCCAAAATCCAAATCAGACTGTATTGATTCTAGACCTGTGGATCTGAACATTATGATCTGGGGTAAATTATTATACCAACCATGAGACTGGTGTCTTTCTCTTCAGGATAGTCGCCTGTCTTAGTCTTAATCACTCAGCCAGACTCTCTGACTAATGAAAGTCTATGGAGGAACGGACTTCATTAGCATCGCCATAAAGCATCAGCTCAGTGTGGTGTTTGAGCCGGGAAAGTCAACCAAAATACCACATTAATGAGATAAAACCAGGATTTTGTCACCGACCGACATTACTGTACACAGAGCTGTGTTCAGACATGGGCGGCATAATCTTTCTTTTGTATCACGTGTAGATGATGTACACACACATACAAAGTTGACTAATTGTATGTTGGGAGCTATTGCCCAGAAACTGTCTCTGCCTGTCCCTGATCGGTCAACACTTGGGGAGACAGAATTCACTGTAATCGTGAGGCTGGGCATTTCTCCAAATATCCCCCCCCCATCCAAGCTGTCTCGTGTATCCACAAACAAGAAAGGACCGTCTGTTTAAAGAATCCCCCACCCCACCCCACTTCTCCCTTTTCCAAGTTTGAACACAAGGAACAAGTCTATTTCTCTGTGTCGATAAGAGAGCGCAGAGCAAGCGTGCTTTTCAAGCTAGTGCTTCGTGACTTTACTCTCTGAAAATATTTTCTACCCAATGCCCGATGACGGTAAATGCCCGACTGTCATTGTTAAAGGAAATAACAAAAGCTTTCGGTGCATTTCGTGATTTCGACCAGATTCTGATTCTTAGAGCCACTAAATAAATGGCTAAATATAGTTTTGGCGCATCTTCCATTTTTGGTGGGGTGGGAAGTAATTTGGAGATAGACAAGCGGTGAGATCAGTCACTACTAGTGGTGCCAAATGGTCATAGAAGAACGTTACCACCTCGTAGATGAACTTAGGACAACTGTTGAGTAAGACTTCGCAGCCTTCAGTTCAAGGGCTCAGAGATTGTAAGCGGAATCTGTGGAACCTAATCCTTGAATTTAGATTTGTTTCATCTTTTAATTTGATGGTTTTCATCCCCAGGAACCAGTGGCAACTTACCTCAATTCAAGATGGAGCTGCTGAGGAGCACCTCAAACAACAACTCAACTCAAGGGTAAACTAATTAGTAGGAGTCAAGATTCCACTGGGTTCCTTTTGAGTTTAACACTCTTAAGATTCCTCTTTTATGGCTATAATTAAGACCAACTTTAGTTTTCACTATTCCTGACAACTTAGCACCATGTCTTCTTTATGTATGTACAGGAACACCCCAGGTATTCATGGCAGAAGAAGTCTATCCTGAATCAATACCGTGTGAATAATTGCCACGCTTAGATCGTAACCAGAATCCATGAACAACCCCAACCTTCGAAGATCCCAAGAATAACCTGTCAGCCATAAACTACAACAGGTTCAGACCCATACATGTTTAACTCAGTTGGACAAATGCATGTCCAGGGAACGTTTTCCTAATGATAGTCCTCGCTAATACCCCTCTTGGGGCTCAAAATAATTGGTAAATCAGAATTTAATAATTTTTTCCAATAAGGGTACTAAAAAAAACTGTCTACAAAAGAAATAATGAAACACCACGAAAACATCAAATATTTGGTTGTGTCAAAGGCAGGGTCCGGGTACATTGGCCTCCGCCTTGGTCTTTCCTTATTGTTGGAGTGGCTGGATAACTATGGAGGTGCCGATCTGCATAAGACATTGTGAAAGTTGGCTGACTGAAGCACATTTATGCTATCATTTCCCTCTCCCCTTCATACAAAGAGGTGATTATTCTGTCGAAACTCATGTAGCATATCTGCCAAGATATTTCTGTACCGTGTTACATCACCATCCAGCTCCTGCCCGTGTTTTATGCATGGCAGCTGGCCTTTGATCTCATTGAACCAAGCCTGAATGGGGTCATTAATTGCCTGAATGATCTGCTGCTGCTGGTCACAATAATTCGGATGAAAATAGGTCTACCTTGCAAACAAAGAGTCTTCTTAAGGGCACCAAACAGCCCCTCCGTGAACCCCAACATTTTAACCCTGGTAAGAGGGGCAAGGGAATTGTTGGAACAATGACTTCTTCATTGAACCCTGCATTAGCACATGTTCATGTTTCCTAAATGAACAAATATTAGCCCTTTAATAGCCCATCACAAAATGCTATTGTAGAGATTTGCTAATGGTGGTAACCAAATGGTCCTAAGAAGGGTCCCTATGAAAAAACATTAAGTATCAGGTGCTAAAGGTGTTCAGGATAAAGCCACCTGTATTCAAGCAGCGATTTCAGCTGCGATATTATAGGAAGAACGCTGCAAACGGGAAGCTCAGACATCATTCAATCATAGTAGAATATGAAGGAGTTGGCTTCAGACTGTGAGACCCCGAGAACCTGTCCATGTACCCTGAGATTGGGGTAGAGACCTTGAGACAATTGGTCATCGCAACCAAAGATAGATCCAAGACAATTATGGCTGGCGTTCAATAATTTGCCAATCTCACAGTCATAGAGAGAACTAACTGCTGTTTTAAGTAAGGAACAACCATACGTTTGTATACAATTAATAGCATCATTGTATCACTGTAACTTTAAAAGAAATCTATAAAATGAGCACACATTGGATTACCGTTAAGCAAGAGCATCGTATATATATATATATATATATATATATATATATATATATATATATATATATTTATATACATATATATTGTCTATAATGAGTTAAGTAGGTGGTCCAGGTTTTGAATATAGTTGGATCGTGGTGAAGAATGGTAATCCTGGCTCAAATGATCAAAAATCCCAGCTGTTGTTAGAAGAATCAAATGTTGGGAAGGCCAGAGTCATCTGATTTAGGGCTGAACAAATGGCACATACCCATCCTTAACCCTGTCAGTGCCCTAAAGGTGTGAGAACCGGCGTACAACAAATGTCCCATAAAGGGACAAAAAAATAGGTTAAACGTACAGCCCCCGCTCGATAGAATATCAAGATTCAGCTCACTTTTGCCATTACAGAAGAAAGAATCTCCACTGGCATATCCGTCTGATCCTGCCCATAGTCTAGAACTTTAAATAATATCACTTTTTAGAATTACCCAATTTCTGGATATCTGCACAGCTTGATAATGGATGCACCACTTCTGTTAGGGAAACATTAAAGGACCCCTTGACAAATGAACTGGGGAAGAAAAGGTTAAAGTGATGCGGATAGAATATGATGTCGTATACACGCATTATTTTAGGAGGATACGGTTCCAGCTGGGACTAGCGTTCAAAGATGATTGACTGAGATTGAAATGGGGTTGGCAGGCTATGGCATCTGCCAATTGCCGAGTATCTCCTTACAACACATGCCGTCTTCCCCATCTGTACAATATCGCATGTCTCTTCAGCTGCAAAGTTACAGATATCCGCTTCAGAGAAATGCGGGTCATCCCAGCCAGATACTGTACAAACGCGCGGGGGCAGATAACGCTGCCGGTCATGGCACTTTCTTTCCACAACCACATACTTTCGTTAAATGGGCACAAAGGGAGTGCCAGCCTACCCTTTCTATGCTTTTACATCAAAAGACTAAAAATGGGCCCAGTTTTACTGACAATAGCAATAATGTACATCAATTGGAGCAATGTGTAGAAATATTGATCAGAGACAAATTGTTTGTGCATTTTGCCCCAGATGTAGCACTTTTTGTGAGGGCTCCAGTCAGGTCTATGTATGTGTTCTCCAAGGAACATGCATTCACACCTGGCTTACCTATTGTCATATATAGGCCACCTATAGAATTCACAATAAGAGGGCACATACCCCATAGCATCCATTGTCTGGGAAAAAGAGTCCTTTGATAAATTACTTAAGACAACTAAATGGAGCACAGAAGTAGCCATAATGTTTACGTTTGAGTGCACAGGAACCGTAGGGACCTCCTTCATGTATGTGGGATATAACAGATCATCATATCTGCTTGTCCAAAGTTTGGCCAAGGTCTTCTTTGGTTCGTGTCAACCTCTGGACCACGTCTTTTTCCCCCTTCTGTTATTCTCTAATGCTGGGATCTGCCACTGCCCTAAACTCCTACAAGAAATACAGTGTCTGACTTGAGATCCAACGTTGCCTATGGAATCCCAGAAATGTTTCTCACTGTCCTTCAAAAGCTGATTTTCCACCCTACGGCTAATTAATAACCTTGCTGCTCTCCATTACGTCGGTTCCTCTCCTACATTCCTTTCAACTAACGATCTTAACCATCAGTTGCTACATCTCACGCCTGACCACCGAACCTGGCAATTACATTCCCGGCATGCATTTCTTACCTGTCAACTGTGCCTTGTATTCAGGGACTACCCAAATTTCGTCTCCCTGCCCCCCAACCATTTGTCCTAAATTGTAACCCTACCACCCAGGTCAAACAAATGTTCAGAGGTCATTCTGCCATTCATTCTGGAGGTTGACAAATATTTGTATTAATTATGGGTAAGAACCAAAGTGTGTTTTTAGCAGACGAGTGGGGATTAGAAAGAGGGGCAGATTGGCCTGAGGAACAATTGTTCCGCCACCTCCCCAGGCTGGCTCCTTACCATTAGGCTTGCCCCTCTGGAAGGCAGGCACAATATGACCCCACTCCAGTAGAGCGGTGGCCGATTACAAAAAGACTTATGGAGATATCACCAAAAACGCGCGTATCGGAAAAATGTAAAGGCCCTGGAATATAATTTACTTCCATCTTTATCAGTGGAATATTCTGGCCTAGGCTTGGGGTTCCGTTCCAGAGGGCTGGCAACCTCCGTGACACATCACCGGAGACAGGTCAGGCTCCCCGTTTCACCTCTGCTCCATAGTCCATTTCCCTTGTAACCAGCCCATATACCCCATGGGGGTCTGTGCCTGGCTGGTACAGCCCCCATAGTGAATTTACTAGTCACATGTCCTCTAAATGCAGCACGCTAGGATATGACATCATATACGGTCAGCGAAAAGGGACAGTGGTTATGGAGGCAGCGGCAGACTGGCGATGCCCCGGCACATTATGGTTTTATGGTCACCGTGCCGTCAGGCATATCCAGACAATCTGCTGCCGTGGTGGCAGGTTGGGTGAGTGTGTGGCTGCATGGCGGTAAATGGCGGGGGGGGGGGTGGATGTTGAGCTCGAATCACCTGGTTTGGTTGCATTGGGTTTTGTTGATTCTGCGTTTTTAAACCCTATTTAACAAAAAAATACCCGGAAAAATGGTAATCTCGAAAAAATTGAAAAATACAACACGAGACGACAGCAATTACGCCCTCAAAAGCCTGCCGTGGAGTTCCATGAACCGGCTTTTATGAGAACCTACAGCTGTTACATGAAAGAAGTGGAACTTGCCACAGGGACAAAGTTTCTTTAAAAAAAAAAACCGTTTCGCCATCAAAGAAAAGACCCAGCAAATCGTCTCCCTGGAGATAAAGTAGAAAATCGATGTGTTTTGTTACGTCGATGGGAGAAAAAGGGGCGAGAAAGGCATTGAAACAGGTAAAATAATTAGAAATTCTGCGAAAATAACGATTTACTTCCCAGATGCATCATAGTCACGGACCTATCCTTTATAGAAGAGAATAATAATAAATAATAATATAATAATAATAATAATAATAATAAATTATATAACCATACCCGGGACGTTTCGAAATGCGCTGACTCCGAGATTTTTTGAAACATTAACCCTTTAATAGCCCATCATATGAACCACAAAATATGTTAACCGAATGGCTCTAATACCGGCCCCCGTAAAAAAGGGAATCAGCTCCAGGCGGAGTGACCTTGAGAATCTGCCCCTTCACCCCGATTAATGATTCAGGGGGGCAGCGGTTGCCCTGCTGCTAAACCGGGGCGGGGGGCAAATCGCTGCTCAATAGGGCAGTTACAGGAGAGATCTTTGATCTCGGCAACCATTTATACATTTGCAATACGGAGGCCTTTAAGACACATGTAGAGACCCCCCATGTAGAGACCCCTCTACATTAAAGGCTCAAACCTTAATCAGTTCTTAGTTTTTTCTTATATTCAGTACAGCTATATACCTACACCATTTAAATGTCCTCACTGTATTAACCTCTACCGGGAGGCTGTCCCACTTATCTACTACCCTCCTAGATTACGACTTCTTCTTCTAACATTTCTCCTTTGAAATAAACTTCCCTCCTGTACTTTGTTAAATCCCTCCATGTGTTTAAATCTTCTCTCTTCCATGTAGCTGGAACGGCGAATTTATTCCACAGCAGCCCGGGAGGCAAATCAGAAACAGTAGTTAATTTTCAACTAGTTGAGTGCTGCCTTTTAAGATAATATTTCTCCGGTTTGGACACTTAGTAGGTTTTAAGCCGCAGTTTATATGGTAATACTTAGAATGTTAGACCTGTCAATCTTCTTAGATGAGGTAGAATGTTACGGGTACTCGCCAGCTACTGAGACACGGACAACTGGGATTTTGGGTTAAAAAAAAGGATTTCTGTAGACTTCTAAAAACCAGGCATTTTAATTTGTTATGGGAAGAGGGTCACTTGATCAGGTTGCGGGCCACTTTCTATGTATGGACTACCTGCTACAATAAGGATTTATTGGAGGCTTTTAGGGTTAAAGATTTTGGGGGAAAAAGACTACATTTCAATGGAATTATTGCCTGGTGAATGACGATGGATCCGTGCAGCTTGGCCTCTGGAGGACCTGCGGGAAGTTATATATAGGAGCAGCATCCCTATTGGATAAAAGACGTGTGCGCTGATGACTTTGCGCATGCACAGAACATGTTTTCACCAATACTAGTACTCTAGGAACCTATGTGATAATCCCAAAGATGCTATAACTTTGGATACGTATATTATATATGTTCTATATTACATGGTGCACTGGCCAAAAAGTGGCCTGCAGAGCCTAGTTGCTGGGATCCGATTGTTCCAGGAGATTCCGGGATTGTTGGCAGCTATGAATGCATTTTTAAAAATGTACAATATCATAGTATAACTTTATATCCGGGAACTCTCAGGGTTTGACTGTAAGTCTGAGGTTTTTGCCCCAATCTCAGGGTGAAGGGGCAGATTTTCAGGGCTGTGCAGTCTGGAGCTGACTCCTTCCTATTCTACCCCGCTGTGATCAAATATATAAGATCCCCAATTGATGCTTTTAGAACTGTTGCTACCAGTACGTTATGGTTGATATCCCTGCTTGAATGAAGGTGCCTCAAATAAGCGTATATTTAAATAATGACATTATAAAGGGGCTAAAGAAATATTAGGACTACATTTCCCGAGACGCTCCGGGGTAGCCTTTCCCTCTGGGCAAGGAGCGGGTGTCACGCATGCGCAGAATTGTTAGCGCCAGCGGGCAGGGCGAAACCCAAGGCTTTTTTGAGAGAGCTTGATGGGGCGTGATCTCGGCATGCTGTAGGCGGGGTTATATCCAGGCGTTAATGTCGCTTGCAGTAGGCTGACCTTTGTGTTAGAGGGTGGGATTTTGGGAGAGTGGGCGTGTTTCGGCGCTCGCAGTGTGCCAGCTCCGCGCCGCCGTGCGCCATTTGGCAGAGTGCGCTCCGTTTGAGCGCACCGAAAGCGCTCGCCCCTCGGATATAGAAAATTCCTGTCAGGGGGCCTTTTGTCGCTGTCCCTGACGCGACCCGCCTTTTTTGTTTTTCCCCTTATCCCTTCCCCTGACAGAGCCGGGGGCCTTTATAGTCATCTCCTGTCAGACATACCCCTTCCCGCGGCCTATCCCTGTCACTTCCCGACCGCTTTCGTCACTCACACTCTCACTAATCTCAGCTGCCTCTTTCTCGGGCTCATGTCGGTCTTGGAGAGCGCCCCACTACAGTATGGCGTGTGAGTTCCGGCCTTGGGACCCTGCTCGCACTCTGCCCACTCAGGGCCCCGACCCCAGGCCCCGCTGAACCCTAATTCCCCCCTCTATCCCCCGTTTATTTCCCTTACCATGTCGGGATCCTCTGGAAATGTCTTCCTGGCTCCCCCTAGGCCCTCTAATGGTTCCAGCTCTGACACTTCAGTCGGGGATAGGCTGTCGGTCCCCAGGGAGGGTTCGGGAGTCCGGCCTGAGGAGTTTCGACGTCGCCGGCACACCATGGACAAAGATAAGGCCGAACACCGCTTCTTCCGCCGCAGCGTGATATGTGACTCCAACGCTACGGCCTTGGAACTGCCTTCCAACCAGTCTATCGTGGGCTCCCCACCCGAGTCCGAGACCAGCCTCACCGTGCATGTGTCAGAAGAGGTTCAGGGGCTCGTTGAGGCTAGTGTACCGGATACCCTTCATCAGGAGACCGTCCCGGAGCAAGCACTAACCAAAAGGAGCGTATCAAGGGACGATGCCCAGCCAGCTCCGGTGGTCCAGGAGGTGGACCATGCTGAATCCTCCGCGGACCAAACACCCAAACCCGTGGAGGAGGAGAGCGAACGGAGCCTGCAGGAAAAGTTGGCTGAGGAGAACGAGGAGCTGGAGACCAAGGCCGTGGGCTTCTCCCCAGATGGCAGGTTTCTCAAGTTTGACATCGAGATTGGGAGAGGATCCTTCAAGACGGTGTATAAAGGGCTGGACACCGAGACCACGGTAGAGGTGGCCTGGTGTGAGCTGCAGGTGAGAGACAGGACTTGTTACACGGGCTAAAGGAACTCTAAGGAAAAGTGGCTGCAAACTTGAAAGGATCTCAGTGATGCAGGAGAAGACACATTGTGGTCTATTCACTAAGAGGAGAGCTTAGTTTAACTCCTTCTCTTTACGTTCCCTTATGAAGGACCAGCACAGACAGGCTTCTCCAACAAGAAGGTCTCTGCTGGTCATGTATAATCTAGTTGGGAGGACTTAGTCATTTAACTCTAGGTTATGAAAGGCCCAACCAGGCTGTTCCTGCAGCAGGAGCTCACTGGGGTTGGACCTTCATAATGTGTAGTGAATGCAGGGCATTGAAACCTCAGCTCTCCATAAACACTGCTTTGGTGAATAGATCCCATTGTGTCGAGGAGCTGCATGATTGGGGAGACCTTATAGATTTAAGGTCCCAGTGTGGCCGGGAGAAGAAGTTGTCACAGTGTTAAGGTGATAGAAAGTATTTGCAGGGGAAAACCGAGTTGACGAATGTGTGAAATGCATGTAATGGTGGTGCAGGGAGTTAGATGGCAGGGGGTGTTGTGGACTTAGCTGGTCCAAAGGTGATTTGTTTGTTTCTTGGGTAGATGATT
Source organism: Sceloporus occidentalis (assembly GCA_023333645.1). NCBI lineage: Eukaryota > Metazoa > Chordata > Lepidosauria > Squamata > Phrynosomatidae > Sceloporus > Sceloporus occidentalis. The sequence continues at coordinate 425,933 of JALMGF010000386.1, forward strand.
GGGGGGGGGGGTTCTTTGGATACGAGGAAAGATTTCAGCTTTTGAGAAGGCAGAAAAGACGAGGCCATTGTTTTGGTGGTAGAAAATATTGGCGACGTTTTGGTGAAAGTGTGACTGTGTTCAGAGCTGGCACAGACAGGAAGATGTGACAGGCGGCCATGTGTGTGCCATTTCCCTGCGTTGACGTAGAAGCAGTCACCCTGGGCATGGAGACAAATACTTAAAGCTCAAGGGATCTGTATAGTCAAACGCTGATGATGTAGGAAAGGAGTCAAATATGGAATGTTTTGAAACTTAATGTACATGTGACATCAATCTTGATGTGCCTAATGGAAGATGAATAATGCATATTAATGCACTTAAAGTGGTGAGTGATGCCTCTCTTTTTTTAGTGAAGTGTAAGTACTTTGGCTAATTGGAGTTGTCCAACATCTTACATTTCTCATGGTCAGTCTCGTATTAAATAATGCTGAAAACCTGCAAAGTTTTAGCATACTGCCCCCCCCCATACGTATGTAAAGCTTTAAATCGGATCTCCATTGGCGAGGCCTTTCACGACACCAAGCTTAGTATCTCTGTGTTAAACAGCATCTGGCATGCGCTGGAAACAAACTAACAGCAGCAGTAGTTCCTGTGATAAACGATGTCGCTCCACCTTCTTCTTGCCTCTCCTGGGCACCAGATGACTAATGTGAGCTCCTTAGCCGTCCTCTTATTATCTTCTATTCTCTTGGATACGCAGTAACTTTCTCGCCATCATCTGGGCTTCCTGTTCTTATCGTCCAGATATGGATAGGAGCCAAGATATTTATTTGCATCCTTAAGATTTTGATATAGGTTATCATGTCAGCTAGTTAAAGCCGAAAAAGGTAACGGTGCAGATAGCATATAATATCAATAACAGTAGAAATAAAGTATGTTAAAAAAATACAGTAGACAGGTAATCTACTATAACATTCAGAACAATTTCACAGCTACTTTCTCCTAATAAAAAGCTAATAGTTGGCTTTAGATATGTTTCTCAGTCCTGTGTATAAAAATAAAGCATTGTCTCTCTGCTGCTAAAAATGATCCCCGTCCCAGTCAGGCTGTCGCTCGTTTCGGAACGTTAGCTCCTGGGATTGTGACGTCCTGTGGCACGTTGGGACACATTGTGGGGCTGGGAGACTTGCTTCTGTTGGACTTTTTATCACACCAATTCTGATTGGCAAAGCTTTGCATAGCACAGAAAGTACACCAGACGTCTGTGGACTTTTGAAGTCTGGTTACGGTCACAGGTCAGTTGGCTTTTAAAAAAAAAATAAAAATAAAATAAATAATAAACGGAACTTTTTACTCTTTGAACAGCGAGGGTGCCTTAAAGGAATATAGGGACTGCACACAGCGAGACATTGTCCTGTAAGTAGCACTCAAGCTAAAGTACCTACTGAGAATAATCAGACCCCTTTATAAGCCACCAACATATCGCATTATAAGTGCCTCCAAATTCTTTATTTAAATGTGTGTTTATTAAAGCCAACACTTTGAATTACTTTGAAATAGAGTTGTTAATCAGGACAGACCTGATTACAATTAATAAAGGCTTTGAGAACCCTTTATTTGCCGAGTAAAGCAGCAGATGTGTCTTGTACGGTGCTTTTGATCTTTTCTGATAACTATATTTTGGTATGTGGTAAAGCTGTGTACATGACAGCGCTGGCACGCTTGTGTTGAAGTTAGGGCCCAAATCTAAAAGCTGGCTATAATATATATATATATATATATATATATATATATGTGTGTGTGACCCCCATAGAGATCGATATAAAATGAGACAAAAGGTTTAGGCCCCACAGCTACATGGCTTCTGCTACTTGTCTCCCCTCGGAGCACTTTTTTCGGTCTCTCTCTCGTCTTTCCCCTCTATCCTGCTGCCAGTTGCACAAAGACTTTTGATTTCATTGAATCTGCTGTTTAATTCCTTGCCAGTTGATGTTGAAGACTGAACATAGGAGTTGATGTTTAGACTGGAGGAATAGTCATCTCTCTTATCAAACCTTTCTAGTTTAAACGCCAACATACCCTTTTATTCTACTGCAGAAATGTGTTTATTTCAGAGAGCCCTGGCTTGTGGATGCATAGAATGACCTTCCAGCAAAAGTGGTAGTAGTTAATGCAGTGCTCGAGTTTAAGCAGTAATGTAATGGGCAGAATACTGTTTTGAATGTAATACAAGGGAAGGACTAGATGGACTAAACTGTTCATATGGTGTCCTATTCAGTGCTCAGGATCAACACACAGCTGCTTGCGGAAGGCATTGGGTGCGCATGTATCACCCGGCACTCCTCAATGACCATTTTTGTTGACTTAACCTGGATTGCCCAAGCAGCAAGCAATGATCTCGGTCACAGAAATGATGCTTGCAAGGAACAGGCCGACACGAGATCCTGCACTCGGTTGCTTAATTTCTTTTAATCTTGGGGTGACAAGCGATCGGTTCTATAGCTGCCGCTGTATTGCCTACGCTGCTGATGCCTGTAGGCAACAATCAGGGCCGACGTTCAGAAAAGTGTAAGATGACATATACCCGTCCCCGTGATCTCCGAGATGTCATGGCGCTCTGACTCACCTGGCGGTGATAGTTATGCTAATTGTGAAGTTTACTGCTCTCGGTCCTCTTAAAATAGCAGACTTATTTTTTGGGCTGCATGAGTGAGCCACACGTCATTCTAAAATGCTCACGTGTGGCTCATCTTGGTTAAATTGACATAACCTAAATTAATGACTGTACCAAAGGTGTTCAGCTTTGCGTGTGCGTTCTGTATGAAAAGTGAATCCCTCTCATGGACGTCTAGTTAATATTCACGTCATAAGATCCCTAGCCCTTCGAAGTTAAAGCAATGTTATCCTCTGTGGCATACGAATAAATACAAAATAAAATCTGCATCTGTATGCCCTCTGGATAGATCAGGGTGTTTGTAAATCCACCCCGTAACCTGACTATAAAACGTCAGTTTCCGGGCATAGCGATGGATTTCGCTCATCCAGCATACAGATAGATTTCATACTTCTACCTGCAGTAGGCCCTTTCATCCTCGCTTTTGTTGATGGCCAGACCAAGGGGTCCTGTAACATGTCTCTATTACGTACCCTGTTCGTCCCCATGTCATTGGACAACCGTTTGCCTCATTTAGTGAAATCTACAACTGAAACTAGTATTTATTTTTTTTTTTTTCATTTATAGCTCTTTGGCTACCTTCCAAACTATTTCTTTGCTTAACCTTTTCATTACTAAGCCAGGCATTGTCCTTACGTGACTCGCTCTCCTGGAGCGAAGGGCGATAGCTTTTGTTTTTTTCCGTAGTATTCTTTTATATAGTATTGCATGTACCAAAAATGTATAGTGCCAAAATGCTTCATTACCTTTACGTTTATTAAGAAGACCCGTGACCTCAAAAAGAACTAATGACTCTGATGTGCGCGCGCCCAAACTGACTTTTCTCTACGGACTCTTTCTTCTAAAAAGCGTATATAATCCATTCTTTAAACCGTACCCAAAAGGGTATTTTATCTCTCCTATTATCTCTTACTGTTGGAACACATAAGAATAAAAATCTATTCACGGTGAAATCCCATTGTTTTCCTGATAAACATGGGAGAAAAAAAAAACTATTGTGGCACTAAATTGTGGCTTTAAATGACCCATTGAGTTTTCTTGTCGGGTCGGTTCTGTAGCGTGAATGTTAATGTATTGTAAGAAATTATGACCCTCTTACAGGGATATTCTTTTAGGGAATGTGTGACGAATAAAGCACAAATACAAGGGTATAGAAAAATGTATATTGATATTGAATTAGGTCACTGTTACAGGTTATAAAACATATAACATACACAAAACATTTGATAATTATCCAAAACAAAAGGGATACTTAAATTCTTGGGAAACCTTGCTCAGCTCACAGGCTTCTCCCGAACGACATCTTGCGCAGCTTCGTTCTGAGTCTCCTGACCAAGGCCACTTCTGTTCGCTGCGCTCTCTCTGTCTCTTCTTTCTCCGACTCTCCTTTCTCTCTTACTCGGACTCTTCTTTCTATTGCAGCCCCTAACTAGCCATCCCAGAATTCCTTGTACCTCCCAGAAAGTGGTTCACCCAACCCCTCTTTCCAGAGATTTCCTGTATGACCCAATTACGGAGGAGACGGGTAGTCTATGCAAACATGCACACAGTTATGTTAATATACATCGGCTTCAGTTGTCTGACCCCCTGTGGGGTATCCCACCTCTGTTGGAGCCTTTGTTCCAAACCCTTTGTAATGCATTACTATGCAAGTTACCTTACATTGTAAAACCAGATATCTCACCTTTATAGAAACCCAAATCGTCCCCCAAAACATTATGCAATAAATGTAATGTCCCATTTTAAAGGCACCCTTCATTTCTTACAGTATCTTCGTGTAAACGTTTCCTTCTGTAGCCTCCGCTCGCTGATATGCACCCTGTTATATAATGGAAATTACGGTATAAAAAGGGAAGTGATAAAAGTAGAAGAGGCTGTAGAGCAAAGTTTCCGAATGTCGTGTTACAGCGATATCAATCCTCTAGATATCAAGTGAAGCAAAGCAGACGCCATTAAACATGCGGATTCTGTCAAAATGAAATTACCCAGTTTTGTTGGTTTTTTCGGGTAGGATGTGAATAAGAGTTTATGAGGAGTCTTGTGCAAATGGGCTTGCTTCTAATTATTGCCAACCCTGTAATGTGTACGTCTAATAATTAAGACGCTGGACAAATAAAATATGTCTGGCAATAGTTATCCAAGAACAGATCAGATCCACGGGGATCTAATTTTCCAAGCACTGGGTGATGTTGCCTTGTGGTTGGGAGTATATAATAAGTGACCGTGTCACAACCCTGTGAGCATGTCTGGTTTTTCATGCGTTCTTGTTTAGAGTAGCTTCTATTACTCCGGGGTCACAGGCCCGGTTTGTACTCTTCATCATTCCTTCGGCTTGGTAGCACCGCGTTCTCGGGCGGATTTTAAGTATAATCCGTTGCTGGCGATGCCTGCCGGTAGGAGACACGTCAGAGTTGGCGGTGCTCTTGGTTAACCCTCCTCTAGGTAAAGTTTTAACCCCCCATAAGGTCAATGGGCGGTCCCTAAACCCATTGAAAACAATGTACGGGCTTTGTCATTAAGGGGTTAAATTGGTCCTGGGCGCTTCCTTATCAGCTGGGCCATACAATAAAAATGTCTTTCTCCCTGATCGACTGTTCTGGATGTACGGAGGAAGGTGACACATGCGCGAGAGGATCTGGAAGTACTAAAGGAAGGGGATCGGATGTTTGTTTCCTTATTTCAAGGTGGCGTAGTGTTAAGTTGCAACAATGAATGAACGGCCCGGTAGTTATGAATACTAACGTCTCCGTCACAAGCAGGCAGGAAAGGGAAATTATCAGACCCCAGGTGTTGCTATGCATTTTTATCTCGTACCTCTTAGGATCACCAGCTATTCAGAGGTCCGTTAAGTTCAGTTTTTGGGCCGGCATAGCAGTTAATTGCTCTTACCCTTCCTGTGACGTTCAGGATGTTGGAGATCTACACCCAAAACTTAGCGAACGAGCCATGAGGTCCCATCGGCCTTTCACGCCCCTGTTATTTAACATATGTGCTGGCACACATATTTACACGCACATTTATACTAACACACACCTTTTCTTTAGCTGGAGACTCATAACATCATGTGTCCTCGCCTCCAAAGGCCTGATCCATGTGTGACCGGCCCTTTTTTAATAGATTTGGACAGGCCTGGGGGGCAAGTGCTCCCCAAGCTAGCCTGCCCTGTTTTCCCTAAAATCTGGAGGGCTGTTTCTTTAACTGCCCCTCATATATTGTGATCCTTTCCTCCCCACCGTTATTTCCCCCCCTTTAAGAAGACTTCTATACAGAATTGTTTCTTGGTGCTGTATACTTGTAAGGGAATTGAGATTATGCAGCCAATGAGACTAAATAGGTTCTGGTTCCTTGACTCTGGAGAGTTGCTGGCGAATATTTCTGTTTTGATATCCCTGGATGTGTCTGGGATGGCATTCTTCGCACGCGTTTCTTGATTACTCCCGTATGTCTGTTCCGAGGCGCTGGCGTAATACAGGACACTTTTAAGAGGGAAAGGGATTGTGTGTCACAGGCAGGCGTCACGAATGACTCTTCTCAGGTTTCACGCCGGCTTTAGTCCAAAGACAGGCTGCCCGATTGACACGTAAGTTATATTTAGCCTTGGCTATTGATTCCTAGAAAGTGATATTCATAATGTGATACTTGATGTAAACGAGTAACCCTCTATCATAAAATATAAAGTACTTGCTTCCTTTTACTATCGCGGGGGTCAGATCTTCACGCCTGTATCTTGAGGACTGTTTATAAGCACTGAAATGGACAGCTCTGTTCGACTTTACTTTATTTTTTTATCTGCAAATATGTAGGTCTCTGGATCCCGTCTGATGTCCCGGCGGAACATACTGTCACCAGGTCTTTGATATAAGTATCTGTTCTGATCGAGAAACGTACATTCTAAGTAAGCTTGTTCCGTGAGTCTCGTGAGTCAATGACGTTTGCCAACACCGAGCCGGAGAGGGCGGTTAACGCTGCTTAGTAATAAGGTTTCTGCAGCATTAAGTTTCCATAGTGTTTTATTGAGCCAAGTATGTGGAACTTCATCTTTAGCATTTACTGTCCCGTACAGAAAGTTGAGAATTTGCTGTTGCCAGTGATCCATGGGGGGGGGGGTGCGCTGCTTGTCCACAGGACACTTAAGAGACTCTTAATGTAACTTTACCAATAAAGAGTAACTCATCTTGGTTGTTTGCAGATGTAGATTGGTTAATGTAATCATACATATCAAAGGTTGTGTTCAGAAAGTCGATGAGGCCGCTTAGCCGTAGGAACATCTCTTGCTGCTGGTAGAAGCTGGTTGTTTCTTTGGTTTCCGGTTCTGAGAATGTGGTTATTCTGTGCCGAGCGCAGCCGGCGATGCTCACGGAGTCCGCCGTCTTCCTCTTGTGGTTTCTGTGCAACTGGTATTGTGATGTTTCAGCACATCTGCGCGGAGGCGTACAGAGTCTTTGCCCTTCTTGCTCAGCTTGGCATCATGCGCTTGTTTGTGCGGAGGGGGAGAACATCTACAACACTGCCTTTCAAATCCCAACCGGAAGGGTTTGGTCAATCAGTGCCAGGCGACCATGGATACTAAAATACTGCCTGCGACTAACTTTGTCATCACTTTGAATGGATCCCTTTCTGGATCCTAAAATCTACATGTGTCTGGCCTGGTAGTTTAGGGTAAAATTACTGGCAAACTTTAACAAAAAATTCAGACCCTAAAAGTAGTGCCCTTCACCAGCAAATACATTGGATATATTTTGTGTAAGAGGGACTCGCAAAGTCTGCCTGGGAAGGCTACGTTTTACCTGCGTAGAGACACGTTTATAAGCCGCCAATCTCCTGTTCTCCGGGCCTGTGTGATTATAAGACGGCAGCTTCCATCGTTTGCAGGCTCCTAATGCAGAGTTTAATGCTTAAAAGCCGTTAGGATTATTTAGTGTGCTGAGCTAATATAGCATCTCTAAAGCGTGATATCTGATTTAATATCGCCGGTTTCCAGGTATTTGGGGAAATCATTATTTTGGGGCACTGACTTTTGTTTTATATCATGTAGCCACTCCACAGCCTCTGTTTGCTGCAGGCCGCTCCTCGGGTTTTGCGACTCCGTTTGAATGCGGACGGCCGTTTGAAATGAGTCGCTGGGGGCCGTGGAATTTATCCCGCTCACAATCGTCACATTCCTGTTGTGGTCCGTGCTGTTTGGCAGCTATACAAATGCATATGTTTCCTACAAAAAAAACACACACTGGTTTCTTGTTGCACTAAATTACTCTGCCCGGGCTAAACGATTCATACCTTATACAGTGTGTGTGTGTATATATATATAATATATAATATATGTGTGTGTATATATCTGTGTGTGTATTTATATATATATATATATATATATATATATATATCTATGTGTGTGTATATCTATCTCATTACTGTGCTGCGCATATCCTTTCAGTAAGAATACCATGAGTACCGAAATCTCTCGGAAAAGAAATTCCCCAACCTGCAAGGAAAAATCCTTCTGTGAATAATACATATGGATAACCCATTGCTTGTGAATTCTGATTACTTTGTTTCTCCAGTGAGTGTTTTGATTATAATTTATATGTTTAGTTAGAATGGTTGCAATGTCTCTCAAAACAAGACTTTTTGATTTAGCTTTGCTCTGTCTAATCAAGGCTTTGACCAAGCTTTTGTGTCAGTGTTGAGTGTAGTATCAGGTTTGAGTGAAGTATGATCCCGTCGGATGGCTGGACAGCCGCAATGTAAGAGTTACTTGGAGCTGTGCATCTCATCCTCGTCTCTCAGGTACTGTAACGATGGGATACGACATTTATCTGGACAAATACTTTAGAATTTTAGGGACTTCAGGAAATCGCTCAACTTCGGCCATTCTTGATTAATCCTGTGGGTGCAGCGAAAGCTTGGCTAGCTGTGGAAAAGGTGACTTAACTTCAGGCAGCAAAACAAACTACCGGCGAAAGAGAAAAGGCTGGAAAATTTACTTCCAGAAGTCCTGTCGGGGAAAAGCTCTTGTCCGACGAAACTTGCAGCTTAGTATCTTCCTTTCCTTTTTGCAGGATTTCCTTTGATTTTTACCGGGGGGGGTTTAGCATTTGTCCTCAAAGTATGTCAGAGAAAGCACTCGCTGGTGTTTAATGCACTGAAATTATACCAAACACATAAAATAAATATATAGCCTTTCAACTTGCAGAACGATCTAAAAAGGAAAGCCCCCGGAAATAAGAACTGAGAATTAAATGCAATGATTTGCAGAATAATGAACCGTTCAGGAAGAAGCAGTTTGTTCTATATTGTTACACTTAATCTAGATACATTAAAGGATCTGGTACTTCAATATATATATATATATATATATATATATATATCCTTATTGGCTCGAATATAGGCCGCACTTTTTTCCCCCCACTTTAAGTCTTTAAAGTGGGGGTGCGGCCTATATTCGGGGTCTAGCGCCCGACGCCCGGGACATGCAGTCCCGGGCGCCGGGCAGGGTTAGGATACAGATCCCCCGCAGCGGTGCAGGGGACCCGTGCTGGCAGGGGAGGCTGTCTAAGCGTATCGGGGAGTAGGATGCAGGTCCCCTGCACCGGAAGTTGTGTACGTGTATTGCGTAGATGTCCCCCGCCGGCCCCCCAAGACACGCGGGAGTCTCCTCTGGTAAGTCGGGGGGTGCAGAGTGGCAGCATATCTCGGGGGGGGGGCAGTGGCAACATATCCCGGGGGGGGGGACAGTGGCAGCATATCTCGGGGGGCGGGGAGGACAGTGGCAGCATATCTCGGGGGGGGGGACCAGTGGCAGCATATCTCGGGGGGGGGGGGGAGGACAGTGGCAGCATATCTCGGGGGGGGAGGACAGTGGCAGCATATCTCGGGGGGGGGGGGGAGGACAGTGGCAGCATATCTCGGGAGGGGGGAGGAGGACAGTGGCAGCATATCTCGGGGGGGGGACCAGTGGCAGCATATCTCGGGGGGGGGGGGAGGACAGTGGCAGCATATCTCGGGGGGGGGGGGGACAGTGGCAGCATATCTCGGGGGGGGGAGGAGGACAGTGGCAGCATATCTCGGGGGGAGGACAGTGGCAGCATATCTCGGGGGGAGGACAGTGGCAGCATATCTCGGGGGGGAGGACAGTGGCAGCATATCTCGGGGGGGGGGAGACAGTGGCAGCATGTTTTTTTTTGGTGCTTTTTTTAAAGAAAAAAAACTTTATTTAAAAAAGCACCAAACTTTTAGGGGGCGGCCTATATCCGAGCCAATACGGTATAATCAGATGGTTTAAATATTATCTAGTGTCATCTATCGAAGCATATTATTGAGTTATATAGCGCCATCATACTCCACAGCAGTGTACAATGGATAAACGGGATATTACTAAATAACATAAGAATCTGGCCCTGCTCAAACAAGCTTACAATTTATATCAGAGCCTCTATAAATAAGTCAAAATGTTTTCTAATTTAGTTTTTTTTTATGTAAATTTGTGTTTTATTGTTCTATTTAGCATTATATTTATTACACCGGCTCGGTTTACTATTAAATTGCCCAGAAGTGTGCCGCACCATATCAGGTGGTATTCGGTGGTTGTCGGCTCTAGATTTACATCTTGATTCAGATTGTAATCTTTTTCCAGCTACTTCTTGGCTAGCAGAAAGAAACTGGAGACTCGCGTGTCGCTCTCCTCTGATCTACATCTACAGTTTGCAAAGGAGACTCCGCTTTGTACGTTTTTTCGTGATAAATTTTGCTATTTTTCCGTTCTTCTTCTTTTCAGCAGCCTTAGAGACGTGGTGTGTGCAATGTTTTATGTAAATACTGTATTAAGTTGAGCAATAAAGGCATGCCGGAGGGGCCGCAGACACCTGCATGGTAGGTTCTCATGTATGTTCACGTTAAGCAATAACTAAAATGCTGTAATTAAGGAGCAGCAAAGTGTTAATCAGTTGAGTCAGATTTATGGGTTTCCGTTGGGGTTGGTTGTAAATCTGCTGGATCTTTTCTTAACCTCTAGTACCTCCCTCTGTTTAGTTATAATTCATTATATCAATTAATGGCAAACAAATTACATGCAGGGGGAGCCTGGATAAAAACCATCTATCCTGCTGCTGCTACAAACCCCCCCTCCGGACTCCTTATCCTACTCCCATCATCGGCAAACAATAGAATGGGTGGTCTGGCTGATGCCGTTCTCCGTGTCGGCCATATGGAATTTCTGTAGGTTGCTGTCGTTAACGCTGGTCCCGTTCGGATGTTGTGTGTTTTGGGCGTGAGGCTACGTTATGAGACATCGGACAGAGTGCCAGCGGGTGACTGATGCGCCCAAATGATGGTGATTTTCGCTGATTTGGTTACGCCTCTATTTTTTTATTTTTTTTTTACTTTGAGAAACAATAGACTTAACTCATTAACTGCTGTATAAGCTTACCTTTTCTCTGTGAATGCAGGGCTTTTTGCCTTAATTTTTTTGGGTCAACATATAATCTGATGGCAGATCGGACCCTTTCGGTCCCCGTCTGGTCACCTGTTCCTCCTGCTGGTCTCCTATCCCACGCCTATCCCATGCATGTGTAAATTCCCACACTATTAACTTCTACCACTTCTGCTGTGTGGCTGTTCCACTTATCTACCACCTTCTCAGTAAAGTAAAATTTGCTTACATTACAAATTAGATGTGAGATGTATATATTTATATAACTTTTGAGTCATTAACTTTCCTTTAAAAAAAAAAAAAAAAAAAAAAGTCTAAGTCTTTGCAAAACAGTAACTCTTCAAGCTTTGCTGTTTAATCTGAGTTGGTGTTAAAGGCCTTTAAATCTTACGCCAAGGCCTTTAGCTGTTGACCCCCAGCATGTTTGAGCAGCTTAATTATGTTTATATAGCTTGTCTGCCTTGTGATATTTTGGGTAGATTCCAAGCCCACGCTGAGCTGGCGCTTTATGGCAATGAAAAGGAAGTCCTGTTTATGCTAATGGAGCTTCTTTCTCTCATTTACTTTAATTGGTCAGAGCTCCCTCGTCTGAGTGATTAAGACAGAGGTAT
>JALMGF010000387.1:5000-12500 GCA_023333645.1 Sceloporus occidentalis
CCTAACCCTAACCCTAACCCTAACCCTAACCCTAACCCTAACCCTAACCCTAACCCTAACCCTAACCCTAACCCTAACCCTAACCCTAACCCTAACCCTAACCCTAACCCTAACCCTAACCCTAACCCTAACCCTAACCCTAACCCTAACCCTAACCCTAACCCTAACCCTAACCCTAACCCTAACCCTAACCCTAACCCTAACCCTAACCCTAACCCTAACCCTAACCCTAACCCTAACCCTAACCCTAACCCTAACCCTAACCCTAACCCTAACCCTAACCCTAACCCTAACCTAACCCTAACCCTAACCCTAACCCTAACCCTAACCCTAACCCTAACCCTAACCCTAACCCTAACCCTAACCCTAACCCTAACCCTAACCCTAACCCTAACCCTAACCCTAACCCTAACCCTAACCCTAACCCTAACCCTAACCCTAACCCTAACCCTAACCCTAACCCTAACCCTAACCCTAACCCTAACCCTAACCCTAACCCTAACCCTAACCCTAACCCTAACCCTAACCCTAACCCTAACCCTAACCCTAACCCTAACCCTAACCCTAACCCTAACCCTAACCCTAACCCTAACCCTAACCCTAACCCTAACCCTAACCCTAACCCTAACCCTAACCCTAACCCTAACCCTAACCCTAACCCTAACCCTAACCCTAACCCTAACCCTAACCCTAACCCTAACCCTAACCCTAACCCTAACCCTAACCCTAACCCTAACCCTAACCCTAACCCTAACCCTAACCCTAACCCTAACCCTAACCCTAACCCTAACCCTAACCCTAACCCTAACCCTAACCCTAACCCTAACCCTAACCCTAACCCTAACCCTAACCCTAACCCTAACCCTAACCCTAACCCTAACCCTAACCCTAACCCTAACCCTAACCCTAACCCTAACCCTAACCCTAACCCTAACCCTAACCCTAACCCTAACCCTAACCCTAACCCTAACCCTAACCCTAACCCTAACCCTAACCCTAACCCTAACCCTAACCCTAACCCTAACCCTAACCCTAACCCTAACCCTAACCCTAACCCTAACCCTAACCCTAACCCTAACCCTAACCCTAACCCTAACCCTAACCCTAACCCTAACCCTAACCCTAACCCTAACCCTAACCCTAACCCTAACCCTAACCCTAACCCTAACCCTAACCCTAACCCTAACCCTAACCCTAACCCTAACCCTAACCCTAACCCTAACCCTAACCCTAACCCTAACCCTAACCCTAACCCTAACCCTAACCCTAACCCTAACCCTAACCCTAACCCTAACCCTAACCCTAACCCTAACCCTAACCCTAACCCTAACCCTAACCCTAACCCTAACCCTAACCCTAACCCTAACCCTAACCCTAACCCTAACCCTAACCCTAACCCTAACCCTAACCCTAACCCTAACCCTAACCCTAACCCTAACCCTAACCCTAACCCTAACCCTAACCCTAACCCTAACCCTAACCCTAACCCTAACCCTAACCCTAACCCTAACCCTAACCCTAACCCTAACCCTAACCCTAACCCTAACCCTAACCCTAACCCTAACCCTAACCCTAACCCTAACCCTAACCCTAACCCTAACCCTAACCCTAACCCTAACCCTAACCCTAACCCTAACCCTAACCCTAACCCTAACCCTAACCCTAACCCTAACCCTAACCCTAACACCCTAACCCTAACCCTAACCCTAACCCTAACCCTAACCCTAACCCTAACCCTAACCCTAACCCTAACCCTAACCCTAACCCTAACCCTAACCCTAACCCTAACCCTAACCCTAACCCTAACCCTAACCCTAACCCTAACCCTAACCCTAACCCTAACCCTAACCCTAACCCTAACCCTAACCCTAACCCTAACCCTAACCCTAACCCTAACCCTAACCCTAACCCTAACCCTAACCCTAACCCTAACCCTAACCCTAACCCTAACCCTAACCCTAACCCTAACCCTAACCCTAACCCTAACCCTAACCCTAACCCTAACCCTAACCCTAACCCTAACCCTAACCCTAACCCTAACCCTAACCCTAACCCTAACCCTAACCCTAACCCTAACCCTAACCCTAACCCTAACCCTAACCCTAACCCTAACCCTAACCCTAACCCTAACCCTAACCCTAACCCTAACCCTAACCCTAACCCTAACCCTAACCCTAACCCTAACCCTAACCCTAACCCTAACCCTAACCCTAACCCTAACCCTAACCCTAACCCTAACCCTAACCCTAACCCTAACCCTAACCCTAACCCTAACCCTAACCCTAACCCTAACCCTAACCCTAACCCTAACCCTAACCCTAACCCTAACCCTAACCCTAACCCTAACCCTAACCCTAACCCTAACCCTAACCCTAACCCTAACCCTAACCCTAACCCTAACCCTAACCCTAACCCTAACCCTAACCCTAACCCTAACCCTAACCCTAACCCTAACCCTAACCCTAACCCTAACCCTAACCCTAACCCTAACCCTAACCCTAACCCTAACCCTAACCCTAACCCTAACCCTAACCCTAACCCTAACCCTAACCCTAACCCTAACCCTAACCCTAACCCTAACCCTAACCCTAACCCTAACCCTAACCCTAACCCTAACCCTAACCCTAACCCTAACCCTAACCCTAACCCTAACCCTAACCCTAACCCTAACCCTAACCCTAACCCTAACCCTAACCCTAACCCTAACCCTAACCCTAACCCTAACCCTAACCCTAACCCTAACCCTAACCCTAACCCTAACCCTAACCCTAACCCTAACCCTAACCCTAACCCTAACCCTAACCCTAACCCTAACCCTAACCCTAACCTAACCCTAACCCTAACCCTAACCCTAACCCTAACCCTAACCCTAACCCTAACCCTAACCCTAACCCTAACCCTAACCCTAACTACCCTAACCCTAACCCTAACCCTAACCCTAACCCTAACCCTAACCCTAACCCTAACCCTAACCCTAACCCTAACCCTAACCCTAACCCTAACCCTAACCCTAACCCTAACCCTAACCCTAACCCTAACCCTAACCCTAACCCTAACCCTAACCCTAACCCTAACCCTAACCCTAACCCTAACCCTAACCCTAACCCTAACCCTAACCCTAACCCTAACCCTAACCCTAACCCTAACCCTAACCCTAACCCTAACCCTAACCCTAACCCTAACCCTAACCCTAACCCTAACCCTAACCCTAACCCTAACCCTAACCCTAACCCTAACCCTAACCCTAACCCTAACCCTAACCCTAACCCTAACCCTAACCCTAACCCTAACCCTAACCCTAACCCTAACCCTAACCCTAACCCTAACCCTAACCCTAACCCTAACCCTAACCCTAACCCTAACCCTAACCCTAACCCTAACCCTAACCCTAACCCTAACCCTAACCCTAACCCTAACCCTAACCCTAACCCTAACCCTAACCCTAACCCTAACCCTAACCCTAACCCTAACCCTAACCCTAACCCTAACCCTAACCCTAACCCTAACCCTAACCCTAACCCTAACCCTAACCCTAACCCTAACCCTAACCCTAACCCTAACCCTAACCCTAACCCTAACCCTAACCCTAACCCTAACCCTAACCCTAACCCTAACCCTAACCCTAACCCTAACCCTAACCCTAACCCTAACCCTAACCCTAACCCTAACCCTAACCCTAACCCTAACCCTAACCCTAACCCTAACCCTAACCCTAACCCTAACCCTAACCCTAACCCTAACCCTAACCCTAACCCTAACCCTAACCCTAACCCTAACCCTAACCCTAACCCTAACCCTAACCCTAACCCTAACCCTAACCCTAACCCTAACCCTAACCCTAACCCTAACCCTAACCCTAACCCTAACCCTAACCCTAACCCTAACCCTAACCCTAACCCTAACCCTAACCCTAACCCTAACCCTAACCCTAACCCTAACCCTAACCCTAACCCTAACCCTAACCCTAACCCTAACCCTAACCCTAACCCTAACCCTAACCCTAACCCTAACCCTAACCCTAACCCTAACCCTAACCCTAACCCTAACCCTAACCCTAACCCTAACCCTAACCCTAACCCTAACCCTAACCCTAACCCTAACCCTAACCCTAACCCTAACCCTAACCCTAACCCTAACCCTAACCCTAACCCTAACCCTAACCCTAACCCTAACCCTAACCCTAACCCTAACCCTAACCCTAACCCTAACCCTAACCCTAACCCTAACCCTAACCCTAACCCTAACCCTAACCCTAACCCTAACCCTAACCCTAACCCTAACCCTAACCCTAACCCTAACCCTAACCCTAACCCTAACCCTAACCCTAACCCTAACCCTAACCCTAACCCTAACCCTAACCCTAACCCTAACCCTAACCCTAACCCTAACCCTAACCCTAACCCTAACCCTAACCCTAACCCTAACCCTAACCCTAACCCTAACCCTAACCCTAACCCTAACCCTAACCCTAACCCTAACCCTAACCCTAACCCTAACCCTAACCCTAACCCTAACCCTAACCCTAACCCTAACCCTAACCCTAACCCTAACCCTAACCCTAACCCTAACCCTAACCCTAACCCTAACCCTAACCCTAACCCTAACCCTAACCCTAACCCTAACCCTAACCCTAACCCTAACCCTAACCCTAACCCTAACCCTAACCCTAACCCTAACCCTAACCCTAACCCTAACCCTAACCCTAACCCTAACCCTAACCCTAACCCTAACCCTAACCCTAACCCTAACCCTAACCCTAACCCTAACCCTAACCCTAACCCTAACCCTAACCCTAACCCTAACCCTAACCCTAACCCTAACCCTAACCCTAACCCTAACCCTAACCCTAACCCTAACCCTAACCCTAACCCTAACCCTAACCCTAACCCTAACCCTAACCCTAACCCTAACCCTAACCCTAACCCTAACCCTAACCCTAACCCTAACCCTAACCCTAACCCTAACCCTAACCCTAACCCTAACCCTAACCCTAACCCTAACCCTAACCCTAACCCTAACCCTAACCCTAACCCTAACCCTAACCCTAACCCTAACCCTAACCCTAACCCTAACCCTAACCCTAACCCTAACCCTAACCCTAACCCTAACCCTAACCCTAACCCTAACCCTAACCCTAACCCTAACCCTAACCCTAACCCTAACCCTAACCCTAACCCTAACCCTAACCCTAACCCTAACCCTAACCCTAACCCTAACCCTAACCCTAACCCTAACCCTAACCCTAACCCTAACCCTAACCCTAACCCTAACCCTAACCCTAACCCTAACCCTAACCCTAACCCTAACCCTAACCCTAACCCTAACCCTAACCCTAACCCTAACCCTAACCCTAACCCTAACCCTAACCCTAACCCTAACCCTAACCCTAACCCTAACCCTAACCCTAACCCTAACCCTAACCCTAACCCTAACCCTAACCCTAACCCTAACCCTAACCCTAACCCTAACCCTAACCCTAACCCTAACCCTAACCCTAACCCTAACCCTAACCCTAACCCTAACCCTAACCCTAACCCTAACCCTAACCCTAACCCTAACCCTAACCCTAACCCTAACCCTAACCCTAACCCTAACCCTAACCCTAACCCTAACCCTAACCCTAACCCTAACCCTAACCCTAACCCTAACCCTAACCCTAACCCTAACCCTAACCCTAACCCTAACCCTAACCCTAACCCTAACCCTAACCCTAACCCTAACCCTAACCCTAACCCTAACCCTAACCCTAACCCTAACCCTAACCCTAACCCTAACCCTAACCCTAACCCTAACCCTAACCCTAACCCTAACCCTAACCCTAACCCTAACCCTAACCCTAACCCTAACCCTAACCCTAACCCTAACCCTAACCCTAACCCTAACCCTAACCCTAACCCTAACCCTAACCCTAACCCTAACCCTAACCCTAACCCTAACCCTAACCCTAACCCTAACCCTAACCCTAACCCTAACCCTAACCCTAACCCTAACCCTAACCCTAACCCTAACCCTAACCCTAACCCTAACCCTAACCCTAACCCTAACCCTAACCCTAACCCTAACCCTAACCCTAACCCTAACCCTAACCCTAACCCTAACCCTAACCCTAACCCTAACCCTAACCCTAACCCTAACCCTAACCCTAACCCTAACCCTAACCCTAACCCTAACCCTAACCCTAACCCTAACCCTAACCCTAACCCTAACCCTAACCCTAACCCTAACCCTAACCCTAACCCTAACCCTAACCCTAACCCTAACCCTAACCCTAACCCTAACCCTAACCCTAACCCTAACCCTAACCCTAACCCTAACCCTAACCCTAACCCTAACCCTAACCCTAACCCTAACCCTAACCCTAACCCTAACCCTAACCCTAACCCTAACCCTAACCCTAACCCTAACCCTAACCCTAACCCTAACCCTAACCCTAACCCTAACCCTAACCCTAACCCTAACCCTAACCCTAACCCTAACCCTAACCCTAACCCTAACCCTAACCCTAACCCTAACCCTAACCCTAACCCTAACCCTAACCCTAACCCTAACCCTAACCCTAACCCTAACCCTAACCCTAACCCTAACCCTAACCCTAACCCTAACCCTAACCCTAACCCTAACCCTAACCCTAACCCTAACCCTAACCCTAACCCTAACCCTAACCCTAACCCTAACCCTAACCCTAACCCTAACCCTAACCCTAACCCTAACCCTAACCCTAACCCTAACCCTAACCCTAACCCTAACCCTAACCCTAACCCTAACCCTAACCCTAACCCTAACCCTAACCCTAACCCTAACCCTAACCCTAACCCTAACCCTAACCCTAACCCTAACCCTAACCCTAACCCTAACCCTAACCCTAACCCTAACCCTAACCCTAACCCTAACCCTAACCCTAACCCTAACCCTAACCCTAACCCTAACCCTAACCCTAACCCTAACCCTAACCCTAACCCTAACCCTAACCCTAACCCTAACCCTAACCCTAACCCTAACCCTAACCCTAACCCTAACCCTAACCCTAACCCTAACCCTAACCCTAACCCTAACCCTAACCCTAACCCTAACCCTAACCCTAACCCTAACCCTAACCCTAACCCTAACCCTAACCCTAACCCTAACCCTAACCCTAACCCTAACCCTAACCCTAACCCTAACCCTAACCCTAACCCTAACCCTAACCCTAACCCTAACCCTAACCCTAACCCTAACCCTAACCCTAACCCTAACCCTAACCCTAACCCTAACCCTAACCCTAACCCTAACCCTAACCCTAACCCTAACCCTAACCCTAACCCTAACCCTAACCCTAACCCTAACCCTAACCCTAACCCTAACCCTAACCCTAACCCTAACCCTAACCCTAACCCTAACCCTAACCCTAACCCTAACCCTAACCCTAACCCTAACCCTAACCCTAACCCTAACCCTAACCCTAACCCTAACCCTAACCCTAACCCTAACCCTAACCCTAACCCTAACCCTAACCCTAACCCT
>JALMGF010000387.1:17500-20000 GCA_023333645.1 Sceloporus occidentalis
GAGAATACCAGGTGTTGTAGGCTTTTTCTTTTCTCGCAGTCAGGGGAGAGCTTTTTGCCATGTGTTTCTTGCTCATCATCAAAGCTTTAAACCCTTATTTGAACCTTCTCACCTTCTCTGTCCTGTCCCAGGGCTTATAATTCTTTCTGTCTGACGACAAGCAGCAGCAGCAACAGAATAAGGGGAGTAAAATAAAATACTTTTGCAACTGCGACAATACCACCCTGAAAGTCCCCGAACTCATCTGATCTTGAAAGCTAAGCGGGTTTGGGCCTTGTTAGTAACTGGATGGGAGACCGCCTGAGAATACCAGGTGTTGTAGGCTTTTTCTTTTCTCACAGTCCGGGGAGAGCTTTTTGCCATGTGTTTCTTGCACATCATCAAAGCTTTAAACCCTTATTTGAACCTTCTCACCTTCTCTGTCCTGTCCCAGGGCTTATAATTCTCTCTGTCTGACGACAAGCAGCAGCAGCAACAGAATAAGAGAAGTAAAATAAAAAGCTTTCACACCTGCAGCCATGCCACCCTGAAAGCGCCCGATCTCGTCTGATGTCAGAAGCTAAGCAGGTTTGGGCCTGCTTAGTACCTGGATGGGAGACTGCCTGAGAATACCAGGTGTTTTAGGCTTTTTCTTTTCTCACAGTCCGGGGAGAGCTTTTTGCCATGTGTTTCTTGCTCATCATCAAAGCTTTAAACCATTATTAGAACCTTCTCACCTTCTCTGTCCTGTCCCAGGGCTTATAATTCTTTCTGTCTGACGACAAGCAGCAGCAGCAGCAGCAGCAGCAGCAGCAACAGCAGCAGCAACAGAATAAGAGAAGTAAAATAAAAAGCTCTCACACCTGCGGCCATACCACCCTGAAAGCGCCCGATCTCATCTGATCTTGGAAGCTAACCAGGGTTGGGACTGGTTAGTACCTGGAAGGGAGACCGCCTGGGAAAACCAGGTGTTGTAGGCTTTTTCTTTTCTTACAGTCCGGGGAGAGCTTTTTGCCATGTGTTTCTTGCTCATCATCAAAGCTTTAAACCCTTATTTGAACCTTCACACCTTCTCACCTTCTCACCTTCTCTGTCCTGTCCCAGGGCTTATAATTCTTTCTGTCTGATGACAAGCAGCAGCAGCAGCATCAGCAGCAGCAGCAGCAACAGCATCAGCAGCAGCAGCAGCAGCAGCAGCAACAGCAGCAGCAACAGCAGCAGCAACAGCAGCAGCAGCAGCAACAGAGTAAGAGAAGTAAAATAAATAGCTGCTCCCACCTGCGGCCATACCACCCTGAAAGCGCCCGATCTCATCTGATCTAGGAAGCTAAGCATGGTTGGGCCTGGTTAGTACCTGCATGGGAGACCGCCTGGGAATACCAGGTGTTGTAGGCTTTTTCTTTTCTCACAGTCCAGGGAGAGCTTTTTGCCATGTGTTTCTTGCTCATCATCAAAGCTTTAAAACCTTATTTGAACCTTCTCACCTTCTCACCTTCTCTGTCCTGTCCCAGGGCTTATAATTCTTTCTGTCTGACGACAAGCAGCAGCAGCAGCAGCAGCAGCAGCAACAGCAGCAGCAGCAGCAACAGCAGCAACAGCAACAGAATAAGAGAAGTAAAAAAAAAAAAGCATTCACGCTTGCTGCCATACCACCCTGAAAGTGCCCGATCTCATCTGATCTCGAAAACCAAGCAGGTTTGGGTCTGGTTAGTATCTGGATGGGAGATCACCTGGGAATACCAGGTGTTGTAGGCTTTTTCTTTTCTCACAGTCCGGGGAGAGCTTTTACCCATGTGTTTCTTGCTCATCATCAAAGCTTTAAACCCTTATTTGAACCTTCTCACCTTCTCTGTCCTGTCCCAGGGCTTATAATTCTTTCTGTCTGACTACAAGCAGCAGCAGCAACAGAATAAGAGAAGTAAAATAAAAAGCTTCAACTCCTGCAGCCATACCACCCTGAAAGTGCACTATCTTGTCCGATCTTGAAAACTAAGCAGGTTTGGGCCTGGTTAGTACCTGGATGGGAGACCACCTGGAAATACCAGGTGTTGTAGGATTCTTCTTTTCTCACAGTCCGGGGAGAGCTTTTTGCCATGTGTTTCTTGCTCATCATCAAAGCTTTAAACCCTTATTTGAACCTTCTCACCTTCTCACCTTCTCACCTTCTCTGTCCTGTCCCAGGTCTTATAATTCTTTCTGTCTGACGACAAGCAGCAGCAGCAACAGAATAAGAGAAGTAAAATAAAAAGCTTTCACGCCTGCGCCATACCACCCTGAAAGCGCCCGATCTTGTCTGATCTTGAAAGCTAAGCAGGGTTGGGCCTGGTTACTACTTGGATGGGAGACTGCCTGGTAGTACCAGGTGTTTGAGGCTTTTTCTTTTCTCACAGTGCGCGGAGAGCTTTTTGCCATGTGTTTCTTGTTCATCATCAAAGCTTTAAACCCTTATTTGAACCTTCTCACCTTCTCTGTCCTGTCCCAGGGCTTATAATTCTTTCTGTCTGACGACAAGCAGCAGCAG